>MPNV01000694.1:337485-393497 GCA_013376435.1 Cyclocybe cylindracea | reverse complement strand
GATGCTTTGTATATGAGCTACGCACTCGCATCGTCTCCCCTCAGTCATTTATATAGTCACCTAGCTCTTCATGCGACTGAGCTCTTAATGCTAGGATTGTGCTGTAATGTGAGATGAACCATCATGATAGGGTAACATGTAGGTGACTCGAGCCCCGAATTCGGATCGAGGACTCAGAAGTCAGGTTTTCGGCTGCCCGAACAGTTCCTTTCTCTATTGAACAAAGCTTTTTACACTTAAATATAGCTCATAAGTGTTTTTATGATGGCCTCTGCACACGCCGATTATCTCTCTTAGCAGAGAGTATGCAAAGAGCCGATGGATGTCCAATCTCCTGGTACATCTTTTAGGTGCGGAAAAGTCGGACCGGACGTCCAAATGGACAGTCAAGCCGATGCCAAACAATGAATCACGAAGTCGAAGTGCAAAGTCTGCCGTGGACGTCCCGCCAACCTTAGTCGCCTCAGAATTACGATCTGCGACGATGCTCAGCCAGTCGTTCAATTCCGCGATTCTGCAGTCATACAGAAGGAACTGCGTCACCAAATAGACGTGTCTATGGTTTAATTCATGTCGTCCTCCAAGTATTTACGCCAGGGCGAAGTCCGCCACTTCCTCCGCCAACCCGAAATACGTAGAATATGGTTCCATACTGTATTCATATGTAGTCATTCTTTGCAAGAAGGTGAGCACTTTGTGACCTCGAGCTTTCGGCTATCCATGGGAAAAGACGGAAGGCGAGGCGGCACACGATATACGAAGCTTAGAGGGCGAGAGGGCGAAACTGACAGTTCAACGCACTGTGCGATTCACTGCGGTAGTAGTACATTCGATCTCGTATTTATAGGATTTCCTGGGGTGAACCAAAGGTCTTAGAAACGAGTCCAGAGGTGAAGAAAGGCCAGAAACTGACTAGGGGTTTATTGCGGCTATTTAGAAATGACGAAAGCCAAGGAAGGGAGAAGTCGCCAGATATATCAGGACGAGGCATAGGATGGGAGGAGCGTCCGGACGAGCGCCTACGCGCGCCTAGGAAGTCGTCCAAAAAGTCGGTACGGGGAACGAAGTCCCACGGTCGTTACCGCACTTGATTCAACCCCTCCTCGCATGCCTCTCTTGGTTGAAATAACGCTTGCTGGCGGGGAAAGTGGATAAGCAGGAACTGAAACACGTGCATGAGGGGTCGCCGGACGGTGCCTTGATTCGTGCGATCTGCCAGGCGTCGGGGTGCTCGCCATTTGGGCGCTTATCTCGCGGTCCCGTTCAGAGTGGTAGTCCTTCTGCTTCGCTTTCTCCTGTGGCTTTGCTCCTCGGAACGGCAACAGTTAGCGCCTGTCAACGCAGAAGGTAGGGACTTACGCATACGCTCACTTCGTTCCATACCCTCGTAATATCCTTGGGGACTATCAGGACTCTGGCTATAGTTCTGGCTATATGGGCCATGAGGAGGAAATGCTTAACCCCCCGGGGTCCCAACCGCACACGGCAGTGCAGCTTCCGCCATTGATTGTCAGCGCTTCCGCCTTCAATGTAGAAAAACCTTCCGACGGGTTCGTCTCGTTCATTTGTAGGAGGCCGGTGGGATGGTGGGGCGGTCCAACTACCCGGACACTCGTAGACGTACCCACCATGGACCGAGGCGAAATCGCCTGGATTCGCGAGGTGAATGATGCGACACAGACCACAAGGGCGTCTGCCGCGCCCCGCGCGGAACGCACCAGGTCTTTGAGAGCTCAAATACGCCCGGATCCATACAGAAATAGATTGTCGAGTCCTTGCATACCCAGAGCAGGTTTGATTCCTATCTGTCAAAAACAAGTCGCGCCGACCATATGTACGGATCTCATGTCTACCGGGCTTTATGGGTTTTGCTCGCGGGGTCGAGAAACTAAGTCATTTTGCAGAATCGGTGCCAGCGCACGTCAGTGTGGGGTGTGTAGTCGATTAATTTGCTGGGCATAGATAAGCAGTGCCCCTAGCAGTGAACTTACGTCGGCCAGTCCATTTCGACCTATGTCGAATGCTGACTGGTGATCGACGATCAGTAGACTGTTGTATGACGTTCGTGCCTTCCGTCGGGCCTTGTTGGGACAACGACTGTGGCTTTCGGTCAGGCAATGCTTCAAGGCGGTAAAGGAGGCAAATAATTCTCGAGACGTGTAGATTATGCTGGATTCGTTACGTAGCGACATCGGTGTGAAACCGAGGTGGAGATGTCGAGATAACCCAACAGGATTGTATGTCGGTAGCCTTGAATTTCGAGACAACGCCGGACTTAAAGCAATGGTTCTTTGTTCAGTGGAAAAGGGGAAGCCGTCGTCGAGAAATATTTGGACAAGAAAGGTGGAGAACGTGGAAAGTTCGAGCGCAGAGTCTTGACCTTCTGTTGTCTTTAGACCGGTGACTGTATATGAAGGTAAACCTGAATATCGATTTTTGTCACGAGTCTATGTTGTCTTTCCCTTCCTCAATGTCTCTGAACCCAAAACTATAGGAGCCCATGTGCGCATTTTATGTAACGACAGATAAGTTCAACCGGCGGCTTCACAGATAGAGCCTGTCGAGGGAAACCGAGGTGCGATTTATTGCATTTCGACCGTACAGGACGTATGCTCACCCACGATGTCGGTGGCAGGATAGATTTGCCTCAAAGTTCTGGCGGGAGGAGACCGTTACATTCGAGTATATTTCGAGCTTGAGCTCGGCCTGAACAGATCACCTCGCACAGGGTCCAACCATGCGTACGCGTAAGGGTGGATTCAAGTTTGGAAAATAAATTCCCGGTTTCTAACAAGGACGCCCAATGGCAGCGCGGACACACTCCGAATCGCTCCGCTTCTCGGCTGACGCTATCCTCGAGATGGGAGACTGCAGAGCTGCGCTGCGTCTTTCGCGTCTGCAGACGTCGTATGCTCGCACTCAAAGGCTGGTTCATAGCGACAGAGGTCCGTTCGCTCGTCCATTCTTTGCTCAAAATTAGGCTGATCCATTGTAAGTGACTACTAGCGCTCGCTTTACGCCTTCGCATGAATGCCGAAGTAGATCCTAAACTATCCGAAGAAGTGCTATTTCGCCGTATTTTTACGAGGTGGCTCATCTAGAGCAATGACCTACGTACGAAAGTCCGCTCTGTCGCTCGTTCTTCTAGCTAACGAGTTACCTTTCGCATAGTGATAGTCCTCGACGAGGCCCACCAAACTAATTATGCTTTAGACGGAGAGCATCCGACGTCACGCACTTTCTAATTCCTGAGTTTTTACTGGCTGTGCCATTCCTCGTCCCTCCTGCGACCCATCGGAGTCCTGTTGGGTTCGCGCTTCTCCGCAGCGTGTGCGAGGCCAAGCGCCACCGACGCACACTTCCCAACGTTTCAACGGCTTTTATATTTTGTAAGGTCGAGAGGTTTAAAAGCGACGCTATTTCATGGCTGGAGGGCTTCCCTTCACTCCAACTTCAATTGACCAAAGCAAGCGTCGAAATGCATCTTTTGCCGTTCGTATCATTCATCGTTCTCGGTTCTCTTGTGGCAGGTAGGTGCTCCGATGCTCATATCTGATCCTTCACTTACTTGTGCCTCGCACAGCGCACTCTGGCGGCCACGCGGAACTTGTCAACAGAGTAAGCCCTCTCATAATCTCCAAGAAACATTTATCAAGCCTCAATCCCATTTCTGTAGGCTCAACACGAGGCCCGGGCCCTCCAAGCACGCAGGTGCGCGCCTGCCATCGCGGAATTCGAAAGAGTCCGCCGTGAGCGACGCGAGCTGCGCATGGGCAAAAGACAAGAGCCGTCGACTACCGCTACGGCGCCGAATCCTCACTACAGCACCATCCAAAACGTACGTTTGGCATTTCTCGTTGACTTAATTTCGTATGTTGCTGAAGTCAAATTTGATGCGTCCTTAGTCGACTTGCGTTACTGCCCCAGAGGTCATTGAAGGCCCGTATTACATTGGCAACGAGTACATTCGGTACGACCTGCGCGAGACCCAGCCGTAAGTCGAACCTGACTCTTCGGTAACTCTCCGACGCCTTCTCCAACGTAGTGGGGTGACTCTTGTCCTCGATCTCGGCGTGATCGACACGACCACCTGCGAGCCCTTCGTCAACGCGTTCGTCGAACTCTGGAATGGTACGTCGACTCACGCACTCTTACCCTCTATTTCCTGCTCAACATCGACGTTTCCCAGCCAACGCGACGGGGCAATACGGTGGGTACGAAGGTGGCGACATCAAGAAAGACACCTTCCTCCGCGGAGGGCACTTCACCAACGACCAAGGCATCATCGAGCTGACGACGATTTACCCGGGCTTCTATCGCGGTCGAACAGCCCATATCCATACGATGATCCACAAGGACTCAGAGCAGCAAGCTAATGGGTGCGTTGTTCTCTTATTCTCTTGGAAGACGAGACTGACCGCGAGTCCGCCGCCTTGCTTGACTTCTAGGACGATCATTTCCTCGTCGGGAACGCTCACCCACATCGGCCAGTTCTTCTTTGACGAGCCGTGGAATGATGTGGTGTACGCTACCGATCCGTATACCACGAACACGCAGGAGCGTACTCTGAATAGCGAAGATATGTGGATCGAGATGGCCGGTGATGGGGCCTTCGTCAAGTAGGTGACCTCTTTCCGGTCATAATGCTTTATGGATATTCACGAATTCCTCTCAGCCTCGAGTATCTGGGCAGCTCCCTGGAGGAGGGCTTGCTTGGATACATCAGTAAGTTTCTTCCTGCGTCATTTATGGCCGGAGTGTTGATGATTGAACAGCTGTTGCGGTCGACGGAAATGCGACATACACCTACGAGAATCAAAATACGCTCTGAGCTCCCTGTGTATTATCTTGAGCGAATGAGGGGAGCCGACACTGCCGAAATACTGAGAATACGATTATGCAATTTGACTAGAAATATGACGTCCCTTTGACAATCTTTAGTGGAACTCCCGGCTTGAAGACAATTTATCAGCTTCGCGTGGAGATTTCGGTCATACTCGTCAGCGAGTTACAGGAATCAGGATAAGCGAAAGCACCCATTTCGGACTATCACAACGGTGGGGCGACAAAATGTCAACTCAAGAGGTGGACAGGGTATAGGCAAGCACGTAATGCAAAGAGAAGGAGGAGATTACTGACGTCGAGGTAGCCTTCGAACGGGTACTTACAAGAGTCCGAAAGCCGAACGGACCGTTCGGAAAGATTAAAAATATTTGCAGACACGATGAGCTCGGGGTGTCGTCATAAGCTGATTCGCAGAGACACAGACGTGTTCTGGCATCCGAAGCGAGTTCATCTCCCTGCTGCGTGCCTTGAAGATAAACTTAAACGATTGGAAAGAGATTTTGCAAGAAGCCCAAGAACTGGTGAACAAGGCTCTGAAGGTGAGAAAAAGGGGTTTCTCGGTCGAGAGGGAAGAGCTTTGTAGGAAGAGTGAGGGAACTTGCATAGAGACGTCAAAGTGAGGATCAGATCGTCAAAGATAGAGCCAAAGAAGATCGGGACTTTGGGGTCGCCGCGCTGGCACAACCCGGATAGGAACTTACACTTCGACCGAAAGGAGGTGACTTCAGTGTCTTCCCATTCGTCCAGCATTTCATAATATTCTCTCTTCGTGCCTTCGGCCCCGAAGCACGTCCAGCACAGGCAGTAGAAGAACGACCAGAGATCGTCCAAGTGCGTCTGAAAATTGCACAGAGGACGCTTTGGTGACCCCAGGAAGCGCATCTTCATACATGAAAATTCCAATAGGTGGGTCGACATGAATCCGAGAGTTCCCTTGAGTACGGAATGAATCGAAGGAAAAGGCCATGAAAGAAGGTCTTACCATGGCATCGGATGCCTTGGGAAGAGGCTGGTCGGGCTCCAGGTAGATAGCTACGTCGAGGTCGATAACAATACCTCGTTCGCCGATTGGTGCCCCGCTTTTTCCGAGGAGGATGTTATTAAGGGAAATATCGCGATGGAGGATGCCTCTATCCCACAAATTTCGGTGACCTAAGTGATATTTTGGCTTATATAAATGAAATATAAGTTATCATGAGGCACTCACCCGCAACTGCATCACGAAATGCGTATAATAGCCGCTTCCGATGCTCGCAATAGTCGATCGGATCCCCGTATGCTTTCAATATAATTCGAGTGCGAAAACGATTCATGAACATGGGCTGACGGAAGGGGTACCTCAGGCATTCCAAACTGCAGCCCGACTCATAGGCGACCATCTGGACGACGCCTTGCATTCCCTTCGTACGCTCCAGCAAACCCAGAACCTCGTCGTTGGGGAAAGAGATCAGAAGAAGGTACCAAACGAATTTGTCGGGGGAATCATGGATGGAAATGGACGGCGTCTCGAGACACCCACCGCGGTCGTAGTAAAAGAGCTTTGCCCATTCTTCTGTGATGAGGAGAACGAGACAAAAGCGACGATTTCCCTGGTGGCAAAAGCATTGTCTGTCCAAGCGGAATATTAAACGGAAATATTGTCATGGTGTAGCCAACAGAGATAACGCACTGGGCATAGAATGCCGCCTCGAGCTCGATCTTTAGACTGCCTTCTGGATCTTCTACCTCATCGCACGTGCGAACCATAATAATGCTGGACGTGTGTTGGATGTGAGCAGCCCATGAAGTAGGGTCATTATCTTCCTCTGTGGCATCAGGTCGATAGGCGGATCCTTCACCGGTGACGATAATGTCTGGGACGACTTCTACCCTCCAAATGTCATCGCTCTTCTTGTCTGGTCGATGGATTGGTACCAAAAGCTCTTCTTGAGTAAGTGCTTGAATCTTTCGGCCGCCGTACTTGAAGTGGCTCGCGATTTCTTTCAGAATTTGCTGCAGCTCGAGAACGAGATCGCTGTGGCTTATGTCCTCGGGAATGGTGGTCCACTGTTTCTTGCGGTCGTCATATAAAGTACCATCGTTCAGGAAAGTCGAAAGTTGGGCTAGGTTCGGTAGATAATGGCCAAATCTTGAAACGAAGGACTGATACAGCGCCTCGCACGAGAATCCAGTGCAGAAGATATCCTTCCAGAGTGATTGGAGCGTGTCCTTGGTCCGTGTCGCTGCGTTGTTGTCCGTCATGGATGGGCAGGCGATGCGTTTTGAGGTAGAAATCCGTGGTAGCGGGCTTAGATCGACCACGGGGTTGAAGGAGGAAGAAAGGAAGACATTGAAATTCCGCAGATTGTGGCACTGGTCCAAGTCCTCCAGTGTTTAAGCCACTCGTTTGACCGTCGCATCCTTCAAAGATCTGGCACTTTACAAGCCACTGGTGCGTTTGCTACCCAAAGCACTATCTTCCTCTGTACCCAAAAGAGCGCCGCCAAGAAAATCGTTCACAGACTGTCGGCTATAAATATAAATATGTGATTGATTTTACGAAGTAAATACCCACCGAAAGAAAAGAGCCTTTCATCCAGTATGAGATAAGCACGGCGGCACATTATCTATGTGAACTAAACGCTCTTTGGCCGCTTCGTCTCCTTCACTTTCTTTGTCTTTTCATTCCCGTTCATTCTCTTGTCCTCTTTATCTTCGCCTTTGTCCTACAACCCCATCTTCTTCCTCCCCTCTGGAGCATTCATGCTTAATGGTGTCGCTACCATCTCGCCAGAGGTGGGAGAAATAACCCCCTCAACCCCCTCTTCGATGGGGCAAGGCGAGACGCCTCTCCTCATACCTCCTCCGCCAACTTGGTGTAAATGGCTGCATCGACAACCTTCAAATATCCTTCATAATGGTCCCAGGAGTACTTTTCTGAATCCGCATCTCATTTAAATATGCCTAGTGCTCCATCCGCGAGGGCAAGAAGAGTCTTGTGAAACTTTTCGTCGACGTCGGTCAAGTATTCGTACGAGCCAGCGACCAGATTGTCGAGCATCAGACCAAGGGAAGCTGGGACTTTATGGATTTTGAGCTTCACGTCGAGGAGAAAAGCATTGTGCTTCGCTCGCAGGGGTGCATTGTTGTCTGCTTCCCAGGTATCCAATATCTTTTCGGATGTTTCTTTGTTGGGGCCGGGGGGATGACCAAAGATCCAGTTTCCGGAGCACCGCTCGTTCGGGAAGAATGTTCAGTCCGTCGTTGACGCGACGACTAATACGAGAGTTCGCATAAGCGGAAGGGTGCTGGTACTCGCAGGGGATGGCAATCAAGATAAGCACTAAAGCGGATGGCGAGTGTAGGGCAAAGTATAAGACTGCGAGAGAACTTCAGTAAGTTCGCTTTCGTTCTGGCGATTATGTCAGGCTTACAGCCGCGATTCCCCTCTCTGAATTCTGCGCGTAGCTTCCTCGTATCCGTCTTTCACCTCGAAATCTTCTAAACGCCACTCCGCGACCACCCCTATCGTGGAAGGTGTTCAGCGACCGGAACCGAGGGCTCACCGTCCGTTCAGTGGCAGTGGTCCGTGATCTTCGTGCGGGATGAGGCTGTTGAGGGCGATCTTTCGATTCCATAGACACATTCTCCAGATACTGTGAATACCAGTAAGATATCGTCGTCAACGTTCAAGAGGTCACGTACTGTCCGCCAATCTCGCTAGACTGCCTCATCGTCAGTCGCGCCGCTGCACCTTAATCTCAGCTCAGAACCCAGTTCCAACTCTCCTCGCGTCTCGCAAGGTTCGTTTGAGGTTGCGTGGGGCCTGATTTTCGTTGACGAACGGCAGGGGGAGCTTAAGAACAGCCAATGTGGTCATATGTGGTGCATGCTCGACTTGTTCGTTGTGTGCGCCGGTGCTGGTGTTTTCGGCCCATAGAGGCGTGATCTGGCTATGAACACAGGCAAGTGTCCATCGCACTCATTGAAGGGCCATATGACGCAAATGAACCCTCCGCTTCATGTCCTCCAGCACGAATCCATAGTCCTCCGTCTTCACCCGCTCGCTCGAATGGACATACTCCTCCGCCATCCAGCCCATATGATTCTCCTCCTCTGCCCTCATCCGCGTTTTCCAAGGGAATTGGGGCTCAATTCCGCGCCATTCGCCGTAGCCACTGCCCATGAGAGGGACGGTGGCTAGATGTCGGATGTCGCGTTCAGATGGGTTGGGAATCGTATAGCGAGTAGAGGGCTGTGAGGGGGCCGTCAACACTCCTTTCCACGTTGCGTATCGGCTAGAAAGAAGCTCAGCATATTCACTGCGACAAGAAGGAGAGGAATACTTGCCTGCCAACGCACCCAGTCCACGTGATCCGCCTTCAAGTTTCGAAATCAACTGAGGTAGGTCGCGGTCTCCGATTCGGGAGATGTGAGGACGCATCAAGAAGAGTTGCGGCGAAGGCGAGATTAAGGCGTGTGGGATAGGCCCGGTGTACAGGTAAGCCACTGGCGCTCTAGTAGTTTGTCTTACTTGCAGTGAGGATTTCTGCGTCTAGAGATACGCGCTACCTTTATGAATACGCCAAAAGCAGCAATCAGAGGTGGACCTTCTCTCAAGGCCGAAAGCCAATGAAAGGAGATGAAATCTTGCTTACGGATCCCGACGGACATGCGCAAGAGCGAGGGAAGTTCAGTGCAGAGAATAAAAAGATACGGTGGGAAGGAGAAGATGCAGCTGTGGTAAACGCTAAGACGAGACACAATTGAAAGCAAAATTAATCGTTCATCGATGAGATGAAGGGATGTCCCACAATGTTACCGAACGACCACGCCGATCCTCAGGTCTTCGCTTGCTCCGTGAAAGCGCTCCCGGTTGAAATGTGGTGCCTATCGTTATTCGAATGTATCCGCCCTTGGGAAGCAGAAGCGTAGTAGTGGTGGAGGAAAAAGATGGATGAAATGTAGAGTTTCATCATAGTTGACCGGCGGTGGGTGAAATTGGAGATGAGATGATGTAGCCCGCACGTAAAACCATAAATACAGCGCAACACGTACCAGCATCATATCCAGACAGTGTGGTTCAGGACACCCTCGAACTTCATCGGTGGGCGACGCAGAGTAATATACAAGAGATTTAGAACACGAGCGAACACCCACAAGAGGAGGGAGAAGCAGACATGCTGGATTACTCATTATCCAAACGACAAACGTCGTCCAACAATTTGGACTCAAGTCTAATGTGCGAATGGAGGAAGTGGGGCCCAATCGCAAGTCTGCTTGTCTTTCTCGTTGCGTGCGGATGGGGGAATCATGACTTGCACTGCGGTGTGGGCGACATGTGGAGGGAATGACACAAAAGCGGCCGTGCGGTCGAGCACAGCGATGAGTCGGAGAACACAAGGAGGGGCAAAGAACGAGAAGAGAAGTTGGTCCTAGCGGAATGGGTAGGTTGTCGACGGCTCGACAGGGTGTGGGTCTTGAAGGTAGAGATCGGGTAGGAGGTCAAGGCTGCAAATAGCCAAGAAGAACGGCGTGGGCGACAAATGGTCTCCACGTGCGCGATCGGGACGAGGAAAAGAGTCGGCAGAAGCGAGAATAAACTAAGTTCGACCTGGGAAGGCAGACAAGGACAACAAAATGAAAAGACCAAGTAAGATGACGACGAAACAAAGTCCTAGTCCGTCTCCGGTGCTAAGGGAGGCGTCATGACCGAATCCGTCCAGTGGCCTATGTCTCCACTCGATACTGTCGGAACGAGGTCTCTGGAGGCCGTGACACAGCAGGACGGGCATCCGCTCCAGTTTCCTAGCAATGCTGTAGCAACGAGGGTCGCAGGAAAACACCGACCATGGTGTCTCTCGACTCGCTCGCCGCACGATGCTAGAAATACACGAGCGGACGACCCTTCCACGGTCAAAAAGTCCTCCAAGTAGACATGAAGGGGAAATGGGAAATGGAATGCGAAGATTTGCAAGTCGAAGTGGAAAGGAGACGACCCAAGAGGTGTGTAGATGCGAAAATGAAGGAGCGACCGGCGTCCAAGAAACGTAGACTTGAGACTCACATGGAATCGGAGGCAGGAAAGGGGCCCTAGAGGAACAACATCTTCGGGGCGAGTGATCGATAATCGATGAGGTACACGATGCACCTGTCTGAAGCGAATGTGCTCCTGCAGGAGAGGAATGAAAATACAGAAGACGTACTGATACTTGATCCATTGGACCAGCTTCTCGACATTCCTCTCCAATCCTAACCAAGCCAGTCATCATTCAAGAAATCACAAAGACGGCGGCGATGAACGCTAAACCCAGCAAGTTGGCGCAGGGAGATTGGTCAAAAGGTTACGATGACACAAGCCTGGTCTCTTCATGCGCGCCGAAGCCCACATCCCCAATATGCACATGTCAAATCTCCCGACCACGCAAACGAGGCAGACGTCTTGTCCCACGACGGAGGAGAGAAGGGCAGGGATGTGGACGTTGGCGCGGACGGAGCTGGTGGGGCTCGGGCGCATAGTGAGAGTGTTGGGGCCGCGGTGTGTGGTGGAGACAAACTGACAGTGGATGGACGAGATGGTGGCGGAAGCGACGCATGAAATTGGAGATGACAAAGAGAGCCTGGGCAAAGGGCATGGCAGGATCCGGCCCGGTGGAAGGCCCCATAACAAAAGGGAAGTTCGCGCTAACTCTCCGTGGCTGGGAGGACGTCGTTGAGAGTGCTGTCCTTGATGCGATGATTGTCCTCGAAATCGAGGACGTAAGCCACGGGAGCATCGCGTAGAGTGAAAATTCCTGAGATGGCGTCGAGCGCGTGTTTATAATCAAAGGCCTGAAGATGGTCGAGCAGGAAGGAGAGAAGTCAGAAAGAATGCCTTAAGAAGAGGATACATCGGAACAAACCAACCCAAACTACTCAGCTGCGATTCGGAGGAAGGATGCAGCTTTGAGTCGAACGGAAAAATTTCTCCATCGTCCCTGCTCTAGAGACCCGAGCAGTCAGATTCGAAGAAAGGACAAATGGGCGTCCTGGAGGGAAGGCCGTAAAAACCGAGCAGAGAGGTCGAGGACTCCACGTCGTCGAGGTAGGATTCGAGCAGACAGGCAGATCGCAGGAGGCATCATTGAAGGAGGGACCTGTCGTTGTCATCAACACCCACACCAAGAACTAAAGCGGGTACGAAGAAACCCTTCAACACCCGATATGCAATATAGAAAAGACAGATAGTGTTCAAGAGCTTCAGACCGATGCGGATGAGGCGTAGACGTCTCAGACGGTCGGCGTACGCTTCGGACGGTGGCAGATCTGAAGCGGAGGGGGACAGGCGCGATCGTTGAACGGCGAGGCAGATCATACGCTAGGGTGATGAGGCGTGTGGAAGGGATGCCCATCTTCTGAACGCGTATACGCGGCACGGCAAATATAACATGCCTCGGATACTCGGTTCGAGATGAAGGGTACGGGAGAAAGTTAGAGAAAGGTGCGTAGTGAAATTGAGACGCGACACTCACACGAAGAGTGGAGGAGACGATGGAACTTCCACATAAGGAAAGTCTCGATGAAGAGGCGATAGGTCAGAGATCGCGAGAGATGAACGAAGAGATGGACCACGCACCGTCGCTGGGTCCATCAAACCGGGAAATACTGCTCTCATCTTCATCCACCCTCCTCCGCGCAGAACGACACAAGGAAATCGATCCTCGTTTGAGAAATTATGCGGCTTACATCCGGGACTGCACCGTAGATAGGTGCATAGCGAACGACAACAAAAGGCGGTGGGCGCGGATCTGTCATCTACTCCAGCTCCAACGCCAAGGATTTCTTGACCACGGACGACACAAAGGCGTGTTACCCAGTAGTGAGGGAGATACGAGGGAAGCAGGAATGTTGACATTGACTGGAGCTGGCTGACACTAAATAGAAGAGACGTCAAGTTACTGTCATCGCACGAATACAGAGTTGTTGAGTAGACCCACGACATGGTTGAGGTGCTGAACAGAGCGAATGAATGATCGATGGTAATGGTTGAGAGGGCCAGGAGAACGTTAACCATGGCTTCGAAGAACGGTCCCAGATGGCCCGGCAGGCATTAATTCGGTACAATCCAACGACGAGCATTTCCCGCCAACTCGAAACTCGAAAGGAAGATAGTCTCGTGTCGTCCAGAGCAAGGACCATCTGACAAACGCTTAAATCCAAGCACATAGCTGCAAATCAACACATGAACGCAGCATCGAGACGGACGGAAAGCTTTGCCCATAATCCCTCCTCTAGAGACACGAGACAGAAATGACGGGCGGTGAAATCAAAGGGCTGGAGGAACACAGAAAAGCTGCCCTGTCGCTGTCGACGCCATAGTCCGCACCGAGAAGTATTTGATACTGGAGACAGCTCCCGAACTCCCATCTTGCCAGATAGAGAAGGCAGATGGTGTCTAAGGTCTGTACCGTAACCTCTACCGGTGTGGATAAGGCATAGACAGCGAGATGAGCATACAGCATGCAAGGGAGGACAAAAAACTCGACGGAGAGGCGCATACACGAAGTGAAAATAACAGTAAAAAAATGCGTTAGTCCAAGAGCAGAGTAGCGTGTCGGAATAAAGCAGCAGATTGACGCCTGAGAAGATAAGGGCTTCGGCGTCGGCTGGAGCTATGCTCTGTTCGACAGGAGAGGCAAGGGGAAGACGGAATCGAGAGTGACGAAAGAGAAAAAACACGCACGATGAAGACGATAGAGCTCGTACCAACGTTGAGCGCTGAGCATATACAGCGCAAGTTCACTAGACGAGCCGAGGGAGGACAGCGCCCTACCAAACATGAACGTTTGAACTTTTGTTCGACGGCATTTTCAGTTCGGAGGAGTTGATGGTGGAGACCTGCAAACCGATGTTTCTCAGATCGTGAGAGATCAGTAAAGGAGAGAGGACACACCAAAAACCCGACCTTTCGAACCTACAATTCTTCCCTCTCAGGCCCGTCCATCATTGCAGAAGTTCAGAATAATCGAGCCGCCATTCCACTGGTCGCCGCGTCCAGTAGCATGGAGCAAGAAAGGGACACTGCGAATGACAGAGCGTAAATCGAGAAGAGGATTACGACGTACGTCCATCTTGACGTAGCAGTTCAGTTTCACAACTACAGGTGGGACGAAAGATCGGACGTCTCATTCGAGCAGCGAGGACGAGGGAGACGCAAGGTCGGGGTCACGATGGATGTTGCGGCTGACGAAGTTAGTGACGTTTGGAAGAGGCAGAAAAGGTGGGGGTGCTGGATAACGTGGCTGGGAGATGGGACAGAACATTTGACATGGAAGTGGAAGAGAAGAACGAAGGATCAAGAATTTGGGTGAATGGCACGAGCAGACGGAAGGCCTTGGAGACAGTCGCTGGTGGCGTGTGAAGCAAGAGATAAGATAAGATGCTCATCTTGCCACGATGCTCTCAACATCCAACTCCGAGGACGGCCATATTAATCTTCGGCACCAGACCCCAAGCCAGATCCCCAGTACTGACATTCTACGAGAGACTCGGTACCGTGTTACCGTCTGAATATCCAACACTGGCGAATTACGCGCCGACACGGATGCGTCGACCTATGGTCCACTTTCAAGTTGCTGCTTTGGGTACCGTAAATCTGTAGGATCTCCAGACGGTTTGTACAGAGGGCCCATCTCTTGGGTAATTGATATGGACTAACGCCCATGTTCTCGACTTGTCGTGACTACCTCAGATGACATGTTGCTCTCTTCGATACTCGACATCAAGTACTGCACGATTCTGCAGCAAGTACTCTGTGCTTCCAATATAAATTTAGTGCCTATCCAGCAGACGAATCCGACATATGAACGCTGCGTATTATTAACTACAGGATTGTTATTTTTTCCAGCCGTCTTCTTGCCATGATACCCATTCCTTTCCTCGAGCACCCCGGCGAAGGCATCTGTGATTCATCTGCGACAGGATTGGACGTTCCATACGACACTCCTTCCTTTGAGATCAGTCCCTATCTCCCATGTTCACATCGACGGAGCACTTAGGAGCTGGCTTGTTGTCTCACTGTTGATGTTTGGATACACGTCGCAGAGCGTCTTTGAGGCTGATGACACCGTAGACCTCCTGTGATTGCCCACTCGGCATACTTTTTTTTCGAACAAGAAATAATCGCCTAGCAAGATCGCCCTCAAGCTCGTCATCATGCTTTCCACCCTTTTTGCAAGATTTGTCCCCCCGATGTCGACAACGTTCATTTACAGAGATAACATCCGGGTCCTCATATAAAAATCGCTGTAAACTTATTTAAACCACAAAAGTACGAAGTGCAACGGCATTGCTGCTCCGTAGCCTACCGACTTCCATACTCCCGGATGAAGACGCCAGATACGCGAGGTCTGATGGGCTTTCCAACATGCGATTCAGACGAAGAAGGGATACGTAAGTCGTGTTGACACAAGGAACTTTGCCTCGTTCGGGTTTCGCATTTTCATTGGGCACTATAAAGCTGGTATGGTTGGGCTTCAGAGGGCCAACAAATAAGCGCAACTCCCGTCTCCACGTCCACCTGCAGCTGAAAAGCACCAGGACGGCAGAAGTTTTCTCAGAGCATCGTTAGATGAAACGATGGAGAAAATATCCCGCCGTGAAGAGCTTCCTGAGCCCGTGGATGAAGTGAGATCCTGCAGTCAAAATACGAGTGGAAAAGAGGGACGTGTAGCTTGGAAAGGGCGGTCGCCTCGTACTCGGGTCTGAACGTCTCCGCCATTCCGCATACTACATCTTGTCGAGTGTAGGCTAGTGTCGGTGAAAGGGGGGGGGGTATTTGAAGGAGCTGCGATGAAGGAGTGTTTATATACTGCAAAGGCCCCTCAATTGGAATCTTCTCGAAGGACGTCGACGTTCGGCGCACGGCGCTAAGTGAATAGGAGTGAAAGAGGCGCTCATGGGTGACCGTATTGAGCATCTTATCTTATCTTACCTTTCGCACGCCACCTGCATCAAAAGCGTCAGTGCGCTGGACCTTGCTCTGGACCTTGCTCTGCTGTCTCCTCGCCTAACCTCGACCAGGGCTCTCGTCAGCAGACCTCTGCTCAACATCGAATTCCTAGGTTCGCTGTAATCTGGAACCCTCGAGGGAGGAATGATCATTCTCATACGTCCTTTTGATCTACTCCCGATACTTCACTGAGGTCGAGCGCCCTGATCGTCGATCAGCGATCGACAAACGAGGAGCGGCTAAATATTCAACCAGACAAGCTCGAACTTCGGTTCAGCGCCCTGCAGGTGAAGAATGCGAACAAAAAACTGACTGCAAGAATTTATTCAAGACGTCGAACGAAACATAAGCTGTGGATTTATTTACTGCGCCACTCTCAAAGAGAAACCAAGCTACAGAATGATTCCTGCGACCCATGAAGATGATGGCCGAGAACTTATAACTCGCCGAGGGTCATGGGAAGCAGGCAACTATTTCATGACTACGTACATACATTTTTGCCCACCTACAACTTTTGTACTATCTCAGTGATAGACGTCCTGAAACATCGATAGCTCGTCGAAGAGCGGTACACGGGCCGAGACGGGGGTGCAAGGAATTCCCTCCCTGGACTAGTCTCGAGTCCTAGTGTTCAGAAATGGACCATGGCGGGTATTCCTCACCTTCGCTACCGAAGGACGGCCAAGCGGTCTGTTTGATCGCTCCCGATTCAACGGGCGATGTAAGCCCACACGAGGCGCCATATCGGAGATCTAGTAAATACTTCTACATTGGACACCGGAAAGCCTCGACGGGCAACCACTCTATTCTTACACCGGTACCTCTCCCCCATTCTCCGGCCGGGTAGCCACGAGCGTCGCCCTCTGCTGGGCGGAAACGACGGGGTCCTCGCCGAACTCATTCACCATCGAGCGCATGAACCCCCTCGTCCCCATCGCCGTCGCCGTCGCCTCCGCTGCCTTTATCCGAGGGTGGTTGAACACTATTGCCGTCTCGGTCCTGGGGCCACTAGCGTATTCCCAATCTCGGAGATGTAGCAGGAAGCGCGCTGTCATCAGCCCTGATAGCCTGGGGAGGATGTCAGACATGACCAGGAGGAGGAGGAGGAGGGAGGAAGAAACACGCACGGTAGCGTGTGCGCGTTCAGGAGCCGCTGGATGAATGTTCCAGGCTAAGTGGCTATGTGTTAGAGGACGTCCCGTGTGTGGTTGAGCCCTTGATACGCAACTGTTGCGACCTAGATGGCATGTTAGATAAGACGCTGAGTGGGCGCTAAGGGAAGAACGTATGCGTACATTCTGGAGGATGACCGTTCCGACCGAAAGAACCGTCACAGAGCTGTATAAAAGTCATCATACCGTCTCTCTCAATTTAATAAGAGATCAAATACCCAAAATATAATAGTCCTAGAGTAAGTATGCGGCGTCCCCGAGGCAATCAGCGCCAGCAACAAGTTATCTGTTCGGAGAGGAGCATTTGCCCACCTTGCTGAAAGATCAAGAAAACCAAAGTCTCCTTCTGCGCCTCCCACGACAAGCCGCCCAGATCTATCCTGAGCGCTTTGAGGCTGCGCGCGCTCGTGAACGTGACTGCCAGAACCTCGAAGATCACCGTAAAAATAGGAAGAAGTTGGGGTGCTGTGGCGAATCAGTCAATCAATCATGGCCGCGCCTCTCGGCGGTGAGGGATGAATGGAGCTTTTTCGCACCTCTAGCAAGCAAAGTAAGTTTAGAATTGGGCTGATGGTTTCGGAGTGGGGATGAAAGGACTCACGGAGGTGTCCCTCTGTTTCCGTTACATGCGACGTATGGGATGTGGAGCTAGAGAAGATATCAGATTCGATGTTACCCGCTGCACTTATCGATGCAGCACGCCAGGAAGGAAAGGCACACTTACGATCGCCAGTCCGACAACAGTCAACCCAAAGAGCGTGAAGATAGCCAAAACCCATTTGTTCCTGTTGAACACGGCGTACGTCCGCGCACCCCAGACAACTATCGTGTCCCTACGCATCAGGGCTTCCCAGCACGAAGAAGAACAGAAACGGCTATTACCAACGATAGCGGTCCTCCCTATGCACGCCAGTATAGCAGCGATCTGATATCCATGGTCGCAACTACAACGACCGTCAGCAAGAAGCCCCTGTCCATCCATCCACCTCCTCCACTAAGTCTCAGAGAATCTCACTGTCACATTCGCGGACATGAGGACATGGGTGATAAGTCACCACGATTGGCCAGACGAAAATAGATGCTCGCTCACCCTCAGTGTGGGCAGCTTCTCCGCGAGCGCGAGCGTATAAATCACGTTCGCGACCATCCCGTATCGGCAGGCAATGTACAGCGCGGTTGAGAGTGAGAACTTGCGCAGCCAGAAGTGCTGCACCTCGCGTGTCCAGGTGAGGGTGTAGTCGTAGTACAGGACGGCTATTAATTCGTTCGTTTGTTGAGGGTAAGAAATTGGGAATGCGATAGACGCACCGACACTTGAGTATTGGATGCAGAATCGGATGAACCTCGAAGGAGAAGTCAGATGGACATTCTGCTATGAAGAAATAGGATAGGGTGGCGACGAACATCATGGCCGCTTTGGAGCTCGACATTTTGGCGGATGAGGTCGAGGAAGTGCTGCAGAACAGACACCAGAGGGGAAAGAATATTTAGGTCGAAAGCAAAGGAAAGGGAAGATTTTGCCTCTTCAGAACTCAATGACTGGCGTTATATATCGCACCCAGACTAGCCAAGCCAAACAGTGATTCTGCGCTGGTATTCAAGGATATCGACTGACACAGATCCATTCTCCACGCCTTATCCTTGTTGTGGCGCCTCGGCCACGGACAACACCAAAGGATGGGAGAAACAGAAGTCCGAAGACGTGATTGGCCACCTACCTGGAAGCTGGGGTACCAAGCTATCCGGATTGGCTATGCGCAATGTATGCAGACATTCACGACATCTTCCATGAGCTGTTTGTTGGCTCCAACAATAGCTCGCCAAGAACATCTCACAGGAATCTCGAATAATAGAGCAGTCGAATCGCTTCTAGCTCGTATTGAAAACCTATGTTGGGGCTCCCATGAACGAGTGCAAGTTCAGCCGGCGCCGGAAACGGCCTGGCTCGTCCTACATATCAGTGTTATGATAGAGAATTTGCGCAATTCACGGGACGCACCTAAACACCATTAATTCAATGTTCAGTCTTAGTAAGTACACTATAGCTGGGGAAATCATATCTTTTGGGACCGGGCCAGGACTAGACGGACAGATAATCAGGGTCGACGTGATACCCCTTGTAACGATGTTGGGATCCCAGGGCGCTTATTGGGTTCATCACTCTTTCGCCTTGCCCCACATTGTTCCAGACGTCTAATAGAAAGAAAAAGTGTGATCCCGTCATGTTTAAACTCATAGAATGCATCATACACCGGTTCGCGACAGGTAGCTTTCTGACGACTGTCTGTAGTGGAGCACTATCGAAGCGTAAGCTGACAGTGAGCGCCTTATATAAATAAAGAGCGCGTTGTCCTGGGCGCTTAGTCAGATTCCCTGGAGCTCGGAGAGAAGAGAGGATCATGACAAACCCTGAAGCGGGTTGCGGACCGTTGCTGTTCTTGCCCTTGTTTCGTATATAGTGAGGACTGCATAAAATCTTCTTCTCTTTTAGCGATCATTTTGTAGCTGGGGGTGAGAGTAGCTGCTGAAGGGGCAGATAGACATCTAATATGTAGCAGCCTACCACACGGTGGTAGGAAAACTGAAAAGCTCATACGACCCCGCCTTCACGCCGTGCCGTCATAACGTATTTATTGGCATTGACGAATTCCTTTCAACCTCAAAAATCTGGGAAGCTCCCTGGAGGAGGGCTTGCTTGGATACATCAGTAAGTCTCTTCCTTGAAGACGATCCCTCATTCGAGGTCAATCTGAGGCATGTAGCTGTTGACGGAGCACTTAGGAGCTGGTTTGCGGTCGCAATGCATATCCTTCAACTCCTTTTTTCATCCGGAACTCGTAGAAATCATTGGTAAAGTAATATCCCGAAAATAATATCCCGAAAATACAAGGTAGAAAGACGTTCGATTTGGGGATGATCGTGAGTGCTCGACCTCACCTGTTCAGGAACGTGGGGTGGCTCCATATCCTGCCACTTCACATATTCCCCCGACGGACAATGCTGATACGCAACGTCTGATACGGGACTCCAATGTGCAACTCGGACGAAGAAGGGATAACGTCGTCTTGACATGAGGAACTTGGCCTCGTTAGGATTTCATATTTTCATTGAGGGACTATGAAGAAGGCACAGTTGGGCCTACAAGGGCAAATAAATGAGCGCTGACTTCATCGTCACGTCCGCCTGCAGTAAAAAAGCATGAGGACCGCGGATATTTTCTCAGTGCATCATTGCATATGCCATATATTGTTGAGTGAGGGGCTGGCGTCGGCGAAAGGGGGAGGTGTTTGGAGGAGCTGTAATGGAGGTTGCGGTTATGTAGTGCTAAAATTTATTGCTGTGGAAGGACCTGGATGTTTGGCACATCAAAGCGCTAACGGCTAGAAGAAAGAGACGATCGAGATGGCGATCTTATCTTATCGATACTTTCTCACGCCGCAGTCAACAAACGCGTCAGCCACGAAGTTGGACNGCATATCCTTCAACTCCTTTTTTCATCCGGAACTCGTAGAAATCATTGGTAAAGTAATATCCCGAAAATAATATCCCGAAAATACAAGGTAGAAAGACGTTCGATTTGGGGATGATCGTGAGTGCTCGACCTCACCTGTTCAGGAACGTGGGGTGGCTCCATATCCTGCCACTTCACATATTCCCCCGACGGACAATGCTGATACGCAACGTCTGATACGGGACTCCAATGTGCAACTCGGACGAAGAAGGGATAACGTCGTCTTGACATGAGGAACTTGGCCTCGTTAGGATTTCATATTTTCATTGAGGGACTATGAAGAAGGCACAGTTGGGCCTACAAGGGCAAATAAATGAGCGCTGACTTCATCGTCACGTCCGCCTGCAGTAAAAAAGCATGAGGACCGCGGATATTTTCTCAGTGCATCATTGCATATGCCATATATTGTTGAGTGAGGGGCTGGCGTCGGCGAAAGGGGGAGGTGTTTGGAGGAGCTGTAATGGAGGTTGCGGTTATGTAGTGCTAAAATTTATTGCTGTGGAAGGACCTGGATGTTTGGCACATCAAAGCGCTAACGGCTAGAAGAAAGAGACGATCGAGATGGCGATCTTATCTTATCGATACTTTCTCACGCCGCAGTCAACAAACGCGTCAGCCACGAAGTTGGACNTCCCGACGAAGAACCTCACAGGCTGCAAGAAAAAAACTTTATGATCTCCATCCTGCCAGTTAAACAGGGACAAAATACCCAAAAAAAAATTAGTAGACCTATATACGGCGATGCCAATCCCCGGAGCCATCAGGCGGACAGCACCTTATCTCTGCGGGAGAGGATCATTCGCGGCACTTGCTGAAAGATCAAGGAAAACCAGAGTCTCCTTCTGCGACTCCCACGACAAGCCGCCCAGATCGATTCCTGAGCGCTTTGAGGCTGCGCGCGCTCACGTGAACGGTGACTGCCAAACCTCGGAAATATCACCGTAAAAAAGGAGAAGTTGGTGGTGCTTTAATTGTCACGATGGCGAATCCAGTCAATCATGGCCGGGCCTCTCGGCGGTGACGGGATGAATGTCTCAAATTCGCAACCTCTAGCAAGCAAGGTAAAGTTTAGAATTGGACTGATGTTTCGAAGTGGGAGATGGTGCTCACGGAGGTGTCCCTCTGTTCCGTTGCATTGCGAACGTATGGGATCGTGGAGCTGGAGGAAAGTATCAGACTCCGATCCAGGAGAAAAGGGAACGCTTACGATCGCCAGCGACGACAGTCAACCCGAAGAAGCATGAGATGGCCAAACCCATTTGTTCCTGTTGAACACGGCGTCGTCCGTGCACCCAAGGACAACTGCCGTGTGTGTCCTCTCGGTCAGGGGCTTCCCAGCACCGAAGAAGAAAGGCAGAAACGCCTACATTACCAACGGATTAGCGGTTTCCTTCCTATGCACGCCAGTATAGCAGCGATCTGATATCCCATGGTCGCAAACTACGACGACCCGTCAGCGAGAAGGCCCCCGTTCCATCAATCACCTCCTCCACTAAGTCTCAGAGAATCTCACTGTCACATTCGCGGACATGAGGACATGGGTGATAAGTCACCACGATTGGCAGGACGAAAATTAGATGCTCGCTCAGCCCTCAGTGTGGGCAGCTTCTCCGCGAGCGCGAGCGTAATAAATCACGTTCGCGACCATGCCGTATCGGCAGGCGGACGTACAGCGCGGTGGAGAGCGAGAACTGCGCAGCCAGAAGTGCTGGGCACCTCGCGTGTCCATGTGAGGGCGTAGCATAGTTATTGGACGCTATCAGTTCGTTCGTTTGTAAGGGTGATAATTTGAGAACGCGATAGACTGCACCGGACACTTGAGTATTGGATGCCCCAGAATCGGATGACCTCGAAGGAGGAAGTTCAGATGGACATTCTGCTATGAAGAAATAGGATAGGGTGGCGGGACGAACATCAGCGCGCTTGGAGCTCGACATTTTTTGGCGGATGACGGTCGAGGAAGTGCTGGGCAGAAAGACACCAGGGAGGGGAAAGAATATTTTAGGTCAAAGCAAAGGAAAGGAAAGATTTTGCCTCTCAGCAACTCAATGACTGGCGTATATATCGCACCCCAGACTAGCAAGCCAACAGTGATTCTGCGCTGGTATTCAAGGATATCGACTGAACACAATCCATTCTCCACGCCTTACCTTGTTGTGGCGCCCTCGGCACGGACAAACACCAAAGATGGAGAAACAGAAGTCCGAAGACGTGATTGCCACCTACCTGAAGCTGGTACCAAGCTATCCGGATTGGCTGATGCGCAATGTTATGCAGACATTCACGACATCTTCCATGAGCTGTTGTTTGGCTCCAACAATAAGCTCGCCAAGACATCTCACAGGAATTCGAGATAATAGAAGCAGTCGAATCGCTTCGTACTCGTTATTGAAAACCTTGTTGGGGCTCCCAGAACGAGTGCAAGTTTCACCGGCGCCGGGAAACGGCCCTGGCTCGTCCTACATATCAGTGTTATGATAGAGAATTGCGCAATTCACGGGGACGCACCTAAACACCATTAAGTTCCAATGTTCAGTCTTAGTAAGTACACTATAGCTGGGTGAAAATCATATCTTTGGGACCGGGCCAGGAACTAGACGGACAGATAATCAGGGTCGACGTGATACCCCTCTGTAACGATGTTGGGGATCCCAGGGCGGCTTATTTGTGTTTCATCACTCTTTCGCCTTGCCCACATTTGTTCCAGACGTCTAATAGAAAGAAAAAGTGTGATCCCGTCATGTTTAAAACTCATAGAATGCCATCATACCACCGGTTCGCGACAGGTAGCTTTCTGGACGACGTCTGTAGTGGAGCACTACGAAGCGTAAGCTGACAGTGGGCGCCTTATATAAATTAAAGAGCGCGTTTCCTGGGCGCTTAGGTCAGATTCCCTGGAGCTCGGAGAGAAGAGGAGGATCATGACAAAACCCTGACAGCGGGTTTGCGGACCGTTGCTGTTCTTGCCCTTGTTTCGTTATATAGTGAGGACTGCATAAAAATCTTCTTCTCTTTTAGCGATCATTTTTGTAGCTGGGGGTGAGAGTAGCTGCTGAAGGGCAGATAGACATCTAATATGTAGCAGCCTACCACACGGTTGGTAGGAAAACTGAAAAGTTCATACGACCCGCCTTCACGCCCGTGCCGTCATAACGTATTTATGGCATTGGACGAATTCCTTCAACCTCAAAAATCTGGGAAGCTCCCCTGGAGGAGGGCTTTGCTTGGGATACTCAGGTAAGTCTCTTCCTTGGAAGACGATCCCTCATTCGAGGTCAATCTGAGGCTGTAGCTGTTGACGGAGCACTTACACTGGGTGCACAGCACCATGCCTGCACGCTCAAAGACGCTACAAATACATAAAAAAGCTGACTACGAAATTTTAGTCAAAGTAGCAAAACAAATCTAATGAAATTAGGCACCCTATTTTAGACCATTTGCAAAGCCGTGCATGGTCTGCAAGCAGGTGACCTGTAGCCCCTTTGATTTACCTACTTTTATCTCTTTTTGCAAACTGTTTGTTATCACTAAAAATGACCCCTTTCATGATTTTACCATAATTTTGAAAACACGAAAGAGACTAATTGTTCAGGTGACATGACCAAAGTACTTTTATCCAAAATCTTACCTGTTCTGGGCTTGCAAATACGGTGCGTGCACCCAGTGTTAGGAGCTGGTTTGCGTCCAATGCATACCTTCAACTCCTTTTTCATCTGGAGACTCGGTAGAATCTTGGTAAATAATATCGAATATCCCGAAAATACAAGGTAGATAAGACGTTCGATTTGGGGATGATCAGTGAAGTGCTCCGACGTCATACCTGTTTCAGACCGTGGGGTGGTCCAGTTCCTGCCACTTCACATATTCCCCCGACGGACAATGCTGATACGCAACGTCTGATACGGGACTCCAATGTGCAAACTCGGACGAAGAAGGGATAATGTCGTCTTGACATGAGGAACTTGGCCTCGTTAGGATTTCATATTTTCATTGAGGGACTATGGAGAAAGCACAGTTAGGCTACAAGGGCGAGAAATGAGCGCTGACTTTATCGTCACGTCCACCTGCAGTAAAAAAGCATGAGGACCGCGGATATCTTCTCAGTGCATCATTGCATATCTGATATATAGTGTTGAGTGAGGGGCTGGCGTCGGCGAAAGGGGGAGGTGTTTGGAGGAGCTGTAATGGAGGTTGCGGTTATGTAGTGCTAAAATTTATTGCACGGGAATGCTGTGGAAGGACCTGGATGTTTGGCACATCAAAGCGCTAACGGCTAGAAGAAAGAGACGATCGAGATGGCGATCTTATCTTATCGATACTTTCTCACGCCGCAGTCAACAAACGCGTCAGCCACGAAGTTGGACATTCTTGCTCTCTTCCTCCCACCTCAACCACAGCGCATTCGCCTCTCCGAAGCATGCCCGATGTCACTGGCTGACGGTCTTCTCGATCATTCACACATCGAAGACGCGGCTTCGTGTGTTACCAATGAAGCTGGAACATTGGTAAGGGCGAATGTCCTATGAACGTCGGATACTCAGTGGTTCTTTGCATTTTTTAGGCGCTGGAGGACGTATTTATCAACAGCTTACACTCTTGACTCCTTCTATCTGTGCTCTAGACCTCATGTTCGTGCGCCTTCAGGTCCCTATCATCGCGTTTCTTCAGATACTAGTTATCGCGCCACCCAGATGCCCAGACCATTCACCGCGGCTGTTCCACATTCCCCGAAAGGCGGAAGTCTGGCATGATCCAAGTGAGCGTTCTTTATACCTTCTTTATACCTTCTTTCCATCCACAACGTGATACATCGATCCCTTACATTCGTTTTCTTGTTTTATCGATGCATATATGCGCCGATTCCGGAATTTACGCGCTCCTTCTGCTGTTGCTCCGTTGCACTGGTGCATATATGCGCCGGATCTACGTCCATAGCATTTGGAATACCTCTTTTTTCTTCCACGATACACTTTCGCTCTCTTTTCGACACTCCGCATTTTATTTTCTCGAATTCTCTCTCTTCTGTCATCATCGCCGCAGCCAACGTTGAATGTCCCTGTCTTCGGGATGTATTTCTCTCGTTATGACGTACTCTCGATATTTTCACCCCGAGCGATCATCAAATCGAGCGCCAAATGACACCTCGAGTGGGATGTCCAGCTGTTTCGCCTGTGCTTCTCATGACGGGATCGTTTCGTGTCGCCCAAAGTGATTTTACGCCGTCTGGGCATTGGAAAGGATCTAGCAGCCGGTGCACAGCAAGACGGGGTTCCACTGGATCTCTTTCTAGCTGCTGGCTTCTGGAAATCTTCTTTTCCCATCCAGACGGCGAATTCCGCTCTTCGTGGTGATTACATTTTCGCTTTCCTTCAATCGTGATTCCGAATTTCATTCAGTCTGTGGAATGTCCCCGAGTGCTTGATCAGTGTGCTCGCACTTGCACTCTCCAGGGTTGACCTCCTTTTTTCACCGATATGAAGTAAGGAGCCACGAGAGCGGCCTGTGCGCTATCTCACTTTCTTCCGTGGGCGTCCTCAGGCTGGGGTCGAGCGTTCGAGCGTTAAATCGTCCTGCGATCTGTCCAGTGATGGCTGACCTGCACGAGGACTTGAAAGTATTCTCGAAACCATGAACACGTTGGGGTACGGCCGACCGCAGTGGGAGTATCGCATTCGGTATAACAGCATTGTCTAGTCCGTAAAGTGGTGGTTGAGTCATACAAGTGAGCCTCATTTTCCCGTCTTGTGCCCAACTTCGTTTTATCACCTTCCTTTACCCCCCCCCTTTCCTCCGTCTTGCTTCATGCCGCACTCGACGACGTAGCGTCATCAAATTACAATTCCAAACATTGCATACTTCGCGAAGAACGCGAAGTGTAGATGACTATTACTACTTGACAGTTTGAAGATGCAGGACCGAACTCAGCGCATAATTACGTCAGAACTTTGACCGGGTTGAGGTGAGGAAGGTGTGTATGGAAGGAAAAGAACGGTAGTACGACGATGTGGGGCACGCATCACGAGCCGTTGAGGACTATGGCCCTGCTGTGAGCGATCTTGACCTTTGGGGAGGATCCATAAGGACGAGGATGGGAGGACGAGAGGTGCTGGGTTGCAATAAGTACAATCCAAGCAAATAAGTGTCGGCTGGCCTGCCGCGGGAATGCTGGAGGAGAGCACTTGATTAGTGATGAGCCCGAAAATGAGGAACGATAAGACGTACGTTCTCCGAGGACAGTACCGGGGCACCTAGGAACAGGACTAGGGTATGGAGACGAGAAGTAGGGCGGATGCGAGCGCTCGAGGGCGGCGCCAAGGCTAGGGAGAAAGATAACGTAAGTTCTTTGTCGTTGCATATACCTTGTGCCATTTCAACTTCGCCTTACAGGTGGAATCCCTCTCCTTGAATGCCGACAAGAGTCCATTCCAAATCTCGAACTCTTCTGAGCGACACCCTGCGGTCGCTGTCGCGTTCGATGACCGGGGCCGGGTATTCATATTCCGCTTAGTGACAGCGGCACGAGATCTTCGTGCGCGACGCAGCTGTTGACAGTGGGGCAAGTACGTCGCAGACGTGTTCTCCTGCTGCTGTGAATACCAGTAAGCCATCGCCGTCGACGTTTGCGAGGGTAGGAGGAGCTCGGGGAACAGCCAATGTGTTCGCGTGCGATACGACTCGACTTGTCCGATTTGCGCGCTGGTGCCGACTCTTCCGATCTCGAGGGCTCCGTTTGAGTGCTATGAACAAAGTTAAGCATTCAGTGTAGAGTGCTCGTTCGAGGGCATAGCGCGGACGTTAACCCTCGGCGTCGCGTCCTACAGCACGAGCCCATCGTCCTCCGCCCTCACTGACTCGATTGAACGAAGGTGGCTCCCTGCCGTCCAGCCCCGAAGCTTCTTCTCCGTCCGACTTGGCAATTTCCAAGAGAGTTACCAACTTCGTTCACAGGGAAGAAGGTCAGTGAGCCGTGCTCGATAATCCAAAGAACGTGGACGACGGACTCACCCCATCTACCCAACTCTATTTCGCGTCGTCCATCATAATCGCCCTCCCTAAGAAGATGGCGTTGGCGATCGTATGACGCTGGACAGCCAAAAAGGGTCTGCTGTACAGTAATTATCGAGCCCGCTCTATGAGACAAGACGCCAGCTTGTGTGCGCTGGAAGGCGTTTGAGCGAATCCACCTCAACCAGAAGACGCAGTATACTTCCATACCTACAGGTGCACCCTGTCAATGCGATCCACCTTCAAAATCAGTTGTCGCAGTCTTCGTTTCGCAAGATGTGAGGGGCCATGAAGAGAATCGGCGACGCCGGTATCGAGGAGGCCGAGTTGCATGCTTAATCAAGGGGTGGAAACGGGAGACGGAGGCTAGGACGACTTGTGAAGGGAAGAACAAGGGAGATGCGAGTTGAAATTTGTAACTCCGCCATTCGGGCTGGTCGGGGAACGACTTTCGGGTCGGTAGAAGGCGCGAGCGAGCACCCGCGAATAAATTTACCTGAAAGCGACGGAGTGCAGTGTAAACATTGAGGTGAGTAGTACATAGGTAGTGGAGAGGATCGTTCTTGATCGACGAGAGCGGCGGCGTAGGCCAATACAGCCCATGGCGATCCTTCTTAGAGCTGGTCTTCGACACTTGTAGTAGGGCACACGAGAGAGCTGGATAAGAGCCACGGAAGTACCTTAAGCTCAGGCACGCCAAATGGAGAGAAAGATCCCCTGAACGGACGAGTAACTCCCCCAGGATCTTCCTCGTTGACCCTGGAAGTTCATATCTTATGAAAAACCAGAGAAAAAAATCGGCAAAATGCTGCACGCGCACATGCCAAATAGGCGGTGTCGTTCCTTCGACGTTGGCTTTGGGACGCCGGTAGGCTGTTCACAACGAACAGGCGGAGACGGAACAGATAGAACGAAAGCGAGAAATTTTGGTGAGTCGCTGACGGCGATTAAGTAAGTATTATATGAGCTGCCGTCTCAAGGTCGTCGTCATAGAGCGATGGGGTCAGTACCAGATAAAATATCTGCCCAACACCCGACTGACGACGTGTTCACGCCATCCTGCCCGGTATTCATCCACCGAAAGACCCCCAGCGCGCGCCAAGAAGCAGAAACTATGCTCGGGTGAGCGTTACTGAATCAGCGGTGAACGAACAGGGTCCACCCCCGGCGCCGAGTAGGCGCCAACGAAAATACCCGTCCTATATCGCATAACTCGCCACTCGGGACTGGAGATTCGGGTATGTATTGCAGCTCCGGAGGGTGGGGGGCTGTCCGTGAGCACCGAAGGCCGCATGATAAGGAGGAGGGATACGGGTATGAACAGATCGAAGACGGTGCATACTCCATGGCTGGAAGCGCGAAAGGAAGACCGTCTCGAAACCAGAGCAGAGGACTACTACCGCAGAAACATTTCCAGTACGTACAGACTGACCAGCTGCGACTCACGATATGCACGCTGGTTCGAGTCGAATGTGATGTCTCTCGCACCACCCCTGCCCTAGAGGTCTGCGCGGTCAAATTCAAAGCCAGACAAATTGGTATGGAGGAACGTGCACAAAACGCCGAGCAGAGGAGGGACATTGCACTGCCCGAAACGGAGTGGTGTTCGAACAGGATATACAGGTCTGTCGTGGCACGACATGGGGGATTTAATGACGAGACGCGAAATTCGCATCGAGGAATGGACCTGTCCTCGCCTCGCCTTCGACATCCGCACCGAGAGAAGTGACGGGAGTCAACAGTCTCAAGAAGCTCTTAAAAGCTTGATACGTCGTGGAGTAAAGACGAATGGCATTCAAGAGCTATCAGACTCCCTCCCGATGCGGATGAGGCATAGACGATCTGGACGGCGAGCGTTAGCTGTGAAACGGGGGATAGAGGCGAATGAGAGGACAGGCAGGGGGTCATAAATAAGAAGACTGAGGCACAGGAATCGCCTTGCGACGAGGGCATGCCTCGAGCTTCTGTATGCATGTATGCAGTCGGACGAGGATGCTCCAGGCGAACGATGTGGAAGGAGTAAGACGGAGTGAAGGGGGGAGAGGCACGCACGAAGGAAGGTGCCTGTATGAGGAAGGACCAGAGATCGTGACAGAGGAGAGAAGAAATAGTGCACGCACCACGATTAAGTGCGTCAAACCCGAAAGGCTTCCTCCCTTCTCTGTACGCGGCTAGGACAGGAGGGAATGGCTCGAAGGGGGTGACGAAACGAATGGAAGCGGGCATGGACGAGATTGAGGGAAAGCACACACAGGAAGGATACCGCCTATACGATAGAGACGACGCAAGGGAATCAGTACCCAAATTTGAGGGAGCCTCCACGTAGGCGTCGGTGCAGATGGAGGCAGGGGGTGTTTGGAAAGGAGTGGCGTCTATGTGCGCATAATGGATAGTCCTACTGTGAATGGAATGGATGCTGGTAGAGACGAAGGCGGAGCACAGATGGACAAGATGGTGGACGAAGAGAAGGAAAGTGCATGGGCATAGGGCACGGATAGCCCCGGGCCGGAGTCAAGGGTTCTCGTCATCATCGCCTGTGTTGCCAAAGTGAACCCAGGAAAGAAAGAAATAGAATATTTATGTCGGAAGCGAAGGAAAGGGAAGAGCTTACCTCTTCATAACTCACCGACCGGCGTTATATACCACATGCACCCAGACTAGCCAAGCTAAACGGGCATCCTCGATAGGTGATGATTCTGCGCTGGTATATTCGAGGATTGACACTGCACGCTGTTATGATGGAGATTTTGCGTAACTCACGGGACACACCTTAACACCATTAATTCAATGTTCACTCTAGCCAGGGAAATCATATCTCTTGGGACCGGGCCAGGACTAGATGGACAGATAATCAGGGTCGACATGATACTCCTTGTAACGATGTTGGGGTCGCAGGGCGCTTATTGGGTTCAAGAATCGATCACCCTCTCTTTTCTCGCCCCACATCGTTTGAGACGTCTAATGGGAAGAAAAGTGTGATCCCATCGTGTTTAAGCTCATAGAATGTATCATACACCACTTCGTGACAGATAGCTTTCTGACGACTGTCTAGTGGGGCAGCGTCGAAGCTCACAGGCTTCGCACCCTCCGCCGACAATGAGCGCCCTCGATAAATAAAGAGAGCCTGTTGCCCTGGGCACTTAGTAATATTCCCTGGGACTCGGAGAGAAGAGAGGATCATAAAGAGTGACAAACCCGAAGCAGGTTGCAGACGTCGTCTTCTTGCCCTTGCTTCGTGTGTAGTAAGGACCGCATAAAATCCCCTTCTCTTTTGGTGATCGTTTCGTAGCTGGCGGCGAGAGTAGCTGCTGTCTTTAGCAAATGGATCTGGGTCCCAGAACACCTGCACTGGAGGATGGCAGGATCGATTCCTGCCGCATGAAAAGCACATACGACCCCGCCTTCGCGCCGCGCTGTCAAAACATATTTATTGGCATTGATGAATTCCTTTCAGCCTCGAGAATCTGGGAAGCTCCTTGGAGGAGGGATTGCTTGGACACATCAGTAAGTTTCTTCCTTCATCACCTAGGCCCGAGTGCTTATGATTTCACAGTTGTTCCGGTCGACGGAAATGCACCATGCACCTACGAGAATCAGAACACGCTCTGAGCTTCGCGTATTATGTTGGGCAAATAAGGGGGGCCGATAAGGGAAATACTAAGATCACGATTGTGCAATTAGGCTAGAAGCAACGATGGTCCTTTGACAATCTTTTGTGGAATTCCCAGCTTGAAGGCAATTTATCGACACTGCGTACGTCAGAGAATTACAGGATAAAATCAATCGCAGAGCAATGAAGGAAATACAGGGGAAGTAAAACAGCACAGAAATACATAAAACGTCCAGAAAACATTCCATCGAGTTGTACAACCCATTTAATCCAAGTCCATCCGATCCATTCTTAAAAAATACTGTTGTCTTCATCAAACAGCACTCTTCGCCTTCTTCGCCCTTTTCACTTGCCTCGCCTTAACTAATCCCTGGATGTGGCCCTTCTCCCAAAACTTCTCGTCCAGAGTGTCTCTCTTCCGTTTTCCCTGAGGAGAATTGAACTTGATGTCCGCCAATACGGGCGCGACAACAGTAGGAACCAGTTGTTGCGGAACAGCCCTCCTGGCAGATATTTCAACGACAACTGCGGGCTGAACAGGCCCCTGCGTCTCTTGCTCCAAGGCCACAATAGCTCGGTCGATGATGGCAAGATATTCCTCATAATGTTTCTTCGCGTAGTCATCGATGTCACCCTTCGTGATGAACTCGAGTCTTGTTGAAAGGCTGACAAGTGTGCAACTAAATTCGTCTTCTGTTCGTTCAAGGAACTCGTACAGCTCGATGAGGAGGCGGTCGAATAGCTCTCCGAAGTATGCCGTTGCCTTGTAAATCTCTCGGCCCTCCTCGTCGAGGAATCCCTTCTTGGCCTCCAGGGCGGTGTCGTAGTCCTTGTTCCAGTCTTCGAGAAGAAGAGGGTAAGGATCGGCTTCTTCTCCGGGGCCTGAATAGCCCAAGCAGATATGGCATAGAAGATAAAAGAAGGATTGAAGGTCTTCCCAATGGGTGTGGTAGTCCCTAGGGTCTTCTGACTTCTTTGGGTCGTAGCTCAACCTCGTCGCAAATCTGAGAATCGTTGTCGAGAAATATGAGAGGGTTCCCTACAGAAAGAACTTGAGGTCAGAGGGGATAGAGAACACGAAAAGAACGTAGACAAACCGATCTGTCTGAAGCACGAGGTAAGTGGTCCAATGGACCTAGTTTCACCCCCGCGTCTAGATCAATGAGAATTCCTCGTTTCCCGATCGGCGCATCCGGGCTCCCGAGAAGTACGTTGTTCAGGGAAATATCTCGGTGTAGAATTCCTTTGTTCCAGAGGTTCCTATGAGCTAAAATATTCCTTAGTCTAGTGCTTCAAAATGGACGAGGAAGGGCCGTACCCGCAACTGCATCACGGAAGGTGAAGAGGAACTGCTTGCGGGTCCTGAAAAAGCGAATCGATTGCCCGTATGCCTTTAGCGTAAGTCGTAGAGGCATACGGTCCTCAAAATTCTCGTCGATGCAGCCGTGTCCTCTCCGATTGTATAGAGAAATGTCTTCTTCATACCCAAGCATCTGTCCGACGCCCTCGACGCCGTGCGCCGCTAAGAGCATCTTCCATTCGGGCGTCACTTTGGGCCCGACGTCCCTGTGCGTATCCTTGATTATTACCTCTTCTCCGTGTTCATCTATAGCCCTCCAGCACGTTGTGTAACGGCCTTGCATGCCGAATGATCGAAATACTGGAAAGGGGTTGAGAAGACGGTACTTCACGTCTTTCTTTTCCAGGTTTTCCGTCTCGATGAAGCGAGAATAGCCGTTCCAGGTGATCATTTTGTCGAAGCCAAGTACAGTGTCCTTCATCGTGGAGAGGAGGAGCAAACACTGGATAAAATAACCTGGACACTCGTGGATATTGGTGGCAGGCGATGCCAAGCAGCCGGAGCGGTCGAAACGTAGGAGCTGGACGCGCGAGTTTGTGACAACCACGACGTGAAAGAAAATACGGTTGCCTTGTTCGTAGAAGCATTCGCTAAGCAAGGGTATCAGCACGATCGTCCAATTGAAAATGAAGGATCGAGTCGAGTACTGACCTCGCATAGTAGGCGGCCTCGAGTAGGATCTTGTCGTGGGCATTGTCGAAATCCATGTCTGTTCTCACCATCACCACTCCTGCTGTTCTTTCAATGTGCGATGACCACAAATACGCGTTAAGCTCATGGCCTGGGATAGTGTCCTTAAAGTTTTCGCCCTTCCCAGTGACAACCAGGTCGGGCGTCGTCCTCACCGCCCAATTTTCTTCAAAATCGAGCCGAGTCTCAAACACAACGTCGTGGAAGCGAGGAAGAAGGGAAAACACCCTCATCCCGCGGGATCCAAGCTTTCTGACGAGTTTCGTCAGGATGCACTGCATCTCGACGTTGAGGTTAGTGCCCCGTCCGTCGAGCCTCGTCCATTTCTTTTCGGCCCAGTCATAGGCTCCTGTCTGGTTCAAAAAGGACTGAACCTTCTGAAAACTGGGAATGTCGCCCCCGAAGTTGGACATAATGTAGCTCTGTCTTGCTGAATACAGGAAGGACGGAGACTGGACCTCGTCCCAGAGATTGACCAGTCTCTCTTTAACTTCATCAGTCCGTTTCAAATCATGAGAGGATACCGACATGGCCCTCGATTTAGTCAGTGAGTCGGTAGGAGAGAAAGGATGGGGAGGAAGATCGAAACAGTAGAGCGAGGTGGCTTAGGGCCCGAAAGTTCAAGGAAGTCGTCATGGTAGTTGTGCCACTGTATGCAAATCTCATCTTTTCCACGATGCTCACACTGGGGCCACAGCGCCAAGACCACTTGTCGAGTGGCAATATTTGAACCCCCGCCTCTACGCGGGCAGTACTGAATGAAGATGCATTAGCAAGGAATACAGCCGAATTTTATACTTTCTGAGCAGCGAGAAGCGGGGGATGGACCCGCATGAGTCGGCTACTTCAGTTCTTCCTCTCATTCTCGGCATAGGACCAGAGAAATATTAATTTGAGCAAGCGTTCTGGCTCAGTATCCCTTCAAAGCTGCCGTACAGTTAGATTTCTTCTACATGAATATGAATCTCCGTTTATCTTCCCCTTTTCGAGAGGGCTATATGGCGTCTTGCTTCATCACCTTTGGGCGCTTAAAGCTGGTCCTGCTTTCAGCTTAGCCGCACAGTGGGATTGTTGGTGGTTAGCCGCACGCTTCCTCAATCGGCCCTTCTCTCCGGACTCGCCACGAGCCCTTGGAGGGCTCAAGGTGGTCCAACTCCCGCGTCAACCTGTAGACCAACAATATATTGGTTATTGATGCGAGTACGGAACAAAGCACAAGATTGGCCATCTTATCTTATCGCGGCTCCTATTCCAATTTATTTTTGCTATTACACTGAGAAGTCCAAGAGAAATCGAAATCGTCACGATGTCAGGAAACGAATGCTTTAAGTCCTATGAAAGATGATCTCTTTATCCAATCTATAGCCCACACCTCGAATGAAATACGGTTTCAAGTAGCAATTTTCTTATCTTTCCTGGCCTTCGTCTTCCCGTCGTCCTTAATGTCTTGTTCCCCCTCGTCCTGCATATCTCGCTTTCGCTTTCCATTCGGGATATTTAGGGGGATGTCTCCTAATGGCGCTGCCTCGGTCTCTCCGGACGTAGGCAAGCTGGGCTCTTGGGTGGTTACTTCGATGCGACGCACATGCCCATCTTCGCATCGTATCTCCTCTTCCATCGACACAATTGCCTTGTCGATTATCTCCAAATATCTGTCATAATGTTTCTTCGCATGACAGTCTATGCTCCCTTTCGAAACAGCTCCACTGTCAACTACGAGGCCGAGGAGAGTCCACGCGAACCGTCTCTCAGAATTGTCTAAATAAGCGCAGAGAGAGGTGATGAGTCGATCGAAAAGAGCGCCGAATGAGGGCTGGACCCGATAGTAGCCATAATGCACGCTATCATGAAATACGCTTGGAGCGTAGTGACTCCTCCGCATCCTGTCCCCACTCATTCAGCAGTCGACGGTGTGCTTTTGTATCACCTTTGTTAGAGAAGCAGCACCAGCAGAGAACGTAAAAGAACGACCAGAGATCGTCTAAGTGGGTGTGGAAATCACCCTGGCTTCGCGACGACGGTAGAAGTCCGGCATTCGTCAGTGCCATCGTCAATATTTTGGTCGACGTGAACGGGACAGTGCCCTGGAATATGGGAGTGATTTAAGAACGGAACCACGACATAGAAAAATAAAATTCTTACCACTGGCGCTTTCCCAAGGAAAGGCTGTTCGGGTTCCAGGCGGATAGCCGTCTCGAAATCGATTATGATACCTCGATCGCCTACTTGGGCGTCGGAGTTACCAAGTAAGATGTTATTGGCCGAGATATCACGATGAAGGATGCCTTGGTCCCATAGTCTTCGATGACCTAAACCGTGCATTAGATTCAGCAATAAAATACAGACAATGCAAAGGACACTCACCAGCCACAGCATCGCGAAATGCGTACAACAGCTGCTCCCGATTCTCAAAACAATCGATCGTCTTCCCGTAAGCTTTCATAATTGTCCGAAGGCGAATGTGATTCTTGAAATCGGGATGAGTGAAGGGGTGTCTGAGGGTGCTCAAATTGCAGTCTGACTCGTAGGCGATTATTTGGCTGACACCTTGAATTCCCTTTGTATGCTCTCGCAGCACCCACTCCGGAGGTATTTCCGAATTGTCCTCTCTCCAGGCGTCTCTCACGACCAATCGCTCACCATTTTCGCCCTCGACTTCCCAGCAGGTGGTGATTCGTCCTTTAATTTCGTCTGATCGAAAGATAGGCTCGGAGCACTTGAGAGGATACTGAACCTTGTTGCCGGCTTCGTTGACCGTGATTAGGGTGCGCGTTTTTGTTTCACTGTCCCAGCGTATAGTCTCGTCGAAACCCAGGATCTCGTCGTTGGTGGATGATACCAGGAGGAGATACCAGACGAAATGTTCTGGGAAATCGTGAATTGAAGTGAGGGGCAAACACAGAGTCCCCCCGCGATCATAGTACAAGAGCTGCACGGATCCTGCTGCCACGACGAGGATGAAACAGAAAAGCCGATGGCCTTGATGATAAAAACATTGCCTATCCAAGCAAAAAAATTAGACGTAAATCCAGCAGCGATGATAAATAGTGGCGACGTACTGTGCAAAGAATGACGCCTCTAAATCAATTTGGAGATCACGTTCAGGGTCTTCAAGATCTTCGGTGGTGCGTACGACGACGACGCTGCATGTCTGCTGCATGTGGGTGGCCCATAAAGCAGAGTCGCGCTCTTCGCCTTCGGGTCTAGGGTAATACGCCCATCCTTCACCCGTGATGATGAGGTCGGGTGCCATCTGCACGTTCCACGCCTTGTCGCTCTTGCCTTCGAGAGGAAGATTCACAGCCACACTCTCCTGACGGAGGGCCTGAATTTCCCGCCCGGAGTACTTGAAGTGAATGAACGCCTCATTCATAATTCGCTGTATCTCTAGGACGAGGTCTTTGTGGCACATGTCCTCAGGAATCGTAGGCCACTTCCCCTTTTCGTTGTCGAACAACTCCGTGTCGCGCAGGAAGGCGGAAATTTCATCTCGACTGGGTAGACCACTGCCGAACCTTGAAATAAACAACTCATATGATGCCTTGAAGGAGAAGCCTTCGTAGCCGGTCTCTTCCCAGACCGATTTGAACGCCGCCCTCGTCTGTTTCACGTTCGCGTCTTCCGTCATGGCCTGCGTTCAACGTGAAAGTGTTCAAATATAGGTTTAGGCGGTGGCAAGTGGTTCTGATCCTTGAAAGGATAGGGCGCGCTGTGTGGGGGAGCGAATTCTTGACTACAGATGATCGTTCTGGTTGGAGTTGAACGTTTGAACGTTGAACGTTGTGGCCACTTGAATGTTTTGTTTTCCTCAGGCCGGCATTTTGCGTGCCACTGATTTGTCGCCAAGCCAGTCAAACGAAAGTTCCGAACTGAATGTTTAATCCGGAACGCCAAACCAGAATATATACCTTCGACACGTCTTTGCCTTTCAACCCTTTTCCGGCATCCTTGACCTCCTCAGTGGGCGGTTTCTCTCAAGGCTTCAGGCTCTTCGAAGTTGAGAACTGAGGTGGCTGTTGCCGAGAATTCTCAGCACAGACACTCGGCAAGGCAATTGGAAAACGGGCGTTATTTCAACTTGAGATGTGGACAGGGTATACGGATGAAGGAAAAACGAGCAGACAGAGTAACGCAATAGAGGTAAGAGAAAGGATGGAAGAGACGGATGAATGCATATCACAGGGTTGCGAGGGTCGTTCCGGATGTGTGGTTCCTTTCGTTCTCGTATCAGTATGGTTCTCGAGGACTTGTGAATGAATTGGACGGTATGGGTGTGTCCAATCCCCAATAGAGTCTGAATCTACGCCCATGCTTCGCACTTGAACCGCGAATCACTTTCAGGAAGGACATGGGGGTGCATGATGTAGCCGACCCTTAGGGAAAGTGGCATACAGAGTCTCAGTTGACTGAATCCTCACAGCCAGCTCGCTTTTCAGGTGCACGATGCTTATGAGGTATTGGTGACACCTTTGGTTATTGCTGAGAGCTTCGTGGCACTTATCCTGATCACGGACCCACGTGGACTGGAGATCGAGATATCACATGCCTTCAAACACAAGCTTACACTACGTCAAACTTGCAAAATTCATGCCTGTCAAAACCGAGTGTACACAGTGGGGATATATTGCGAATATGATATCATAAGTAGCGATTGGAAAGCGACGAGACGAACACGAGAACGGGAACGGAAAGAAAGGTCGGATGATGAGCGAGGCTCCCTCGGATGTGTTGGTGCCGACCATCGCTCCCACTCAAGCATTGATGAACATTCCATGGACCGACTCGCTCAAGCGGGAGTTGAGGGCCTTTACCTCCAGATCATCCCAGCAACGCGTGGGAGGGTTCTTCTTGTCATCCTTGTCAAATTTGGACAAGAGCTCGTCAAAGAACTTGCCGGCTCCACTCATGTTCAGCACGCCGGCGACGGCGGCATGAATGGCGATGAACGTTTTGCTGGGGAGTTCGTACTGCGATGAACCTTGTGGCCCGGAACCAGGCCTCGTAGAACTTGAGGGTTGGGCGCCATCCTCGTCGTTGGGCTTCGTGCGCTTTTTCTGTTGGAACTCGTCGCTGCGATCTTTGAACCGCACGAGCTCGTCTGGCGCGACATGCGCAAGCCCTCTCAGACCTGTTAAGCTACCTTTTGTTACATTGGAGAAATAATGAACCTTGTATTCATGTTCAACCTAAAAAAATCATGCAGTTAGAAGATCATACAAAGCAAAGTCCGCACTCACGTCGGTGGCCTTCAAGCAGAACGCGTACGCGTCCCACTCAGCGTGTGCGATGAGATTGAGTGTTAAGCCATTGGCGACGTGGTCGGCGTGGTCTTCGAAATTTTGGATGACCTTCTCTCCGAGTCCAGTGAAGTGCCGAAGAATATCGAACGTCAGAGCGGCTGCACGAGACTGGAAAGCACGTATCAGCTCGTGAGTACACTGAGAGAATAGACGTCAAACTGACAGCATCACTGCCATCCTTGAAAGTGGCAACAGCTCGACGGAGTATGTGTGAAGCCTCCACGGGAGCTGCTGGGAGGTCACGGTCGTGCAGGTGTTCCCTGTCCAACCAACCTGTTATCACACATTGATACCCGTCTCGCCTCAGCACCTAAACAGAATCGGAGCGTGTTAGTGCATGGTGGAATTCTAGAAGATGCCCAGTGCCGAGTCATTGACATCGTCTCGAGACATCGTCCTCGACGGCCTCAATTGCTTTTTGTGGCTACCGGGACCGGCTTTGACTGAGTCAGACAATCAGTCGCCTCGCGAGTCGTCACAGAAAGCGAACGAAGAACGCACAAATAAACAGCACATAGAACGTCCACGTCTCTGCCACCGCCTTCAGCCGCTTCATTGAATCGAGACGTTTCTCGTCGTCGGTCAGTCCTTGTGCCTGCGATTCACAGGAAAGAATAGCAGCGAGAACGTATTTCTTGCCATCGACGCCCACAGCATGCACAAGCATCCCTTTGAGGACTCCATCGAGTTTCAGTTTCGACCCGCAGAAATCGGTCTCGTTAAAGTCGCTGGACGAGAGGGAGGAGACGAGAAGTTCAGCTTTGGGAAGATATCTCTCAAGACCCTTCTCTGTAACGGTGCGTTGAAGGCGTTCGATGTCGGGTTTGAGCTCCTCGTAGACGCCAAGAGACACGCTGGCCGTCGAGGCCATCGAGAGAGTGGAAGAAACAGATCCCGCTGACTGGATGTTTTTGATAGTCGCATTCGATTCGACAAAATCATTGCGATGATGAACTTGCTGCGACTCAGCCATGATCGGGAGGAAAGAGAAGGACGTCAAGTCAGGAAATGCAAGGCCAAGCAAACAAAGCCAAACTTTGCGATCGCTTCAGGAAGTCTTGCCATGGAAGCGCCCACACCTATTGTTCATTTTCTGTGAAACCACACACACTGTTCGCCCACAAAAAGTATCGCCCCAACCTCCTGCAGAACATAGGCAAGGAAGCATGCGATTTCAGCAGCGTAGAGAGATTTTTCGCTATCACCTGCTCAAAACAAACCCCCGATACGCCGCATCCACGACTGAGTAAAATCGTCTCATTTTCGCAAAATGTCATGCACATAAGATTATAGTCTAAACAGGATATGTAGAGAGTGGAGACATATTGTGAGTTGATCATAGCATTCAGAAACAACGGACCGGGGTTGGGAACAAGAGGTCGAAGGCTCGATGATAGAGTCAGATAGACGAGACTTCATCGGGATGGCCTAACACCGTCCTCACGCCGGAGTGGCACCCCCAATGCGCAGTCCTTCACAAGAGGCAAACGGTTTGGTTCTGAGTGGACAAAGGGCTCGGAACCACTGCTGAATATGTATAATATTTCCCCTTGTTTTGATTAGGAAAAATACCCAATGGAATCTTTTAAATGGTTGCCAAAGCCTTTGTCACGGCAAGAGGCATGAATGAACACATTGGATTTTTGCCAGTGGTTCTGAGGCTGATGAGAACATGAGGCAAAAATGAAATGTGTTCATTAATGGTTCTGTACAAGAACAAAGGAAACCAGTAACTAACATTTCACATTTCCGATTGTTCTTGTGGGGGCACTAGACAGATGGTTAATACACAATATGTCAAGTAGGAGTTTCCTCCAAAGTGTGAAAGGGTGTCTACTATGTTGAGTATCTCCAATATATTCTGAAAGGAGAAAACCACTTCCAAATATTTTACATAAAAGTTTGTGGTTCGAAGGCAATTTTCCCCCCATAACCAACCCCAGTGCATGTTGTGCTTGTCGGAACTCCTCGTTGAGGTGGAAGCTCCGAATCTTGTCTTCGAAGTCGTCCCAGGAACGCACAGGACGGTTCTTCTCGTCATCTTTATCATACTTATCCAGAAGTTCGTCGAAAAACTTGCCAGCTCCGCTCATGTGCAGCACGCCGCCGACAGCCACATGGATAGCGATGAACGTCTTGCTGGGTAGCTCGAACCTGAGCGAGGATCGCGAACTCGAGGCGGAAGTTGAGGGAGCTTGGTCTTCCTCGTTAGGTTTCAGGCGTTTCTGAGGCCGAAAATCGTCGCTGTGGTCGGTGAAGCGAACTAGTTCGCCACGTGGAATCCCGGCCAAACCACGCATATCTTCGAGCATGCCTTCAATCAGCGGGTTGAAATAGTGGATCTTGTAGACGTGATCGACCTGGATGATGCATCAATCTCGGCTCCTTTCTTCGAAGTATGACGATTTTACCTCAGTGGCTTTCAGACAGAAATTGTAATCGTCCCACTCAGCATGAGCCAAGCCGAGTAAGGTCAGGCCGTTCGCGACATGGTCTACATGATCTTCCAGATTCTCGATTACATCGACTGGCAGGCCGGTGAAATTGCGAAGGATGTCGAACGTCGGGGCTGCGTTACCTGCCTAAAGCCACGAGTCAGCTCTCTAGAATGTAGGAGAACCGCCATACATACATTTTCCCTCGGGAACGAGGCAGCAGCTCGGCGGAGCATGTGCGCAACCTGGAATTGAGTGGCAGCCTGGCCCGTCCGCCCGTATAAGTGTTTCAGGTGCATGAAACCCGTTATGACGCATCCGTAGCCATCACGTCTCTTTACCTACGAGAATATGTCGGTATACTAGAGAAATCGCGCTACTCACATCTTCCACGGGCATCGTCCTTGACTGGCCAGCCCCTTGATCAAGCCTTGTAGCAGTGTCCTCGAGGGTTGGTGTTGCGGCCCCTAATAACTCGAAGAATTTCTGGGTTTCGTGGCTGCCAGGCCCGGCTTTGACTGGATCATAGCACCATCAGTTGGCGTCGGAGAAGGAGGGCGGAAAACTCACAAATAAAGAGCAGGTAGAAGACCCAAGTCTGTGCCACGGCCCTTAAATGCGTCACCAGGATCTGAGCCATTCCTCATCGCCCTCTCCTTCCTCGTCAGCCTTTGATCCACATTCAAGGATAGCTGCGAGGACGTATCTTTTGCCCTCAGCACCCACGGCATGCTCGAGCATCCCTTTCATCACCGCGTCGAGTTCGAGTGTCGATCCCGAGAATGAGATCTCATGTTCGTTGCTTTTTTTGAGACAGTCAATGAGATATTCAGCCCTGGAAATGTCCTTCGCAAGATCAGGCTCCTGGTCCTTGACAGCGCTCAGACGCCGTTCAATGTTGGGCGCAATGTCCTTGTAGATGCTGGCAGATTCAGAGGCATTAGGGGTTCTGGAAGAAACAGAGTCAGCGGATTGGATGCTGGCGATGCTTCCGGTTGATTCCGTAGACTGGCTGCGATTATGAACCTGGGCCATTGTTGGGGCATCACAATCGCGTCGAGGGACACCACAAATTGTCATGGAGAAAACGGGTGTTATTTCAACTTGAGATGTGGACAGGGTACACGGATAAAGGGAAAATGAGCAGACAGAGCAACGCAAACAGAAGTAAGAGAAAGGACGGAAGAGGTGAATACAGGAAACTGAACCTTTCTTGCCATAAAAATCCTACAGGTCGAGCACTTCACGCGCGCTCTGCTCCCGAGAGCTTTCTCAAGCCACAGTCCATGGGATAGGCACAAATGTGAGAGTCTGCAAGCGTACCAACAGCATCTTTAGTATCATAGCCAGAGAAAGAGAACAACCAGCTAAAGCGGGCTTACACATTCGATGAAGTCGACACCGTACTTCGCGGCATACGCGTCTGGATCGCCGGTGAAGAAGAAGCCAGCTATTCGTGGGGCGGGGGAGTGAGTGTTAGTGGCAACTAAGTGAAAAAAAAGTGATGTGACTTACGTTCACGAGCGTCATAGTGAATAGTGACGTTCAGCGCCGTACCGTCCGGGTTAATCCAGAGAGGTTTGACAGTCTGCGTAGCACGATCATAGTTCCACTATAATCCATTTAGTGAAGGCCAAGGCGTGTGCGCAGACTTGGAAAAACTGACGATAGCGCTTTGCCTAACGCCCTCTGCGTACTGGGGGATCGTGTACCCAGCAGAGGTGGGCCCATTTGCGGGGTCTGCACCGATCGTGGTCAAATCTGTGAAGGTGAATACTCCGAAGCTACGCATCGAATCGGCGTCGTTATCAGAAATCAAGACCCTCATGTGGGTGAGAAGAAAGGACTGACTTGGGCGAGCCGGGACCCATCTGCGCCTGCTCGGGTGAAAGGGCCATTGCGCCGAGCCATGCGAGCGCGTTACTCCAGTAACCCGCCTATACGAAGACGATCAGTCAATTGTAAGCATTGTAAGTACTAAGTGGCTGTCGTGAGCGGCAAGAGAAAAGAAAGTGGACGTACGAAAGACCACGCCTCAAGGGGGAACACCTCGTCTAGCTCAACAATGAGCGGGTACGTGTAGTAATCGCCCTGCACCTCCGCCCCGGAGGCGCGTACCTGACCCCAGAGGTTTGGCCACCTCCCGAAGACGTGGCGCTGTCCTGTGGAGGCTTCGACGCAGTGGATGTTGCCCCAGCTACGTGAAGATGAGGATGTGTCTCTTTAGAAAAAATAACCAAGCAGACGAGAACGGGAGGATACGTACTTGGGAGGAGCAGCGTTCGTGGCGGTTCTTCGGGCTGCAGCTGGAAGATCGTAAGAAAAAGGAAATTGAATGAGTGAGAGAGGAGAATTTTGGGGATAAGAGGACATACAGCGGCTGTTTGGAAGTGCAACGTTCTTGCTTGTGCCTTGGACCTGGGCTAGGACGCCTACAGCGGTGATGGCGAGTGCTGAAAGAATGCTGAATTTCATGATAGGTATTGAAGTACTTTGTCGAGTAAGTGAATGGCGTGTAAGTCTGAGGGAACGCGAGAGAGAATAAGAGTGCTGAGGAGATGGCCAGGCAACTGCCCTGTTTTTGTACTCCAAAACGAGACTCCGTCAATGCTTCAAGTCGTCTTTGCATGAAACGAAACCGGCGCTCGATCCCCGCAGTGTACCTTGGCGCTTGCACGAATTTCTCGCGTTCGAATTGATTTCGTAGCAGATCAGGGCCTTTTCCTACGGCCCAAGCCGTCCGTAAGTCTTGATTGAGGAATTAATACTTGCTCGTTTCCTTTTCAGTCGACGACAGGAGAAACAAGAGGCCATGAAACGCGTTGTGGCCGAGAATGCCAGCGTCGACCTCCAGTGGGGTTACATCTTTCAGTATGCCAGGTTTCGCCGTGTATGCCCTGATATACATATACTCCACTTGATTCGCCACACCCTTACATTCCGTGATGCGAGTCCGAGTTGTCTTCATTGAAGCTGGATACGTGGTTGTTAGCGAATGTCAGACCGTTGGACGAAAACGGAGATCTACGCTACATGTATGATATGGCCGAAGCGAAGTGATCACGAGAACTCACACTTCCGTAGTGAGAGTGCCCAAGCTTGTATAAATTCGAGTTAACGGGTGTCAGAGGAGAATCCGACTACAGTAGCTTGAATTTAACTCACCCTTCCACTCGTTCTGGAAATTTCCGGGTGCAGTTTCAGACCTACGTGAATGATTATGAAGCCCCCAAGCCCCCCGCTCCCGACGGATGAAATGCAGCACTTAGCTTTATCCGGACGAAAAGACCATGAGTCGCGGGTAATATAGCAGCTCGGAATCCGAAGAGGTTCAGTACCGCCATGACCGGTCTTAGAACTGTACGTATTCGGGCATACACCCAGATAGACTATATCTGGAGCTAGACGGCTGTCGGACACCTTACCTGCATGTTGTAAGTGAAGCACCTCAGCGAAGAGATAGAGAGCGAGGCAATCCACCCACTCTTGAAATCTCGCGGTAAATCCTGCCATGATGTCCGAGAGCGGCAGAGCAGACATGTAATACGTAGCGGCCATTCGCACAACAGTCGGGAAACTGGAAAATAGGAAAGTGCGCAATAGAGGCTGTAAGAGGAGGAAAACCAAGGATTAATGGGATGCTTCTTACGCTACCTTGCATTGACGGCCGTTGCCGGAAGCGCCTTGGGCATTCGAACATGACATATGTAGGACACGGAGGTGAAAAACAAGGCCTAACGCCGCTCAGACGAGCTCGCCTTCACGCCGACGTGTTTCGTCGAGAAGAAAGTTCTTGGAGACGCTGTAAGTAAATTATCTCGTGCCATCAGACGAAGACGCACTGCTGATGGGCCAGGTGTTTCCAGTTCGTGGCACGCGACGAAATGCGAACACACCGTGACCGTTTCCTCTAAAAAGAAACAATCAACGCACAATTCGGGAGCGAACAAACGCCAATCCACCGACAGCCAAGGACCACGGAATGACCGCCGACGTCATCAGCGCACGCGCGTGCTACTTTCCATCTGCACGTGGACGACCTTCCAGGCTCCCGCTCCATTGTGCTCCTGATGAAGGTGATAAGTGAGTAGTTAAAGCGCGTTTCGTCGATGGGTTATGTAAAGATTTAGAAAAAAAGCCCAAAGACTCGCCTCGGATCCAAGGAGGTCTTTCCTTTACCCCGATCTCCTCGCACGGCTCACGCAACGCAACGATCCACCCAGCCAGACAGGCCGCAGGCTCCAGCTTCGACAGCATACCACCAGCACCGAGATGGCCAACGGCGGCGCCAGCACGAACACACCTGCAGCCACACACCCACTCTTCATCGCGCAGTACGCCATTGTTGGGCACCCCCGCCGGACCGAACACTGGTCGATCATAGCCCTCCTCTCCGCAAAGAAGGCACGCATCTTCGAGCTCACGGGCAACTACGACACCTTCGCCTACGTCAATTACGAGACGATCCCTACGGCCGACCCCCGTCAGCACGACGCCCGCGGAGGATTCCTGTTGTGCCCGATCTCCGACGAGAAGCTCGAATGGTTCGCGAATGCGTTGAAGGCGATCGAGGTCGTCCGGGGCACGCCTGATTACGACTGTCAGACTTGGGTCATGCAGGCCGTCAGGCTGTTACAGGATGGGGGGTTGGTTTCACGTGCGGTCACTGAAAGGGAGATTCGGGAGGAGCTGGAGGTTGAAAAGGAGCGCTGGGAAGTTGCGGACGATATCCTGCCTGAAAGGCTCATCACCGAGAAGTCCTGAAAAGAAGTCGACGAGATGAGTTGACATCGTTTCGATTATTATCACAGACGAGTGGCACTCGGCCTGTGTCATGACATCGGCTCTTCCTGGTACACACCTCACATAGTCGATTATAATGCATGTTTCTAGGTTGATGCATCGCACTACGATCAGAAGGTCGAGAGAGCATGGCACATATCATACGAAGTTCATTACATACGGAGCATGTGGGTGCAAAGTGTATTGTCTGGTTTTGATGCGTACGCCTGTGGTGCTATCCTCCCCGACGCCTGAGAGTCAAATCGAAAAGCCACAAGCAGAAACGCTTATGCTTTTGATTTGCCCAACGCCTTCCTGACGATGTCCCTCCGCTGCTTCTTGGCCAACATCACCTTGAAGCGGTCGAAATCGTTCAGTGACCGTCTCTTCTCGACGGCGGCAAGCTTCTGCGCCCAGCCTGACTTGTTCCACTTCTCGACGACAGCCTGCTTCTCGATTTGCTTCTTCAGAGGCCCGCTACCGGCGCCACGGGGTAAACCGACGATCTTGAGTGGTGTCAGGGTAAGGTGCTTGTAGGGATAGGATTGGCGGGGGACGTCAGTCGTCGGGCCATCGATGATTGCCTAGAGATGAGTATTCGAGGTTAGATAAGCAACTAGAATTGGGACGGCGATAGAACGTACGCGGTTGTGGTCAATGATTTCGCTAACGACAGCGATTTTGCCAGCAGAAGGACCAGACTTGAGGAGGACGACTGGAGAAGAGTTAGACGAGATATCCGATACAAAGTCGAAAACCACGCACCACGTCCAACCTCGACGAAGCGCTTGAAGTTTGAGTCCTGCGAAAAGAAATATCGAGTCAGAACCTCATCATAATCGACCCAAATACGCAGCCCCAGCCATCCGTGATGCCTCCAAAGATCCATCCCAGCAGCGGTCCATCGTAAAAGTCACCCTCGCAAGCTCATCCAACTTCGCTTCCACCCATCCACCTTCTCCTGGACTCCAAAACGGCTGTTCTTCGAGCAGAGCGCGCCCCATGGTCGTAGGTTCGGCATAGAACGGAAATGGTGCTCACCGACATCGTAGATTTTGGGCTTGAGGGCTTGAGGAACGGCGGCGACGGTGTGGACGGTGTTGATTGTGGCTGTGAAGTTTGGCTGCTGTTTGTTCGTGCTTCTGGTCACGGGTGTCACCAGATGGCGGTCCGTACATTTTGTCACAACCGCCATCGTCTCCGTATCCTCATTGTCAGATCTCTCTAGATGTCTTTTGAACGCCGTCACGAGTACGGAGCTTGAGAACCTCCTCCGCCATATGTCTCCGGAAGCAATAGGCCCTCTCGACATGTTCAGGCTTTTCAGAGGTGTGGAACGCTCGATTTCGGTCGACCGTATCAGCCGCTTGTCCAGTCGAGGTCGAGTTGCAGCAGTGCATATCTAGAAAGACGAAACTGTCTACTATTACACCGGACGTACAAAGGCTTCGCAGACGCTCTTTAGGACGGTGATTCATCTATAATCTAGGAACTAGTCTCTAACCAGTCTGTTCGCCCTTTCTCCTCCCGTTTGTCACATATATTGTCGCTCACAACTCGACCGATGAAATTCCTGGAGGCTATCCACTACCGGAGCATCCGATGCTCTTTCAAGGCTAGCGTCACGCCCTTGCATACCGTCTAGAAGACAACGTGAGTATTTTGAAGATAAAGACGGCATCCGCAGTAAGCATTCCGACGACACTTGCACATTTTTCCCAAAATGTCGAATGAAGGCATGGACATTCACCGAAAAAACCCACATCACAGGTTCTTGTCCCAGCCGAAGTAGTTCCTCACCTACCGAAAAAGGACAAGATCGACTTCATTTTCACAAGGTTGCAGCTCGACGGCCTGCTCTAGTGCGCTCTATCGCTCTGTCGCAATTCGTTCAGCTGCCTTCCCTCCTCGCAGATATTCGGCCTCCATATGAATAGACGCCACATAAAAGTTGATCCGACTCCGTTGCCTCACTAATCCCTGGATTCCTACTGGTCGCGGCCTCTCTCGTCCAGCGCCTCCGAGGCGCGCGATGTGTCGGCGGTGGAGACTTCTCCGCAGCCAAACGCTTCTCTAAATGCCTAGCTTTCAGCGCCCTACGGGTTTTTCTTCCAGTCGTTGAATTTGCCCACCCAGGGTACCAGCATTTTCCTTAAAATCACTGAGTACCTTGCCTTCGAGAGTCAGTCTCCTTGTTGAACTCTACTCGCCAGGATGCATTTTGCTAACCTCTTGCCCATCGTTGTCTTCGCTACTGCCGTCTTCGGTATATATATCGTTTCATTTTCACGGAAAGCTGCTAACACAGCTATCTCAGCTCACCCAGGCACCCATGGAGAGCTTGTTGACAGGGTAAGTCATTTCTGCCTTGTAAGACGACACGAGTGGCGGCTCATCGACCGTCCAGGCAGTGCACGAAGCCCGTATCCTGCAGGCTAGGAAATGTGCCAATGAGATCGCCCAATTTGAGCAGATGCGTCGCGAGCTCCGCGACCCGCAGCTCAAGAAGCGGCAGACTGCCACCACCACTGCTCCAACCCCGCACTATACGACCATCCAAAACGTAGAACACGTTTTCATTATCTTTCCACCCTTCGACTAATCCACCCTTTAGTCGACTTGCATCACGGCTCCTGAAGTCGTCGAGGGTCCTTACTACATTGGTAACGAGTACATCCGCTATGACCTTCGCGAAACCCAGCCGTAGGTGACACATCCATGATATCTTGCTTCAGGCTAACCCGCATTGAAGAGGTGTGAAGCTTGTTCTCGACGTCGGTGTTATCGACACCACCACATGCAGGCCTTTTACCAACGCTTTTGTCGAGCTCTGGGCTGGTGCGTGTCCTCTTCTCAGGCGTTCGCCTAGTCAGTACACTGACTCTCTTCGTGAACAGCCAATTCCACAGGAGTCTACGGCGGTTATGGCGCAGGCGGGAACGTCAAGCAGGACACGTTCCTCCGCGGCGGACATTTCACGAATGACCAGGGCATCGTCGAGCTCACCACGTCGTATCCCGGCTTCTACCAGGGCCGTACTGCCCATATCCACGCCATGGTGCACAAGAACTCGCTGCAGCAGAGTAACGGGTGCGGTGTCTTCCTCCACTTTGCCTTCGCCGCTAACCCAATCTACCTGACCTGCAGGACAATCATTTCGGCGTCTGGCACACTCACCCACATCGGTCAATTCTTCTTCGACGAGCCCTGGAACGACAAGGTCTATGCGACGTCCCCTTACACCCTTAACACCCAACGACGTACATTGAACAGCCAAGACGGGATTCTTCGAAGCGCTGGTGCCGCAGCTTTTGTCAAGTAAGGAACCTTTCTGTGGCGTCCACTCTCAAACCTCCCTCCTCAATTGTTATTCTCATTAGTCTCGAAAATCTCGGCAACTCGCTCAGCGACGGTTTGCTTGGATATATCAGTGAGCTCATCTCGGACCACATCCTTGATTCTTCCGTCCTGACCTGGTCGTTTTAGCCGTTGCTGTCGATGGGAGCAAAGCTTACACCTTCCAGAACAAGAACGTGCTCTGAGCGACGTCGGAGTTGACCCTCTTAGGCCCGGCCTCCCTTCTGACCGGGACGCCTGTTCTCCGGCGACTCCAAGAGCTTTGGTTATCTTCTACAGTATCTACCGTAACGACTGTTCTGTCTGTCTATCATTCTATTTGATTCGATTTTCATGCAATGTCGAAATTCAACTCATTATTCTGAGCCCTATAAGTACTGGAGCGGTCAGGGATTGTATGGTATTCTCCCGTTATTTATTCGATGGTTGAGGCTTGTCCTTCTTAGATCGCCACAGGAGCAAGACGGCATTACGTCTATGCTAAGGGTGGGTTCCAACTGCCAACTGGCTTAGTCTTTCAATTTCAAGTTGACTTCTTCGTGACGCCTAGGCATAATCGCAGGAACGATATAACTGTGTGAGTGCAAGCGCACGACGTCTCGATTATTTAACCGGCACCTTCAACTTGAATACGTCATTTTCTTTCTCATTTTATTCGCCATTCTTTACCTTCGCATCAAGTTATACCCATTCCCCCTCTTCACTCGGGGTTCTTGACAGCTGGCCCCTCGTCTTGGTATAGATCAGCGGATACGCAATTTAGAGCCTCTGACGGGCCTTGATCTTTGTCTTATTTTTTCCTTGGAGGTCGTCGTGGAACCCGCAGGGGTTGGCGCCGAGGGGATCACGCGGGCGCTTATCTTTCCATTTCGTCAAAATCTCGCCCATTACGGGCCGTTTCAAATCGACAGAGTTGATGTTTCCAGAGTTGCTATATGTTCTCCCCCATGATTTGTGTTACCGCTTTTCCTGCCTCGTATATCTGAGGTTAATCTTCAGACCGTATCAATGAATTTCCGCAGCCACCGACCTCCCATCTGCGTTGTCGACCATCTCCAGAAGGTTGCATGAAAGTTGCCAGCCTCACCTCCTTCCATTGGCGCGCGTGCCTCCAGAACAGGATCCCTGTTCTCAAACCTTGAAAAACCCAAACGATACCTTGCCCTGCTGTACAAAAATCCAACCTATCTTCACCGAGGGCTACAGTATCTCCCCATTGCACCGACCAGCGGCCTCTCCAAGCAAATCGAACGCTTTAAGGCGCTCTCTAGGCAGGGGATACATCAACATGTCCAGCGCGCGGTGCCCGACTCGCGAGCGCGTCCAGGGTTTCCATCCTATCATCGGGCGCTAATCTGAGCGCTCCATTGCGAAACGACTCCCGCGTTCGTTCTCATTTTCAGTAATCTATCCTGCTAGCGACATGCTCATTGGAATATTCTGAGGCCAGGAGCACGTATTCTTGGCCCTCATCTAGATCATGAAGATGTTAGCAATTCAACCACACGGACGATAATGCACCGTACAGAACCTCCAGGGATAAGTAATCGAGTTTCGCGCCTTGCGCGGCTTCATCATAATTTCGAGTCGACTGCGATCATTTCACGAACTCTGGTACTTATATCATACCCGGATACCGGAGCAAGAGTGAGCCAGTGGGATCTCTCGCGGGAAAGATCGGTCTACGCGGCGAACTGGTCCTGGGTCAAGTTCCCCAGCGGCGTCGGGGACGCGCTGACATGCTCTCTCCGAAAAGCCGTGATCATGACAAACGAATTCGGAGATCTTATTTCCTTCTCCTTCTTCTTCGTTGAAACCCTGAGCTCGCCTCGGCCAGCCCCTTCCAATCGTTATTACGAACCCAATTTAAGCATAAGCTTAGACGTCATGATGTCTATACGGGGAGCTCTGGCGGGGTTTGGACGCAGGAGCTGGTTTCTGAAATCATAGCGGACTCCAGGTTCAGGGCGAGACTTTGCAGAGAGCTTGACGCCTTGCCCAGGTACTTTGTCGATGCGAAAAGCATCACCAGACTTCGATACGCAATATCGAAGCGTATGCAGCTGGGTGAATTGGAAGAATATGGGTACTGCCGGCAAAGTCCCTTCGATGATGCGCAGAAAGCCGTCCCTATTCTGGATATGGCGAACGCTGAGCCGAAGCGGGTGTTTTGCCAGTCCGGGTGAGTGCTCCTTCGCGGATTCAAGGGTGCCGTTGGTTGTAAGCAAGTGTCTGGACCTCCGAAGGACCTGAGGGGGTGTGATGCAACCGCTGATTAAAAGGAAGCTTCGAAGACCTGTTTCTCGAGTAAGGCTGGGGTAACTCGGTAGAAAACCTTCCGTGCACGCCCAGATAAACGGGCCTAGAAGTTGTGGACCCTGAGACGACACGAGCGCTGGAAACTTGTCGTCCGTCGCAGACCACAAGGTCTGTTGGAGTAATAGCAGAGATTGAGACAGTTGAAGTCTCTCGTATTCGGGGCTGCAAATTTCGTAATAGCTAGCTTGGACGGCTAGCCTTCGTGAAAGGTGCTTCGAGCGACCGACAGAGAGTCCTCTGAACAAGTGCTTCTGACACTGCGGGAGGAAGACGCTCAGTAGCACAACCGAGTGCAATGAAACCGCTGTTGTGCTAGAGGTGATGAGGTGTAAGAAGAAGAGAGCCGTCCGCGTCAGGAAAGTTGACAAAGCGAGTATGTTGCGTGCGCAAAATACTCCATTCGGGCTCGGTTCACACTCCGACTTGGAATGGCCCGTCAGTGTTTATTGTACTCTGACACCGACGCCAGCTCATCTCTAGTGTGTGGCCGCCCGGTGAAAGGCTTCTGCCTAACCCTAACGCCGTCTCCGAAAATGTTGAGCGCCGAACATGAAATGCACACAGTCAACGATCATCCCCGGCGTGAACAACTTAAATATGCGCTCACCTTTCGTGGTCTCGTATGGCTGAAGCTGCCGCTTTCTGGGTTGCATATCTTCTTTGCCTCCTCCTCTTGACATGGTTTCTCTTGCAGAAAGCTCCTGGACAACGCTTTCCACCCGGCCCACAAGGTTCATACCTGTATGGCGTCAAGAACCAGCTGCCCTTCTCAGAACCTTGGAAGACATACGCTAAATGGAGCGAGACCTATCGAAGTATGTCTTCAGGATCCCCGTCTCCGCCGTGTCTCATGTCTTCGCAGGTCCAATCATCTCCTTCCGGGTGTACAACCGCACGATCGTTGTGCTGAATGACCTTGAGTCCATCCACGCGCTTCTTGATCAACGCGCGCAGATCTATTCGGAACGCCCGATGTCATGGATGTATAATGTGATTTGCGGCCGCGGCAAGTCTGTCTTCAACATCCCGGCATCGAATCCACGTCATCGAATCTATCGGAGAATGCTCCAAGCCGGACTCGGGCAAAGAGCGACGAAGGAGGCATGGAATATTCTGCGAGAAGAGGCAGAGGTGCTGGTTGCTGGACTGGCGAAGCAGCCAGAGGATTGGGTCCAACACGTTAGAAGGTAGGCCTCTCACTCCTCGAGTATACGCAGCCAAACTCACTTTTTACGTCCAGAAATGCAGCCGGGGTTATCATGAAGGTAGCCTTTGGTTACACCATAGCCAGCTCAGAGGACCCTTTCATTAAAGTAGCGGAGGAGACGTCGAAGATCTCTGGATGGGCGATGGCACCTGGGAGATGGCTGGTAGATTACTACCCCATCAGTAGGTCAGACCCTTCGTCGTAGAACGTCCAGTCTCGAACCTTCCTTTTCCAAGTGCGCCACATACCTTCCTTCGTTCCTGGAACCCAATGGAAGCGGCAAGGCCTTGCATGGCGCGAACGACTGAATTACCTGTCCGAAGTGCCGCATAACTGGGTTAAAGAGCAGATGGTCCGCTTCGTCTGATATCCCGCACTGTTGCCTAACTGAATAACTTTTCAAAAAGAAAAGCAACACTTACCCGAAGTCTTTCACTTTGCGCTTCCTGCAGTCAAACATCGACGACGAAGATGGAAGCGTCTTCTTGAAATTCAAACCCCATCAGGGTGGTGAAGAGGAGGATATCGTGAAATGGTGTGCTGGGGGATTATACGCAGGGGCTGCCGACACGGTGCGATTTCCGACGCATATATTTACTGTAAATGCCTTAATTTGCTCAACATGTTGCTCCGCAGACGGTGTCAGCACTTACATCCTTCGTGCTCCTAATGGCCCTCTATCCGGAGGTCCAACGGAAAGCGAGCCAAGAAATAGACATCGTCCTTGGTATCGAAGACGGATCTATTAATTCTTCACCTTTCTCGAGCCCTATCAGCGACATGGAGAAACTCGGAGCATTGGGTTATCTCCAGGCAGTGATGAAGGAAGTATTGCGCTACGCACCTGTCGGGAACCTTGGTGAGTTCTAGACTCGTTTGTGTCTCGTCGTCGTCTCGTGTGGCATTCTTCGGCCTACGTGCAACCCCTGCCTATGGTCTTGAGTTTTCACGGCTCCGCCATGGTGGTACACAGAGAGAAAAAAGAGTAGAATCGAGATTAGAAGTTTGTCTTCTCACACGTGACTGACTTGCCCCTTCGCAGCGCTGCCTCATGCAACACTGTATGACGACCAATACGAGGGTTATACTATACCGAAAGGCGCATCAGTTATTCCTAACGTTTGGTGGGTCTAATGAGTTTCCATGCCGCAAGTTGCAACATCCCAATCTTCTTTTCAGGGCGGTAATGCACGACCCAAAGATGTATCATGAACCGTTCGCATTTCGTCCTGAACGCTTTACGAACGAAGGTTCAGCAGAGCCTGACCCACGGCAGTTTGCTTACGGCTTTGGCCGACGCTTTTGTCCTGGTTTGTCCTGTTTCTTCTTTCCAATATCCTGTTCACGTTGAACGTGTACTTTATGTGATTTTCAGGCTCTCACTTTGCCGAGACAAGCATGCTTCTGGTCATGGCAAATATCCTTGCTTTCTATTCTATCACACCGCAAGAAAGCTCCCTGATGGAAAAGACTCGAGAGCTCGAATTCACTACGGGAATTACAAGGTGATTTACTTCTGCCTCATAATGTCTTTGAATTCTCGGGCTCATTCATAATCTTGTAGCAATATTCGACCATTCCCGGTACGTATAGCCCTTCGGAGGGCCCCTTCTCATGTCCCTCCAGATATAGAAGATTACTCAGTTAACCGTATCTAACGGCGATGTACTTTATTTCATTCATACAATTTGCATCCCATATTTGACCCCATCTCTACATCAGTGCGGGTGGATTTACTTCAGAAGCATCGGAGGACACGTCTTTCCAGTTCATCAGGACGCTCGTCAAGCTTTCCAGCACAGCCCGCCTACGAGTAATATACGGAAAATCCCGATAAAGGGGGAGGGGTCACTTCAATGCACGGTTCAATGACACAAGAAGTCGATCTCCACAACTGGAAGGCGCTTGACGCCGCTTTACTCAATATTTCGTCGGGAAAATGCCTCGCCTTCACTCTCATTATTAGAACGTCACGACGAGCGACCATGCATGGTCGCCTCCACCTCTCTCCTTTTTGTCGAGGTCAGTCCTCGACAATTTTTGCAAAGGTAGGAAGGTCGAGATCAGATCTAGATTCGTGACCACTCGATATCGCGGTTGGGCAGAGGAAATCGTACACCTCAGGGTCGGTGCCGATAATTCGAGGAGATGGTGCCTGGGTCTTGTCCGCCACATGCGTTGACGAGCGTTCTTAAGTGAATGCGCAAAATGCGACGAGGGAGAGAAAAATGAATCGAGGCGGACATAGCTACTTCCATACGTGGTGAGACCAACAGTGCAAAGATGCGGCAACGAACAGAAAGCCGGCCAAAGACTCTGCCATAGACCACGATCAACTAGAAGATCATACATTTCGATCTATTGAAGAAGCCACCCATGACTATACCGTGGCATTTTCTATTATTTCGTGTGGCGAGAGAAATCCGCCACTCGTGGAGCGAGAAGGTCGACGAAAGCGTAGATAGAAACCTGTAGAGTACGGCAGTACAATGTAGACTAGACAATACTCACCGGCAAAGTGTGTGAGTGCGAATCAGGAGGATGACAGTGTGTGTGAGAGAGAAGTGTGATGGTGAGGTAAGAATAGTTCGGGCTCGATGTGTGCTCCCTCAATCACTCGGGCGCAGAGAAAAGTCAAAAGCGGGAAGGAAAAAAATCGATTGTCTACTACCTGTCCGTGGACATATATGCGAATACAAGAGCGCGGGACTTGTCAGCGGCAGGGCTTTCACGGGCCCGACACGGCGGATTGGGATTGGGGATGAAGAAGGTACGAGAGTTAAAGTGCGGAACAACAAAAAAGGAAATAAAATAAAATAAACAGGATTAAGCACAGAGAGCGCTGTGGTCTTGCGAAACACTCGGAATGGCGTGTGCGCGATCCTTGGGCGCTTACTTGCGATGCGTGGGAGTTTAGTTCCCGAGAGAGCCAAAGTCGCACGGTCCGTCGGTCCGTCGAGGGCTTGGGTGTTGAATAGTTCGGGGACGTTGAATCTTAATGAGATAGAACTAAAAAGAAGAGAGAAATATAATAAATCGAGCACAAGAGAGAAGACACATATATAGGATCGGGTCTAGTCTCATGAAAATGAAGAGTCGACGAGGACGCTGTCAATCCACACCACATTCGTCACTCGTCCTTATGATATAGAAACTCAAACGCTGTATCAGCATAATCAACGAACCCCGGGTCGCAGACAAGCACATACCGTAGCATGAGCAACAAAGTCAGTGATGGAAAGGACCTCGCCCGAATTGGCGTCCACGAATACCTCATACGCAGCTCCGGCCAATATGTTGCGAAGCTGGACGACATAAGTGAGAGCGAGAGAGCCGTCGCTCTTCACGAGGTATTCAAGAGTTGGCTCGCTGTCCTCTGGCTTCGTCGCCTTGAAGTCAGCCTGGATCTGGGGAAGAACGGCCTCCAAGGTTATTGTTGGCGTTGCGGAC
>MPNV01000694.1:308364-333746 GCA_013376435.1 Cyclocybe cylindracea | reverse complement strand
CAAGAAATAGACATCGTCCTTGGTATCGAAGACAGATCTATTAATTCTTCACGTTTCCCAATCCCCGTCAGCGACATGGAGAAACTCAGAGCACTGGGTTATCTTCAGGCAGTGATGAAGGAAGTGTTGCGCTACGCACCTGTCGGGAACCTTGGTGAGTTCTAGACTCGTTTGTGTCTCGTCGTCGTCTCGTGTGATATTCTTCGGCCTATGTGCAACCCCTGCCTATGGTCTTGAGTTTTCACGGCTCCGCCATGGTGGTACAAAGAGAAAAAGCAGAGTAGAACCGAGATTCGAAGTTTGTCTTCTCACACGTGACTGACTTGCCCCTTCGCAGCGCTTCCTCATGCAACACTGTATGACGACCAATACCAGGGTTATACTATACCGAAAGGCGCATCAGTAATTCCTAATGTTTGGTGAGTCTAATGAGTTTCCATCCCGCAAGTTGCAACATCCCAATCTTCTTTTCAGGGCGGTAATGCACGACCCGAAGATGTATCATGAACCGTTCACGTTCCGTCCAGAACGCTTCACGGACGAAGGTTCAGCAGAGCCTGACCCACGGCAGTTTGCTTACGGTTTTGGCCGACGCTCTTGTCCTGGTATGTCCTGTTTCTTCTTTCCGATATCCTGTTCCATTCACGCTGAACATGCACTCTATGCGTGATTTTCAGGCTCTCACTTTGCCGAGACAAGCATGCTTCTGGCCATGGCAAATATCCTTGCTTTCTATTCTATCACGCCGCAAGAAAGCTCTCTGAAGGAAAAGACCCGAGAACTCGAATTCACCATGGGAATTACAAGGTGATTTACTTCTTCCTCTTAGTGTCTTTGAATTATCGGGCTCATTCATAATCTTGTAGCAATATTCGACCATTCCCGGTGCGTATAACCCCTCGGAGGGCCGCTTCCCATGTCCCTCTAGCTTAGCATCAGATATAGAAAATCACGCAGTTAATCGTACCTACGGCGATGTGATTCATGTATATAGTTTGCCCTCCATATTTGACCCCGTCCATCTCCTCCCTTCAGACCGACAAATCACGATCGAACGGGATGAGCCGCTTCCAACGCAGGGGTCAATTCCACAAGAAGCTGATTTTCACAACTGGAAGGCCTTTGACGCCGTTTTGCTCAATATTTTTTCGGGAAATTCCCTCGCCTTCAATGTCATTATTAGAACGCCTCGACGAAGGACCATAAGAACCGACTCGAGCTTGAACCCGAGCGACATTCAAGGGGCATTATTACAACATCTTCCGAGGACGGCCTCGGATCCCTTGATCGACGTTGGAGTTTATTTATCTCATGTTGACTAGAGATCTCCAACCAGTACCCGTTGTATCATGCCTTAATGCCTTCAATATTAAACTTTTATTACTCGCCTAGGATCTATAGAAAGTCCAAGAAAGGCGGTATGCCTTCTATCTTTGTCTTCATGTCGGAGAACATTGTCGTACAGACAGTCGAATATCTACATGAGGGGGAGACGCAGGAAGACAGTGCCGGTCTGGGTTTCGCAAGCGCTTCTTTGAGGTCTTTTACAGATTCCAGTGCTTTGAATTCTTGTAACAGTACCACGAGGAACATCATGCAGGAATGACAGGCCTGTGGCGTCAATGATCTCTCAAAATACCAGTGCTGCCGTGGATTGGAGGGGGCTGCAACTTTCATTTCAATGATGGTCTTGAGAGCGTCTTCGAACACCCTGTTCCATGACTCGTGGTAGCGGACCTGAGAGGAGATTCAAGGTCCATGAGAAACATGAAAATATGAGCAAAAGACTCACAAAAGGGAGAACGTATTGAGGGGGTAGGACTTCTAACACTTTTACCAGTGGCACGCGTGCCAGGTGTGGGACTGCTTCTTGTACTAGCTTTGGATAGTCGTGCTTACTGGCGTGCGCTAAGATCCCGAGAGCGTGTTCCGGTAAGAAGCGTCTGCAACATTCTTGCCAGTCATTCGATGTGTGATATCGAAAATCATATCACGCACTTCATTTGCAGCTTGCAGATATTCATAGCTGCGTACACTTCGTACTTCTCCGCCGCCTCCGCCACACCAGCCAGTGTCATGAAACTCAACTCCTCCCCATCCGGCTGTTCTTTTGGATAGACAAATTGGAAGAGAACCTCGAGCACTTTGGACGTTTCCGTCAAGTGCGCAATCTCCCCCTTCGTGTCGAACTCGGCTCCAGGGAAGGCGCCCGTATTGAATTCCAGGTATTTTCGTCGAAGATTGAAAAGGATTCCATCCACAGACTGAAAAGTCACGTCCGCCTCCGAATCGTTGACTATGACGTGTCAATCCATTGCGCTGAATGACGGCGTCAGATACGTACATTGAGGATGGATAGGGGTTTTCTCTTCCTGAACGCTGCACTCGGATTCCATTTGGGGGCCTTGCGTGATGAGAAGCATGAGGGTACCGTGTAGGGCGCGCTACACTGGCAGACCGCTTATATACGACGAACAGTGTTGACAGGAGAGAACAACGAGCACCCGAAAAGGGGCACGACGGGGCGTCTATAAATGACTCGGAAGCTGTGCAGCAGGGTCCAGCACAGCCGCCGTGCCTTATAGAGTGCAGCCTGCCAAGGACGGGCATGTTCCTGCTGCACATTGCTCACGGCCTGCAGCGGAAGGGTACAGGATCACTACATGCAATTTAATAGCTGAGCATTAGAGTGCGCTCGTACACCAGAAGGATGCACCCATCCTTGGTAAGGTGCTGAAGACATTTGATTAGACGATGTGGTCCGCATTCGAAATGTGAACTGATGTTGAAACATCCCCTCGATTCAACTGCGTCATGGGGAGCTGTTTTCCCGACATAAATAGCCATGAGTCAAAAGCTGTACCCATATCAGTTCTAGTATCCTAAATCCTCTACCAACCGCACCTGCGACGTTCGCTTCCTTCTTCAAGTTGTTTCTCGACCTAACACAATTTATTGCTCATGTCTCTCTTATTTTTATACACGCCTCGTAATTTTCGTATAAGCCCCCCAGCGACATCGCTTCTGGTTCTTCGGAAGCAGCCGTTGATATAGCCTCAGGCTGGTCCGAAATCCACCGCTTTTATATGCGTACTCTACCCTCCCCATGATAATCAAATAATCCATACCAACTCTGAATGGGGTGGAGCGACAAATTATTTCCTTTCTTGAAAGGGGAAAAAATGTCAACAGTGTGGCGCGCCTGCCTAAAATGGCCCTGTCGCACGAAGCACTTAGGCCCCACACACGGCCATAACGCATTTATTGCTCCATCCAACAGCTGGTTCTGAACCGAAAATCCCACTCTCCAACAGCTTCTCCTCTGACTTGCTTACTAGCACGAGCCGCTCATCTTTATTAGCCTATTTCATCACATTGTTTCGCCATGGATCCATTCAATCGGCTGTGCCCGTGGGTTCTCTGGAAGTTCCTTCTTCCACAAGTCAGCTGGCTATGTCGTTGTTCTCTCTCTTGCCGCAACCGATCGAAGTCGATCTCAAACTCCTGGCCCGATCGTCGGGGAACTGTTCAACTAGCGTAAAACTCACAAGGAGTGTATTTTTGAGGCAGCGCTTTATGACAACTCTCCGCGACCCAAATTTAACCGTACGCCACACAAAAAGCGCTCAACACGGGTAACGTTCCAACTTCCCCCGAAACTCGGAACACTGTGGAGCATTACAAAGCCTTTTTCGGAACAAAATCAGCGGGGGAAATAGCCGACGACTCCATTCAAATTGCCATCCCCGTTAAGGAAGGCATGGTGAGATCCGGGGTACCTCTCTGTTCTCGAACGGTCATGACAAATGTTTCGCGCTCATGACGACAGTCCACGACACGAACAAGCCGCTTAGCGGGGCCACGGGACAGATCTGACGTCTAATTTCTCTCCGACTCGTCCACCACCACCACGGGATCAGCCGCTGTCAGGACCGAAGAAACCATTTAAACAAACGACGGAGGTCCGAGTGCGCCTCTTGCCACCACAATGTCTCCCTCGCAGCACCGCCTTGCACGACTTCCGACGCCCGTAAGCCGCTGGCTGGGTTATAGAGACATACCTCCACCAAAACAACCAGATTACGTCGTCTGGATCTGGTCCTTCGTCGGCGCTTTCCTCGGAATTTCGCTCATTCAAGCCGTCTTCCAGCAAGCACATTACTTCGTCGAGAGGGGCGTACCATCCATAGTCGCTAGTTATGTGAGTACTCAGATGGATTTAAAGGGAATGACGCGCCGTTCAATGAGGGATGACTAGGGTGCCTCGGCCGTTCTGATTTACGGAGCAGTGGATGTGCCGCTAGCGCAGCCCAGGGCACTCGTGGGCGGCCATTTCCTCGGTGCGCTGACCGGGGTATGCATCACGAAGCTCTTCCATCTCCTGCCTACCGAGGAGCGGTTCCAGGACCTGCTCTGGCTAGCAGGATCGCTTTCATGTGCAACGTCCATCGTATTGATGCAGATCACGGGCACCGTACATCCACCAGCGGGTACGTCGCGAGCTTTCTGTTTTCCTGGGCTCATCGTTCTGCAGGCGCAACGGCACTGCTCGCGGCTGTCAACACGGAAATTCGGGACATGGGCTGGTACTACCTACCCGTCATTCTGCTCACGTCCTCCCTGGCGCTCGTCGTCGCCTTGATCACGAATAACGTCCAAAGGCGATATCCCGTGTTTTGGTTCCAGCCTACCATGGCACCGAAGCCTGCTTCTCCACCTGCTTCTTCTAGCGCAAGCATTGTCGAGAGCAAGAGAGAAGATACGGCCTATGCGACGCCGGTGTAAGGGTATGTGGGCGTGGGATTGAGGGGGCAACGGAAGAGTTGGCCGCTAAGTACGACTGTGCCGTACGAATCGTCCACGGTTTTTCGATGACTAGCCAATGCTGTTCCGGGCGGGGTAAGAACGTGAACCTTGAACAACAGATGATCATTCGTACATACACCAAATAGCCTAAAAGTACAAATCTGGTACAAGCAATTAAGAATGGTAGAAAAAAACCAGGAAGTGAGATCTCGGACCTTTGAAACAACTACGGAGACTCGTCCATTCCGCTATCGTCATCAAACCTGCGTTTGAGCACCTCCACAGAGTCCAAAGCCCGCCTCAACTCCTCGCTTGTCCCAACCATCGACGCCGCCTTGTCTAATTTATCCACCGCCAAGTGTCCAGCACCCTCGTCTTCGTCTGCACCCTTCGTCAGTAGCCGCCCCAGTGCCCAGTTCATGTACCCCGTCTTGCTCGTCTCCCAGGGCCGCTTGCCTGCCTCAGTGGTCTCAACAGACGCGGGCGTATCCAATGGCGGTAGTGAGGACAGCGTGTTGTACATCTCAACGAACCGGGGAGGGAGTTCGTGCAGAGTTTCCAATGTCGATCCGTGCGGGCCCGAGAGGGACGAAAGGTAGGAAAGACGCGTCTGGGCTTGCTTCAGCTGGCGAGACGATGTGCGATTTGCTCGTAGAAGCATTCGTTTGAGCTTTCTTTGCTGTGGAACACGTTCAGAGAGGTGATACGCGATAAGAATTGGGACGTACCCCATCGAGCCGCTTCCTGAGCTCGTCGATCTCGTCCATGAGCTCTTGCTCTTGTTCGGGCGTTACCGTCAGATCCAGACCCTCCTGGTGCGGCAGCACAACAGGGAGGTCGTTCGGAATCATGAAGATATTCCGCAGACACCATGCCTCGAAGAAATCGAACGCGATGTCGGTGTGATGCTCCAGTAATGTCTGGAACGCGACAAGACCCTGCTCAACTTCGTGCGTTGTCGTCTCCATATCGATGTTCGAAGATCCTCCACGCGCGACGCGTTCGTCGGCCCATTTCTGGAGGAATTCTTCCATGCCGTTGACACCGTCTTGGACGGCATTGTTCGCGACGTTGATAATGTCATCTAAGAGAAGTTGGGGGGAGAATCCGAGAGCTTCGCAAAGAAGCAGAGGCGGTGCTGATTGTGTTGTGGGCGTCGTCGTTGGAGGCATTGTCGTTGTTGAAGAGCTCACCGACGACGACGACAACGACGAACCCGGGACAACATACCAAAATAAACTAGGGTTAGGGTTGTCAGGCCACTCCCTGAACGAAACAGATTCTCTTTGTTTCGCGCCACATCTTCCTAATCCTATGGCGAACCAAGCTACGATTGCGACGCCTTCTGGCAATACTGTGAACGGAGACAAGTGCATTCGAATCACTAATAGCGGAAAAATCAAGTCCTGGGTGGTGGTGTCGCTTGCATTTTTCGAGGTGTGTTCGAATACCATTGTGCATTTTCGAGCCGGTTCACAAGTTCTCTTTCTCTAGAACGAGACCCAGGCCAAAAGCATAACGTTTCACACCTTACCTGCGTCTGTATGCGACGATGCTTCGTTGGAACGTGTGGTTGGCAAAGACCCTGTTCTTCGCAAACAAACAACGGCCACCATCTCCACCATACCACGCCTCATCTCGGTCGCGGAGATTATCAAACGCGAGTTTGTGAAGACTCTGGAAGCGAAACGCTCGAGCCGCATGAAGGGACTTCATCAATACAATGAGATCGGCACGCTGGAAGCCTTGGGTCTCACCGTCGCCCCGGCAGCGGAAGACGGGACGCCGTTGACTAGAGAAGACGCGAGATCTCATAACATATTAGAAGCCCTGAGTGGGAGGAATTAGTAAGTTGCTCCTTCGTTCTGTTTTCTGGCAAATGGAGTTCATATATGCGCGTTGTAGTGCCAGACAAACGCAGTCTCCCTATATGCGCATCACGCTCTCAACTATAGAGCGACCAGATCTCGTGGAGAGAGGTGCAACGTAAGTTTTCTCGTCTTTTCCTTCGCTACCCTCGCGGAATTGAGGCCTTTCTTAGATATCAGCCGCCACCGATTCGCAAATTGTCAAAGTCCGCAAAGGCCCGTGCCAAAAAGCAGGAGAAAAAACGTCAGCAGACTGGGACTATCTCTGTGGCTAACGCAGAAAATCGACCTGCGACAGCAATGGATGTGGATAACATATCGTGAAAATCTATGCTGCCGCTGTAAGCAGTCTGTTCAATTATGTCTTGAGTCGGGAATGCTAAAATTAGTGTTGTAATGCACCCATCTCAGATTCTGCCTCTTCCCATCTGCTCCAACGTTTTTGCGCTCCTGTCGGCTGGTACTAAGATGCCCTTGTCTCTTTCTGTCCGCCGTGTGGGCTGAGTCATCTACCGACGAGACCTAGTTGTCGACCACAGCGAAATCGTACTCCGGCCCTGGTACACAGTCTCTTTCTCTATCCACCACCGTCTCTGGATCGTCGGCACCTCTCTAATGGCATATCTACGCCCCTTCAACGTTAATCACGCTCGATCGCTATATCGCTTTCGTTCTGTGTTTGTGGCCTTCTGGTTCACTAGAGATTTGGCAACGCTTCGCGACTCTTTAGTTGCTTTTCGTCATCTACCATCCGAGGTGAAGGTGAATCACCTTCCTTACCTCTTGTCACCAAGTTGGACAACAATCTCGCGCCATCCCTTATTCTTTGTCATAGATTACGTCAAATCACATCCACAACCCGGTCCATTTCATGTCATCCAGAATTTGGATGTTGACCACCAGCAGAGCCTCAACCTTCAGACCTGCAAGACGATCGTTACTCACGACGGCGTCAAGCCTCGTCAAGCCCATTGACATGTTATGTCACACCCAGAGGCCGTGGCACAGGTTCTGTCGTTATCAGAAGGTTCCATCAAACAAAGTCTTCCACGGAAGGCACCATGCGGAGACGACTGTACAGCCGCTTACAGCCGCCCAAGTCGAGTCATATCGGACATCCACGACTGACATTCTGTCCCCAACCGCGAGATACTGATGGCCCCTCCCAGTCGGCCAACCCCTCCTCCCCCCTCCAAAACGCGGGCGGCGCTGACCTCGTCGAGTGTGAGCGTCAGCTCTCGCGTGCGTGCACGGAAGACACATAGTGGTGGTTTGCCCCAGACGATCAACACGAACCTCAGCGCCCATCCGCGTACGGATCCCCGCAACGCGCTCAGCGTCCTCCTGAAACTGCTCACCTCGCTCCCGTCGCGTATTGGAGGATGTCAGTACAAGCTAACGGCTGCAGAGCACGCCCTATCCCTTCATCTCATCAGCATCATCGACCCTTTTGTTTATCATGGGGTCCGTGCGCTGGCGCCGAACCCTGTGCACTCCAACGTCCCCTCTGCCCCAGCGGCAGGAATCGTTCACCAACCCACTGAGATTCTCGACGCGATTCTCTTTCACGTTGATTCGCGGAAGGACCTCCTCAATCTCGCGCTGGGGTGCAAGCGCCTGCACGATGTCGTTTTCCCGAGGCATTTCGACTACCGTGTCATCCGCTGTAAGGTGTCGTCGATCAGCGTCTGGAATCACCTCATAAAGAACCGCTCGTTGGCGAGGAACGTCAGGAAATTGGAGATTATCGACGAGCGCGTGTCTACCCCGCGAGGGATCTCTACGGGGCAGAAAGGGATGCTCGTCCCACGAGGGATGTTGCAGCGGGACACGGATTTGGATTCGACGGATGACGAGTTTACCATGCACTCGAAGCAGGAGCGGTTCCTGGCTGCGGCCCTGTTACGGATGACGGGCTTGAAGGAATTCAAATGGTCGTGTGTTCATTCCCCTATCTCCATCGCCAATGTCTGGCCGACGATTATGATGCGAGCGCCAGACCTTCGGTCTATGGAAATTCACGACAATTTGGTGTTCTCGCCGAGGATTACGGTTGAGGAGAGCAGCGATGAGAGTGGGTCTGACAGCGAGGGAGAAGGAAGTTCGTCGACGACGCCGGGTATAATGGTTATCACGACTCCCTCGAGCGTAAGCCTCCCGTCTTCCTCACGCGAAGTGGCCTCATGTATACCCAAAGTTGCTCGAGATGACCAAAGTGGTTTTCCGCTCTACCTCTCATTGCTATGGTACAGCCAAACAACCCGACTTGGGCCACATTTCCGCAATGTTGCACCAATGCGTGAATCTCAGGGTATGTGGAACTTCGTGCACTGCGTATCCTCGTCCATAAGATTCCTCTAGGACCTCGAAATTACCTATGTCGCGCCTCGAGCTGCTGGAGCTAATGGAAGCTCTCGCGCTCGGCCCCTGGCAGACGAATTTCTAATGTACAGTCGTTGGGCAAGCTTGACGACCCTGACCCTTACGAATCTGCGATGTGCAACATCTGCTGCTCCGTCCGCCTTCCTCGCCGGTCACCCCAACCTCGAGGTTCTCAGCATCGATATGGGCATGCACAGCAACATCATCCATCTCCCTGTTGGATCTCTTCCGCGTCTACGCGAAGTCAAGGCATCGAAGGACATCATCAATGCCATCTTGGAATGCCCATGCGAGACAATCCGGCCCCTTGAGTCCCTGAAAGGATTCAAACTCTCTGGACATTCAAACAGCAACGGCTGCGTTGTCTCTTCTACCCGTTCCGTCTCCGACGTTACCTTCCTCGGGAACCTCAAGCGCGCTAGCAGTACTATCCGAAGCATCGAACTCGTTGGTTGGCACGAGATGGAAGACATCCGTCGGTTGACCGCCTGTGTTTCGAGCATCCAGCACCTCGATGTCGGACGACGTCTCGGCACCGTTGGTGCCCGCCAGACAGGCGCAAACGAGAAAGGCACAACCAATGGACCAGTGGCGAACATCATCGAGTGGACCGAGCTCTTGTCGATGTTGCCCGAGCTAACGACGATGCATGGTGTCAAGTTCTTCTACGACGTGGCCTCTGCTGTAGTCGGTGCCCCCATTCTCTCCTCCTCTTCAAGTTCCGCCAACGGCTTGTGGTCCACGAGCAATTCGAATAGCTCTCCGATCTCAGCCTCTGCTTCTCCCACTCCTCCCATTGGTGGTGCACCGTCGACGTTCGGACCTGCAAAGACTCAACCCCAAGTGTCTATGATGGAGCGGAGTCGCATGCGCAAGAACGACGAGATAGCCGGTGTGCTGGCTTGGAAGTGCCGCAAACTGCGCCGGGTTGACCATTGGGAGGATGGGAGCGGCAAAGTCATCGCTCTTGTTCGGGATCATGGGAACCCGTCCGAAGAAGCTGGGGTTGGGAAAGATAAAGTCCGGTGGGAGGTTAGGAGGGTCAAACGCTAAAGACTGTTGGCGTCGATATCCGACGTTTTGTGGTTGGCGATTTCCACGTAGGATTTTGGGGGCGGAGATACATTCTTTCGATGGACCATTCATGTTGCCGTTTCGACTTTTGCAATCGACGCTCGCCTTGATTTGTCCCATGATCATTTTTTGCGAATTGCTCTTCCACCGCCGATCTTCCATATTTTTGGACTCACCACTTTCATTCCTCGAATTGTCGTCGACAGCCTCCTAACTCCAGAGCGGATTCTTTCAAACTAGACCATCATAGCGATTCAATTGTGCAACTTCCGGTTAGTGTCTAATATTAATGCTTGTTTGTTTTTAACTGAAGTGGCTGTGTGACAATTAGATGAGCAAGAGTTGCGGCGGCGTAGAACGACACACACTTTCTTCTACACCCAAAGCATCTACTGGACATTCTACACGAAATACGTGGATCTCAGGCTATCTCCTCTTAGAACAAGGTCGCCGACTTCTATTGATCTCGTCGTATCCACAAACCATGCCACAAGATTCGACCCTGGTTCCCAATGTTGTCAGTGCCATCCACAGCGTCGACTTCTTTCCTTTCCTCTCACTTTCAACTTCACTTTCTACCATGTACTCTAGTCTATCCAGGAGGTCGATTTAGAAACTGCTCTCAGAGAGAGTGGAGAAACATCGAGGTATGTTATCCAACGCCGCATCAGGTACGGTCCCCAGTCTCACGATGCCAAACCTAGGCTTCAAACCGCTGTTCTCAATCCCAAGAATCCTAACCTCCAATACTACTGCAAAACAGTCCTCGTCCTCGTTATATTCTCGGTGCAGAAGGGAGCTGGATCGAATGCGCTCACGGGGAGCCTGCTCGTTTGGCTGTTAGCGTTGGTGGCGGTGTTCTGGTAAGTAGTGAGATTATCGACGACCCGGAATCATCTTTTAATGCCATTCATGATCAAGCTCCCGAAATGATCAACTCAAATGGATCGAAGCTAGAGAAGCCACCCTCCATCGTTGTGCAACCAGACGGATAACGCTTGTTCAGCCCGAGTTCATCCACATAACTTCTGCGATATTCTCGCCATGTTAGTTCGCCAAGCCACCCAAACTGTTCGTCTTCGCTCATCTTGCCTCCAGTTATAGTGTTCGGGCTGGTCACCCTCGTATCTTTCATCGAAGGCCGACTGCATGTTGCTCTCCAACACTCGAAGGCCACCAACGCCACCGAGGTAGTCCTCACCGCCATCTTTATGATGATACTGCATGTCCTGTACGGGTGTGCCCTCATGTTCCTCGTGAGTACTTTCCGAATCTGCTTTCCTGGCCCGTAATTCCTCATACACGGGACCTAGCTCGTCGCCAACCTTATTCTCCAGGCAAACACTGCCCGATGTACGTGTTTTTTGCGCAAAGGGCCTTCACATTGTCTCAGTTGTCATCGTAGTCCGTGCCTCCAAGCTCCGCAGCGTGTTATTCTATGTGGATAACATCGTGGTGATTGCTGTTGGGTTGGTCCTGTTTCTCTGCATGCCGTTGCAGCTCGGCCCAATCAAAGCCAGACGGGCTTTCTGATGGGCCACCGGGTCATTGAGTCGCGTCCGTTGTTTCAACGGACAACTATCAATCGTCGTTGCGTTTTCCCAATTAGCAGTTTAGGGGTTACTAGAGAGCTTGTAAGAATTCGTTTAGCTTTGCGCGTGTACGTAGACCGTTGACATAGTTCCCCAAAGCTTTGTTCGCCAGTAGTCGTACTGTGTTCAAAGTTCCTGTAGATCCTCCGAGCTTTGACTTGGTCGGCAGTCACTAGTCAGTCCTGTTTCGTGCAGATGTATATCATTAGAGAGAAGGTTGACAGGGTTCGCCTCCCCAGCGCATGCCCGCCTCCCCAGCGCGTGCCCGTAGCCCACACTGCCCGCGGGATTGAAAGCGGTCGCGCCCCGCGCCCACAAACCAGTAGAGCCGGTCTTTTTGACGAATTTGCATGCCGTTGACACGAAAACCGTGCCGTTCCATCAAGCAGAAGGCACTTGACCTTGATGTGGCCTGAACGCGTGACTGAATTCGAGCTCCCGGACACAATTTCCTTTATTGCGACGACATTTTCTCGAAAGTCTCTGAGACGGTTCGGTTCGTCTATGTCTCTTGAACGACCCATCCTAGGTCTTATAAGCAAGGAGAGCGGTGGGCGATGATCCTAGGACTCTCACCAGCACCATCGTCAAGCTTAAGACACTATTCCGTCTCCTCCAAGTCCAAAAAACTGTATGCTCCATTGATCTCCTGAGAGTAAGAGAAATTTCCAACGGTGGCCGCTATAGTCAGGGCAGAAATATTGTGCGAAAGATGGCGACGCAGTTGGATCAAGCAACACAGCATCGTTACCCACCAACCTCCACCACGCAAAACGTACGCTCCCCCAGCCTCCACATTTTCTTCTATGCTCATTAGTCACAGGATGTCATTATTGATGTACTTCCCGCGGCGGAGGAGACAGTATTCGATGGTGGGAGTGGTCTCCTGTGAGTTTACTTGTCTTTACGCCACAATCCTGGTTCTCATATGAAGCTCGAGCAGCCGCGTCAAGTGGTCCTACAGTCGACTTTTCTGCTTCGTCTGTGTCTTCGTGGGCCTCACGGTAACCCTCATCGACTTATTCGAGTCTGAAGCCTCGACCGTCAAGGTAGTCGGATTTGTAGCAGCGTTGTTTGGCACCACGTAAGTAGACCCCCCACAAACCCAGATCATTTTGCTCACCTCTCCCTCCAGGCTTTTCATCCATTCGTTAATTGAGCCTCGACGACCTACGGCTTATCGATGGTGGTTTCACGTAGATCGCACCGAGCAGGTCGGGCAGTTTATCGCTTACATTGCTTACGCAACGCCTATGGCAGGTACGCCGCTGTGTGAGGACACGACTCTGATGCTGAGCCCAGCGTCAGGTGGTGCTGCTACTTCTATATTTCTTGTCAACGCATGGATATACGGGTTCGAATACGCCTTCGCTCATTCACTGTCGGGTGCGGGTCCGAGAACGCAAGTGATCACCGTGCATGCCCCACCCACCTTGCTTTGCTTTGGAGCTACAATAGCACTCGTGAGTGAAGGATTCTTTATTTATTTTCTATTTTGAATTCATTGGATTGGACTCACAGGGAAAGATGTATCAATTCCTGCAGGCAAGGGTAAACCGAGGTAGCTGCACCATTAATTCACCGCATAGCACAAAGGATACTGATGTTCTTTCCTCATCTAGCCTCCAAACGTCCTCGCCATCGCCATAACTGGATGTACTTTTTCTCCGCTGTTGTCTTCACGGGAGGGGCATACGTTGCGTTGCTCCTTTTTGTCGTTGCCAAAGACGTTCGACCCTTGAAATTCGGCGACCCATTTCATGCCATGATATTCGAACTTCTTTATCGTCTCCTCCCCGATTACCAGGCGCTTTAAGCATTTTTTAAAACGCTATATTAAGAGATACTCCGCCTCCTCGCACCCTTCCCTGCCCGCTTCTCCCAATTCATTTCTTGAAGCTTTAAAGCTTCAATACTACCTAAAGTTTGTGTAGATCAACCAGCATTTCTTTTCGCTACATAATTCCACAGTAGCCCAAATCCAAATGTAAATTGTAGAATAATATATTCCATCTCAGACTACTTGAAACTGAAGTCATGATCTTTTGCCGGCCTCACGTTAGCTAGTCAAACGTTGCAAGCCCCGGCAGGAGAGGAGGATAGGGGTTTCATCCAAATCGGGACTCCATCAACTCTCGGGCCATTTTCCCGGCCATGGAAGTGCCAGCAAAATCCAAACGCTTTTCCACTGTTCTTTATTCAACACCACAAGGGCCCAGTAGTCAAGCGCCTCCTTCGTGCGAGAACTTTCATGCACTATGAAACGTTATACGTCCAGAATGCTTCAACGTGAAGCAACTTATGGACGAGACGCCCAGGATGCGAAACGTGTATGGCCCATATATTCAAGCGCCAGTCATCATCACAGAGCACATGAAGACAGAGATACATGAGCTGAAGACTTTGGTTGACAGTGAGTGGCATTAGCATACATCAAGTTCGGCCTCGTTGTGCAATCTTACGCAGAATATCTTCATCTTATGGGACATTGAAGCCTTTTTTTCTCGTCCGCGCGTCGTCGAAACATCCTCCTAGATCTTCTTTTCCAAGCCCTGAGAAGACCTGGGGTGTCACCTAGCTTCTGTCTACGCATCTGCAGAGCAGCGAGGTCAATTTCTACTTCTCGTATCCTCTGCTAAGCTTGTTTTTGGTAGAAATTCGTTGGGGTGCCTCAAGGAGACGCAAGCGGTGCACCGGATATCGCCTCCCGCAGCTCGAGGAGGTATTTCAATCTGTTTGGTTCGAATAATTCACATGCGGTCCAATTCCTGATGACGAAAGTTGCCATGTTCAGAGAGAGTTTGCAACGCGCCTGCTCCTGTCTGGGTTATGATGCTACGTTTCATGAATCGTATAAAATGCCCACCGCAAGTAATGACACCCCCAAAGTGGCTGGTTCACCATCTCCTCAATTTTCTTCTACCTTGAACGAGCAGGTCGTTTGACTTTTTCATCTTCGCTTGACTTGAGTTGCCCTTGCTTCCGTGATGGCTATCTCAACTTTTTCGACTCGCCTTTTTTCTTTATTCGTGTCTCTGGTTCTCCTCTCCTCTGTCTCGGCTATCCCCTGGCCTTCAACATCAAAGCATGCAACCCATAGGCGGCGGAATATTGGCGGGAAAGAGGTGGAGAGCTTCCACCCCGAGTCTATCTTCAAGGTAAGTCTAGCAGCCAAGTGAGCAGGCGCCTCTTACGCGTCTTATAGACCTTTGGAGACACCGGCCTTCCCTTGCCGACGAACCAACAGCTTTCCAATGCGTCTATTATTGAGGCATGGGCGAATACCCTTTTCTTTCCGGGGTCTCTTGGATTCAGGGTGGAATACAACTCGGGCTATTCTTCCGAACAGATTCACTACGGATACCTTAGACTGTCTTTTGTAAGCTTTTTCTTCGTACATCGAAAGATGCACTAAATCGTACGGAGAACGGGACCTACTTCTCGAATGCTGTCGGCAATGTGGCACTTAAGGGTAATAAGGTTGTTTCATATGGGGCATCTTTCGTCAATCTCGTTTCGGGTGAGCGATGGTATATATCTCTTTCCCTCAACGATCTAAAACTTTTTCAGCCAAGGTCCCGTCCGCGACACCGAACATAAACTTGAACGATGTTCTTCCCAAGATCCAGTCCGACCTCAATGCAACGAAGCCCGAAGGCAGCGAGGCGACTCTTGAATACTTCGTTCAAAGCAATGGATCCGTAGTGCTCGCTTATGTTGTCCAACTTCGCAATTCCTTGACTGGAGCCGCGTTCGAGGTGTTTGTGGATGCGATTTCCGGAGTCGTCCTTTCCATCACGGACTTTGTCGCCCATGCCAGCGTGCGTGTTTCGTCTCCTAAATCCCCGCTCATCCTTTGAATCGAGCTTGTGTTTAGTACACCGTGGTTCCCATCGACAAGGCTAGCGTGGCTGATGGTCTTCAGACGGTGACCGATCCTCAAGACACGCAAGCATCGCCGGTTGGTTGGCACACCGTCAACAATAAGGTGACGAACACGACAGCGTGAGGCTCTCGTATTTCAAGTATCCCGCCCCTTCTCACACGTTGATTTCAGTGGCAACAATGTCGTCGCATTCACCTTGCGCAATGGCACGCGCGACTTCCAAAACTCGCCCAGCCTCACCTTCGCGACCCAGTACGATGCTACAGTCTCACCCAATACAACTGACAACACCAACGCTGCCCGCACCAACGCATTTTATGTCCTGAATCGCGTACACGATATTGCTTACCGTTATGGATTCACCGAGAAAGCATTTAATTTCCAGCATGATAACTTCGGAAAGGGTGGGAAGGGGAACGACTCCGTCGATGTGATCGTTCATGACCCATCGGGCTTGAACAATGCTTACTTTTCGGTGCCTCCTGAGTACGTCCCGTCACATTTTACACATTTCACGATCCTCAATTAACGACTTCTCGACCAAAGTGGAGAGTCAGGCAGTTGCCACATGTTCATCTGGACAAAGTCCCTGGTGCGCATCTAGCTTTTTTCACCCTCTTTACTGCGAAAATAACAAATTGCTTAAGCCCAACCGCGATGGCTCGATGGACAATGGTATTCTCATCCATGAGATGACGCATGGCATCACGGGCAGGATGACTGGTGGCGGCACCGCACGGTGCTTGCAAACGACAGAATCCGGCGGTTTAGGAGAGGGCTGGAGTGACGCTTTCGCTGGGTGAGTCTAAGTAGTGTCCCAATGGATAACTCACTCCCTTGTTGAATTTGGACACTATCTAGCTGGATGGAGCAGTCTTCTCGTGAGACGAAGGACATAACGATAGGATCCTACGTCTACAATAGGACCAGGGGTCTCCGGCGCTTTCCCTACTCTGTCAATACGTATGTCCCTTCTTATGTTTCAAATTGAAAGGTTCTAATCCTTAACGGTATCATAGCACGACAAACCCGCTACGGTATTCCGATCTGAAGAAACTAACCGAAGTCCACTGTGTGTTCAATTTATTATGCATCTTTCCACTCGAAGTAACGGCCGACTTCCAGACATTGGGGAGGTTTGGGCCAACATGCTGCACAACGTATACGCCTCGCTCGTTCAGCAGTTCGACTATTCCTCCGATAGGTTCATGAACCCCGACTCACCGGCCGGAAATGTCGTCTTCCTCCGGTTGTTCATAGATTCCCTTGCTATCCAACCTTGCAACCCAACTTGTAAGTCTCGTTCGCGCAATTTCGTTGAATCAGCGATAGATTCTCCCTGCAGTTGTGCAAGCACGCGACGCGTGGATTCAAGCCGACGTCAATCGATATGGCGGAAAGCACAGGTGTACGGTATTTAAGGCATTCGCGAGCCGCGGCTTGGGGGCGAAAGCTGGCCCGCAGTTCGATGATGATGGCACGATCCCGGCGAACTGTTCGTAGGCGGAGCAGAGGAAAGCAGGAATACCTTTCACGCGGTTTTCTTGCCTATCACGACGAATTCCTACACGGTCCTCGATGTAAACATGCTTCTATGCCTCGCATGATATGCTCTTTATTGGCACTGTAGGACGGTACGGCACCGTACCTCCGTACCAATACGGCACGGCGTCTAGCCCTAGATGACAGTAAGGAAACGTTGGACTCGACCGCCAGCGCAGCAGCGCTGCCTTGGTGGCTATAGTTTTCGGGATGGCATCAGAAATTGTCGACGTGCCAAGAAGAGTACATAGCCCAATTATAAGGCTTGAATGCGAACGTGCAACATCGCGGTCTCGTCATTTTATGTGATTGTGCAGGTCATTTCTCTGATATGTGCGGAACTAGTCGCGGATGATGGGTGCCGGCACGATGCTGATACACTTCACCATGGCTCTCCCGGCGTTCGTAGTATTTGCCCCCCTAGCCAAGGGCCCCTCATGTCCCGCCCGCAGTATGCGATTGATATAAAGTACTTGCTGCGAGCTACGGCGTCCGCAAAGGGGGTGGTTCTCTTTCCCCGACGTCCTCATGTTTGTCTTGTGTACTTTCATAATGGCTTTTTCGACACGGTATTTACTAGTCATATCTTTCTCCCTGGTTCTCGTTTCCTCCGTTTCGGCTGTGAAATATCCCTCGACGTCAAAGCATGCGATGCACAGAAGCCGGGTTATTGGAGGGAGACGATTCGAAAGCTATCACCCCCGATCGACCTTCAAGGTAGGCGCTTTTTTATAGATGAAATAACTCATTTCTGACGTGCATGAAAGACCTTCGGTGCCGATGGCACTTCCTTCACGAGCGACCAACGGCTCTCTAAATTGTCGGTTGAGGCGTCCGCACGCATCTATATGAGCTCTCTCGGCGTTGACACCGCCAGTACCAGCATACTGTATCAGTCTGGCTTCTCTGCAGGCGAGACTCGTTATGCGTACCTCAAGCAATCGTTGGTGGGTGCTGCCTTGCGAATTTATAAAGTGAGGCGAACATGAACATGGACGAAAACCTTATTACTATGACAGAACGGCACCCCCATCTCCAACGCCGTTGCCAATGTCGCATTCAAAGGCGACAAAGTCATCTCATACGGGTCGTCCTTCCTCGATCTCACTTCAGGTGACTTTTATCTCAGATTTTTTAAAATATTTTATCGCGGAGTTGTTCAACGTAACGAATTGGTTCGGGTTCTGTCCGCAACGCCAACAATAACCTTGGAGGACGTTCTTCCCCAGATCCAGGCTGACTTCAAGGCGACGAAGCCAGCGGACAGCGAGCCAACTCTCGAATACCTCGTGAAGAGCGACGGTTCTCTCGCGCTCACTTATGTCGTCCAGCTTCGCAACATATTGGCCGGAGCTGCGTACGAGGTATTCGTGGACGCCAATTCGGGCGAGGTCCTTTCCGTCACTGACTTTGTTGCTCATGCTACGGTATGTGCTTGTCTGTGACCCGTGGTTCGTTGGTTATGCTGATACAGCGTTTGAATATAGTATACTGTAGTCCCCATCGATAAAGCGAGCATCGCCGACGGCCTTGAGACAGTCACCGATCCTGAAGACACCACAGTTTCGCCCTTGGGCTGGCACACCTTCGACGGTGAAATCACGAACACCACAAGGTAGGCTTCCCATCAGCTTGCCATTCATCTCATTCTCATATCTTGCAATCAGCGGAAACAACCTCATCGTCTTCTCCATCCGCAACGGCTCTATCGAGCTCCAAGAATCCACCAACCTCACCTTCACGGACAAGTACGACGACACGCAGGTGCCCAACACGACCGAAAATGGGAACGCGGCCCGGGCGAACGCGTTCTACGTCCTCAATCTCGTGCACGATATCACCTACCGCTACGGATTCACGGAGGCAGCATTCAACTTCCAGCAAGATAATTTCGGCAAAGGTGGCGTTTGCAACGACTCTGTGCAGGTCTTCGTCCAGGATTCGTCGGGCGTCAACAACGCGTTCTTCGCGACGCCTCCTGAATACGTTCGCGCAGGTCTTGACGCCAACTCGTTGATTGACCCAGTCTGCCTGCAGCGGTGAATCGGGCATATGCGGCATGTTTATCTGGGGCTTGACTGATATGCGCAATACCTTCTTCTGCTATGCCTACTCTTAGCATATACTAACTTAACTTCAGCCCAACCGCGACGGAGCGATGGAAAACGACATCCTCATTCATGAGATGACCCACGGTATTACGGACAGAATGACCGGTGGCGGCAGTGCGCGATGCCTTCAAACCAGGGAATCCAGCGGTCTCGCAGAAGGCTGGAGTGATGCTCTCGCAGGGTGTGTATTTTTCGTCCATATTGAATAACTAGTTTGTTTATTTTTTCTATAATCAGATGGATGCAGCAGTCCACTCCTATCACGAAGGACATTACTCTGGGTTCCTATGTCACCAATAGACCGCAGGGCGTTCGTCGGTTCCCTTATTCTGTCAACGCGTAAGTTGATCAACATTTCCTTCCAATTCTTCGTGCCCAATCTCGTTGACAGGACCACAAACTCTCTGCGGTATTCCAACCTGAAGCAAGATACCCAAGTCCACCGTACGTTCATCCTTACCACCACTTTTCCCGTGGCTGATCAATATTCAATATCAGGCATCGGCGAAGTCTGGGCGAACATACTGCACAACGTCTACTCTTCACTCGTCGAGGAATTCAACTACTCTACCGAAAGATTCACGAACCCGGATAGTGGTTCTGGGAACGTCGTCTTCCTCAGGCTGTTCATCGACGCTCTGGCCATCCAACCTTGCAACCCTACCTATAAGTCCATTCCGCTTCTTATCGAGTCAGAGTGCATATTCTGACCGCCTCAAATTGTAGTTGTTCAAGCACGCGACGCCTGGATCCAGGCAGACGTGAACCGGTACGACGGAACGCATAGGTGTACAGCCCTCAAGGCGTTCGCGAGCCGCGGGTTGGGGGCTAACGCTGGGCCTGAATTCGACGATGACGAGACGATTCCGGTTGACTGTTCATAGACGGCGTGAAGGAAATAGAGAGCCCAGAAAGCTTGTTAAATCATTTTTCTATATCATAAGGACGAGTGGCGAATGTGGTGGGGATTGACGTTCCTCGTCGACTCTTCATTCTCATGAGACTAGACCCGATCCTATATACCTTCTCTCTTGTGCTCGATTTATTATATTTCTCTTTTCTTTTTGGTTCTGTCTCCAAGCCCTCGACGGACCGACGGACCGTGCGACTTTGGTTCTCTTGGGAACTAAACTCCCACGCATCGCAAGTAAGCGCCCAAGGATCGTGCACACGCCATTCCGAGCGTTTCGCAAGACCACAGCGCTCTCTGTACTTATTCCTGCTTATTTCATTTCATTTTTTTGTTGTTCCGCACTTGAACTCTCGTATCTTTTTCATCCTCGTATCTTTTTCATCCCCAATCCCAGTCCGCCGTGTCGGGCCCGTGAAAGTCCTGCCGCTGACAAGTCCCGCGCTCTCGATTCGACGAGAGGATGGTCGCAGCACCGTGTATATGGGGCGCAAATTGTATGAGTGAAATGGGGTACATCGCCGTGAGATACGGTTAACTGAGCAATCTTCTATATCTGATTCTAAGCTGGAGGGATATGAAAAGGGGCCCTCCGAGGGGTTATATGCACCTGGAATGGTCGAATATTGCTACAAGATTATGAATGAGTCCGAGAATTCAAAGACACTAAGAGGCAGAATTAAATCACCTTGTAATTCCCGTAGTGAATTCGAGTTCTGGGGTCTTTTCCATCAAGGGACTTTCTCGCGGTGTGATAGAATAGAAAGCAAGGATATTTGCCATGACCAGAAGCATGCTTGTCTCGGCAAAGTGAGAGCCTAAAAACCAGGCATAGAGTACATGTTCAAACTTGAATGGAACAGGATATTGGAAAGAAGAAAGAGGACATACCAGGACAAGAGCGTCGGCCAAAACCGTAAGCAAACTGCCGTGGGTCGGGCTCTGCTGAGCCTTCGTTCGTAAAGCGTTCAGGACGAAATGCGAACGGTCCATGATACATCTTTGGGTCGTGCATTACCGCCCTGAAAAGAAGATTGGGATGTTGCAACTTGCGGGATGGAAACTGATTAGACCCACCAAACATTAGGAATTACTGATGCGCCTTTCGGTATAGTATAACCCTGGTATTGGTCGTCATACAGTGTTGCATGAGGAAGCGCTGCGAAGGGGCACGTCAGTCACGTGTAAGAAGACAAACTTCTAATCTCGATTCTACTCTGCTTTTTCTCTCTGTACCACCATGGCGGAGCCGTGAAAACTCAAGACCATAGGCAGGGGTTGCACATAGGCCGAAGAATATCACACGAGACGACGACGAGACACAAACGAGTCTAGAACTGACCAAGGTTCCCGACAGGTGCGTAGCGCAACACTTCCTTCATCACTGCCTGAACATAATTCAATGCTCCGAGTTTCTCCATGTCATTGATGGGGCACGAGAAACGAGAAGAATCAATAGATCCGTCTTCGATATCATGGACGATGTCTATTTCTTGTCTCGCTTTCCGTTGGACCTCAGGATAGAGGGCCATAAGGAGCACGAAGGACGTAAGTGCCGATACCGTCTGCGGAGCAACATGTTGAGCAGATTAAGGCATTTACAGTAAATATATGCGTCGAAATTGCACCGTGTCGGCAGCCCCCGCGTATAATCCCCCAGCACACCATTTCACGATATCCTCCTCTTCACCACCCTGATGGGATTTGAATTTCGAGAAGACGGTTGCATCTTCGTCGTCAAGGTTTGACTGCAGGAAGCGAGAAGTGAAAGATTTCGGGTAAGTGTTGTTTTCCTTTTCGAAACATCACTCAGTTAGGCAACAGTGCAGGATATCAGACGAAGCGGACCATTTGCTCTTTGACCCAGTTATGCGGCACTTCGGACAGGTAATTCAGTCGTTCGCGCCATGCAAGGCCTTGTCGCTTCCACTGGGTTCCGGGAACGAAGGAAGGTATGTGGCGCACTCGGAAAAGGAAGGTTCAAGACTGGATGTTCTACGACGAAGGATCTCACTTACTGATGGGGTAGTAATCTACCAGCCATCTTCCAGGTGCCATCGCCCATCCCGAAATCTTCGACGTCTCCTCCGCTACTTGAATGAAAGGGTCCTCTGAGCTGGCTATGCTATAACCAAAGGCTACCTTCATGATAACCCCGGCTGCATTTCTGGACGAAAAAGTGAGTTCAGCTGCGTCTACTCGAGGAATGAAAGGCTTACCTTCTAATGTGTTGGATCCAATCCTCCGGCTGCTTCGCCAGTCCAGCAACTAGCACCTCTGCCTCTTCTCGCAGAATATCCCATGCCTCCTTCATCGCTCTTTGCCCCAGTCCGGCTTGGAGCATTCTCCGATAGATTCGATGACGTGGATTCGATGCCGGGATGTTGAAGACAGAGTTGCCGCGGCCGCAAATCACATTATACATCCATGACATCGGGCGTTCCGAATAGATCTGCGCGCGTTGATCGAGAAGCGCGTGGATGGACTCAAGGTCATTCAGCACGACGATCGTGCGGTTGTACACCCGGAACGAGATGATTGGACCTGCGAAGACATGAGATATGACGGAGACATTGGGGATCCTGAAGGCATACTTCGATAAATCTCGCTCCATTTAGTATATGTCTTCCAAGGTTCTGAAGAGGGCAGCTGGTTCTTGACGCCGGACAGGTATGAGCCTTGCGGGCCGGGTGGTAGGCGTTGCCTAGGACGTTTTTGCAAGAGAAACCATGTCAAGAGGAGGACGCTAAGAAGATATGCAACCCAGAAAGCAGCAGCTTCGGCCATACGAGACCACGAAAGGTGAGCGCATATTTAAGTTGTTCACGCCGGGGATGATCGTTGACTGTGTGCATTTCATGTTCGCGCTCAACATTTTCGGAGACGGCGTTTGTATTAGGCAGAAGCCTTTCACCGGGCGGCCACACACTAGAGATGAGCTGGCGTCGGAGTCAGAGTACGACAAACACTGACGGGCCATTACAAGTCGGAGTGTGAACCGAACCCGAATGGGGTATTTTGCGCATACAACATGCTTTGTCAACTTTCCTGACGCGGACGGCTCTCTTCTTCTTCTTACACCTCATCACCTCTAGCACAACAGCAGTTTCATTGCACTCGTTTGTGCTACTGAGCGCCTTTCTCACGCAGTGTCAGGGGCACTTGTTCAGAGGACTCTCTGTCGGTCGGTCGAAGCGCCTTTCACGAAGGCTAGCCGTCCAAGCTGGCTATTCCGAAATTTGCAGCCCCGAATGCGAGAGACTTCAACTGTCTCAATCTCTGCTATTACTCCAACAGAACTTGTGGTCTGCGACGAACGACAAGTTTCCAGCGCTCGTGTCGTCTCAGGATCCACAACTTCTAGGCCCGTTTATCTGGAGGTGCACGGAAGATTTTCTACCAGCATTACTCGAGAAACAGGTCTTCGAAGCTTCCTTTTAATCAGCGGTTGCACCACATCCACTCAGGTCCTTCGGAGGCCCAGACACTTGCTTATAACCAACGGCAGCCTTGAATCCGCGAAGGAGCACTCACCCGGACTGGCAAAATACCCGCTTCGGCTCAGCGTTCGCCATATCCAGAATAGGGACGGCTCTCTGCGCATCATCGAAGGGACTTTGCCGGCAATACCCATATTCTTCCAGGCCACTCAGCTAGATACACCCTGGTGTAGCACATCGAAGCCCGGTGGCACTCTTCCCAACGGCAAAGTACCTGGGCAAGGCGTCAACCTCACTGCGAAGTCTCACCCTGAACATGGAGTCCGCTATGATTATCGAACCCAGCTCCTGCGTCCAAACTCCGCCCAAGAGTATAGACGTCATGACATCTAAGCTTATGCTCTAATTGGGTTCGTAATGGCGATCCGAAGGGGCTGGACGAGGCCAGCTCAAGGTTATCACGACTTTTCGGGGAGAGCATGTCAGCGCGTCCCCGACGCCGCTGGGGAACTTGACTCAGGACCAGTTCGCCGCGTAGACCGACCTTCCCCGCGAGAGATCCCTCAGGCCCACGCTTGCTCCGGTATCCGGGTATGATATAAGTACCAGAATTCGTAAAACGACTCGAAATTATGATGAAGCCACACAAGGCATGAAATCCGATTACTCATCCCTGGAGGTTCTGTACAGCATATTATCGTGCGTGTCGTTGAATTACTAACATTTTTATGATCTAGACTAGGGCCAAGAATGCATGCTCCTGGCCTCAGAATATTCCTATGAGCGTGCTGTTCGCAGGGTAGGTCATTGAAAACGAGAACGAACGTGGGAGGCGTTTCGCAATGGAGCGCCCAATGATAGGATGGAAACCCTGGACGCGCCCGCGAGTCGGGTACCGCGCGGTGGACGTGTTGATGTACCCCCTGCCAAGCTAAGAGCGCCTTGCAGTGTTCTATTCGCTGGGAGAAGCTGCTGGTCGTTGCAATGGGTCGCCCGCGAATGTACGGCATCAATGCTTTGTCATCATTCCCTTTTGTGGACATGTCAGTATGGCCTGGGTGTTGTTCTCGCCGTCCACCATGTCACACCAAGCAACCACAGAAGCTTGACGAGGTCCTCAAGATGTTCCAGCCAAAAGTGCCCGACAGGCCAATACGTCAGATCACTTCACTGGACGACCGTATCAAGGTTTTTCCCCTGTCTTCCATCCAACAAGACGAAATCAACACTCTCAATCTTCGAGAAGGCCAAACCCTTGAGCTACATGGCGATCCTGCTCGATTGAGCTTAGAGCAAGAACGCGGGGCGAACGAACTGTGGTCGAACGATGTACTCTATCGCCATCTCTGTCTGCTGCACGGATTAGTTACACAGGTGAGCTCAAAGAGGAGATCATGTATCTGATATGACGATTTCCGTAGACTGAAGCTAGCACGCGGACCTGGATCGACGCAATTTTCTTCCGAGCCGCAGCGATGCTCTCATCATCGTTGGCGGAGCAGAGAAAGCAGCTGGTTCTTGGTCTCAAGCTATCTGTCTCCGCTACTGTTGGCCAGGCGGTCTTGAAAGGATTCATAGATTACACTATCCTCAAGGCCGGAGAGACTACTGCTGGTGACATTACCTTTGCTGACCGGCTTAAGAAGTGAATGTCTCTAATCCCATCTGTTGCAGCTTCATTCCTACGAGATCCTCAGCTGAGCAAACTCGCCGAAGAGTCCAACCTTGCGCTATTCATTGCGGAAGCGAAAGAGGTTGGCGTGCCTCTTGG
>MPNV01000694.1:247564-307092 GCA_013376435.1 Cyclocybe cylindracea | reverse complement strand
TGTCCCACTCCAAACAAATCCCCCACCCCGGCATGCATGCATGGCCATCCGTGGCTTGGAGTGACAGGCTGTTAATCACCAGCAGGACGTATGCTCTCGTCACTGCTAAATGCAGTGTTTGATATTTAACCTAGCTTTATAGAAGGATCATTATGGCTTGTAATGAATAAATACCAATTGCGCAAGTGGCTCACTAGTACCACTCGCTGTGAGATATTAGACAGAACGAGCAGAAAGACGCGTCATGACACACCGTTCTCTCGGGATGGGGTTGCTCGCCCGCTCGCATCCAATGGTGGGTCGCGTTCCACGCTTGCCCTCGCCTCCTGCTGGTCTTGTGGTCCTCCCCGTGTGCTCGTCCTCGGGGTCCTCTCCCCATGCTCGCTGTCACCCTGCCACCATTCCTCATCGCCACGCTAACGTCGTCGTATGTGGGTGGCCTTGCACACAACCCGGTCCCCTCCATGCTACCCCTTTCACTACTCGAATCCGTGGTGCAGCATTACACACCATCTCTAGGATGATGGACTCTGCCTACAATGCAGAGGGAAAGAGGGGGTGGCAGGAGGAACAGGGCGCGGGTGGTGGTCCCTTGCAGATGCTTTGCTCATGCTTTGCTGCTCAGGCTCTCTTGCACCGTGTTGGTTCCTTCCGCGTCATTTTGGGTGTCCACCACCACGGTTTCCTTGTCCATCACCTCCTGCTCTCTGTCACCCCCTGCCCATTCTCATCGCCCCATCGCCGGGTCTTGCTGCGTCTCCTTGGCTCGCTGTCGACGCCTTGCTCGCGTGTCTTTCCTCCACCGACTTCCTCGCTGTCAACTTCCTCGCAGCCATCGTCATATCATCGCCTGTCGTTCATCGCCGTCATTCTTGCTCTTGTGGCCATTATCGCCGTCGCTGCGTTGCCGCTCACCGATCATCGTGCTTACCTGGCGATGGGGTGAAAGTAATGACGGCGAAGAGGCAGCAGTGCGGTGCAAGTGGGAGCCCACAAAACCGTTCGAGGGGAGGTGCTAGGTAAAGACAAGTGCGAGGCAAGGAGAGAGGCGAGGGCAGAGACAAGAGGAAGGAAGAGCGTGAAGGAGAGGGCAAAAGATGAGGGCAAAGGAGTGAGATGAGGACGAAGGAGGGTGAGGAGGTGAAGGAGGGTGAGACTGAGGCGAGGAGAGCAAGGGCAAGAGAGGCGAGGGTAAGGGTGAGGGTGGGGCGAGGGGAGAGAGGGAAAGCGGGAGATCAAGCGAGGACAAGAGGAGAGGATGAGGAGAGGAAGGGACTGGGGAGAGTGTGGGAGCACGGGCATGGGGGGTGGGGTGCTAGACAAGGTGAACCCCACACCCTCTGAAGGGGAGGGTGCGCAAGGCGAGCGCGGAGGGTGTTGGTGAAGACAGGGGGTGGTACGAAGAAGGAGGGTGGGTGTGGGCGCTCACGGGGCGTCAATTCACCTGCCCACATCCCTCTGGAAGGGGAGGCATGAGTAATGAAGAATCGAACGTCGACCTGAAGTCGGATGCTCATGACTGATTATGATCAAAACTTATTTAGAGTATGATACTTGTGAGGAAAAATATTTTAATCCTTTTTTGTGGCACTGAGGCACACTTTGAGGGCCTGGACGACAAGGGAGTCGCCAGGTGGGTGGTGAGATGAGGGATCAGCTATGACAAGCGTTGTTGATCGCTTATCCGCAGTGCCGCAACGATACGATTGGCTGGCGTATGCGGTCTGCCCAACCGACGTTCCGCTCGTCGATCCGGAATATTCTTGCCCGAGCAGGACAAAAACTTTCATTTTAGTGTCAGTATTTAATTATAATACATACTCTATGATATGATTGCTGAACCATTATTGAAGCAAGGAATGATAAAAACAAAATTATTGCCTCCCGTGGGATCTGTCGTTTCTCCTGCCGTGCCGCCCCCATTCTCTGCTGCACGGATTAGTTACAGCAGGTGAGCCAAAGAGGAGATCATGTATCTGATATGACGATTCCGTAGACTGAAGCTAGCACGCGGGACCTGGATCGACGCAATTTCTCTCCGAGCCGCAGCGATGCTCTCATCATCTTGGCGAGAGCAGAGAAAGCAGCTGTCTTGGTCTCAAGCTATCATGTCTCCGCTACTGTTGCCAGGCGGGTCTTGAAAGAAGTCATAGATTACACTATCCTCAAGGCCGGAGAGACTACGGCTGGTGACATTACCTTTGCTGACCGCTTCGAAATGAATGGTTATCTAATACCCTATCTGTTGCAGCTTCTTTCCTACGAGATCCTCGCTGGGCAACTCGCCGAAGAGCCACCTTGCGCTCTCGTCGCGGAAGCGAAAGAGTTGGCGTGCCTCTTGGTCACCAAGTCCCACAGGCGCTGGGCAAATGTATTGCCTGTGCCGCGGCTCTTAAGTCGGTTCGTTTTCTTCTGTTCGGCGGCTCCTACTGAATCTATATTAGCCTTCTCATAGAAAGAGCATTATACGTGGCGCGTTGACTGACAGGCGTACCTGGATTTTCCTTCTTTGAAATCAAATGCCGATGAGCCTGGCGCAACCTACCATGTATCACACGAGGTCTCGATTGTGGGGCGGGCCCCCATCTCCGTCCCAAGTTGATCCAAAGGCGTGTGCGATCGTTGCTGCGATCGTTGCTTCTTGGGTATCCAACTATTTACTCTCCCTATTCACTCACTGACGGGCTATGTTCTGTAGCTGAACACAGCTCGAGATAGGTTGGAGAGTTGAGGACTGTTTAAGTTTTCAGTCTCGAATCGATCCTCGACGACATCGCGATACATTCCTCCATTGGCGTAGAAGCGTATCTCATGCGATTATATGTCCTTGTGCACCTCTTTGACTCGGTGATAGATTTCCCTGCAGTTATGCAAACACGCGACGTGTGGATTGAAGTCGACATCAATCGAGGTGGTGGAAAGCACAGATGTACGGTATTTAAGGCATTCGCGAGCCGCGGCCTGGGAGCGAAAGCTGGCCCCCAATTCGACAATGATGGGATGATCCCGGCGGATTGTCCGTAGACAACGCAAAGGAAAGCGGAATGTCTTTTATGTATATTTATTCCCTATTACGATGAATACCTTACATGATCGTTGGTATTAATATGCTTCTATGCCTCCCGTAATATGTTTTTTATACCACTACGGCTGGCATTTATTTAAGTCGCAAAGGCGCTAAGTGGAATGTACATATGGTAGAACAGGAACATTCAGTCCAAATCAGGATCCCCTTATCCCTCAAACCCGGCGCATGTGCTTGAAAACGAACAGTTCGGACAGCGTGAAGGCCCCACCTATGTTGTAAGAAAAGTGCTATTGAGATACGCAGCCCAGAAGTCTCCAGTCTCGTTACAAGTGTGTGACTTGACAGACAGCAATGAAAAGGCTGAGGTCCATGTTCAAGCTTGTCAGGGAAAGTTCTGGACTTACAGTAAACTGGAAAGGAAAATCAAGAAATACAGAAGTCTACGGTTGATTAATAGCATTTCAGTAACCCATAAAGGTAAATTGAATATCAATGTGAGGTTGTGATGCTGCTTTAGGCAAATTTTGAAGAAGCATGGCTCTTAATTCACCTTCTTTGTTGGATGAATAGATGAACCAGGTCTCCACAGCCAGAGTGCAGGTGATGTGCCATCCAGAAGACATGCTGTACAGTATTTCGTTGATCTCTTCCCAGTCGCTGGTGACTGCCTCTGACAATTCCCTCCCAATCACAGCTGACAATGCTTCAGCAGTAGCGACCCCTTGAAATGTGAGTTTCTCAACTTTGTTCATAGGTGGTATGGTTCTGAGAATGTGAAGGATATATTTGATGAATTTCGAAGGCGGCCAAGAGGCATGCCATTTTGGATTGACAGCCCAAATTATCCCAGTCCTAACTTGTAGTATGTGCAGCAACATGCACTCCTTGAAATGTATCTCCTCTATAAAGTTGATGATGAGAAACACATCTTCAACAAAGATAAAGGCCCTCACCAATGATCTCGCCAGCAATTCTGAGAGACACACCTTTGACAGATCGTTTGGAGATAGCAATTAGAGCTGGAAGAATAATTTTATCCTTATATATTTTACCCAAGGAGAGGGTGATGTGAGAGAATGAGTGACATGTTGTAGGATGAAGACAAGCACCTGCTGCCTCCAGACTGGGTTGGAAAGCATTAATGGAAGAGTCAAAGGCTACTTCATTGAGGTGTAGTTCCTGAAGTTGGGGGCAAGATGGAATCATTATGAATGGAACACCGGCTATACATTGAAGGTTAAGGTGAGTGATGGTCGGAGCAATGAACGGTGCCAGGAACTTGTCGAAAATGGGTGCGATCCTGTCATCTAGTCGAGGAAAACCATGCTGTGAGTAGCCGAAAATGCTAAATTTCTTCAATGAAACCCCTGCTCTCGGTATTTGGCTGATCAACTGCAAGAACTTGTCCTCAGTGAGCCAGCGACAATTCTGAAAGGGCAAGGCGATCATCATCTCTGAAATGAGCCCTGCAATGTATGGCTTTTGAGCGATGATGTCGCAAAGTTCCTCCGCTCGCCTCAGTGCTTTCTTGTTATCCTTCTGTTTGTTTTCAAAGGCGAGTCTTTGAAAAAGGTGATACTGGCATCGAATCGTGAAGATTGAATGAGCAAGCGCACGAGCTGCCAAGTCGTTTCGACTCCAACCGCAAGAACGGAGGCCACAGTCGATGACTTCATCGATGATTTCCTGGGGAAGAGGTGGATCGCAGGTGAATGGCATGGCTGTGGAACGTGGGTTCTGGAAAGATGATATACTTACAGCTGATTTCATATCGATAGAACGCCTTACATACAGACGGACTCTGACAATTAAGACCCAGTCACGAGCCGAAAGCTCGGGATGATGTCGCGAAGGGCGAGCAGCTACTTCGATAATTTTTAGGGAGAGGTGGGAGACCTGTTGATTGGCAGAATTCTTCAATTATGTGAACCTCCTGGCCGTCGAGAATGTCCCAGTCACCGCTGGCCTCTAATTGACCACGATCAAGCTGAACAGTCATACAAGTTTCAAAAACTCTACTGAAGAACACGCGCGTTAGAAATTGTGGAAGAATGGATGAAATCCAGTATTATTTGGTTACTCGTCCTTATGATATATAAAATAATTTAACAGACTTTCTAGGCTCTACATTTCCTTCGCACCGTCTATGAACAATCAGCGGGAATCGTCTCGTCATCGTCGAATTCAGGACCAGCGTTAGCCCCCAACCCACGGCTCGCGAATGCCTTGAGGACGGTACACTTATGCTTTCCGTCGTACCGGTTCACGTCTGCCTGGATCCAGGCGTCGCGTGCTTGAACAACTACAGTTTTTGGTGGTCAGAATGTGCATTACTAGCTCGATAAGAAGTAGGAACTGGACTTACAGGTAGGGTTGCAAGGCTGGATAGCCAGAGCGTCGATGAACAGCCTCAGAAAAACGACGTTTCCAGAAGCACAGTCCGGGTTCGTGAATCTTTCGGTAGAGTAGTCGAATTCCTCGACGAGCGAGGAGTAGACGTTATGCAGCATGTTTGCCCAAACCTCGCCAATGCCTAATATTGAATAAGATCAGTAAGAGAAGAGGCGATAGATGGCACGAGCGTACGGTGGACTTCGATATCTTGCTTTAGGTTGGAATACCGCAGAGGGTTCGTGGTCCTGTCAACGAGATTAGGCATGGAGCACCTAGAGGGAAATGTTGATCACGACTTACGCGTTGACGGAATACGGGAATCGACGGATGCCCTTCGGTCTATTGGCGACGTAGGATGCTAGCGCAATGTCCTTCGTGGCAGGAGTGGACTGTTGCATCCATCTATATAGAAAACCGATTAAACAAACTAGTTATCCGATGCTGGCGAAAACTGCTCACCCTGCGAGCGCATCACTCCAGCCCTCTCCGAGACCGCCCGATTCCACGGTTTGCAAGCATCGCCCAGTACCACCACCCGTCATCCTGTTCGTGATCCCATGAGTCATCTCATGAATGAGGATGTCGTTTTGCATCGCTCCGTCGCGGTTGGGCTGAAGATAGATTGGTATCCGTCTTGAAAATGTGTAAGTATAAAAAAAGGTACGCACATCAGTCCGGTCCCATATGAACATGCTGCACGCGCCCGATTCACCACTGGAAGGAAGACTGGGTCAATAAACGAAGAGGTAGCAAGACCTGCACGAACGTACTCAGGAGGCGTCGCGAAGAACGCGTTATTGACGCCCGACGAATCCTGAACAAAGACCTGCACAGAGTCGTTGCCTACTCCACCCTTGCCGAAGTTGTCTTGCTGGAAGTTGAACGCCTCCTCAGTGAATCCGTAGCGGTAGACGATGTCGTGCACGAGATTGAGGACGTAGAACGCGTTCGCCCGGGCCGCGTTCGCGTTGGCGGTCGTGTTCGGCGCCAGCGTGTCGTCGTACTTGTCTGTGAAGGTGAGGTTTGTGGATTCTTGAAGCTCGACGGAGCCGTTACGGATGGAGAAGGCGATGAGGTTGTTTCCGCTGACGAGGATGTGATATGAGAATGAGATGAAGGGAAAGCGGAAGGGAAGCATACACTGTTGTGTTCGTGATCTCTCCATCGAAGTTGTGCCATCCCAAAGGCGACACTTTGGTGTCTTCAGGATCGGTAACTGTCTCAAGACCGTCGGCGATGCTCGCTTTGTCGATGGGGACCACAGTGTACTATCGCCAATGCCATGTCAGCATATTGGACCTAGGGTCCGCAGACAGAATACTCACCGTAGCACGAGCAACAAAGTCGGTCACGGAAAGGACCTCGCCCGACTTGGCGTCCACGAATACCTCGTACGCAGCTCCGGCCAATATGTTGCGAAGCTGGACAACATAAGTGAGCGCAAGAGAGCCGTCGCTCCTGACGAGGTATTCGAGAGTTGGCTCGCTGTCCTCTGGCTTCGTCGCCTTGAAGTCGGCCTGGATCTGGGGAAGAACGTCCTCCAAGGTTATTGTTGGCGTCGCAGATGGGATCCGAGCTAATTCGTTCCATCAAGAAACTGCGAGATAAAGAAACACGAGACAAAAGCCACCTGAACTAAGATCGAGAAAGGACGATCCGTATGACACGACTTTGTCGCCTTTGAATGCGACGTTAGCGACCGCATTGGAAATGGGGGTCCCGTTCTGTAATAGGATTTTAGTTCATGTACACTTCACTTCACAAGGCAATACCCACCAAAGATTGCTTGAGGTACGCATAACGAGTCTGGCCTGCAGAGAAGCCGGATTGATACAGCAAGCCGGCAGTGTCAACGCCAAGAGAGCTCATATAAGTGCGTGCGGATGCCTCAATCGATAGTTTCGAAAGTTGTTGGTCGGTGGTCAAGGAAGCGCCGTTGGCACCGAATGTCTTTAACGCGCGTCAGAAATGAGCGACTCCATCTACAGAAAATCACCCACCTTGAAGGTCGATCGGGGGTGATAGCTTTCCAACCGTCTCCCTCCAATAACCCGCCCCCTATGCGTCGCATGCTTTGACGTCGAAGGATACGGCATAGCCGAAACGGAGGAAACGAGAACCAGGGCAAAAAGTAAAGATAAAAAGCGCGTCGAAAAGTTGGAAACAGCCATTATGAAAAATTATTTGGAAAAGCCTGATCGGTTCGACGAGGACAGGACAAAGACGAGGACGCCGGGGAAAGGGAACCAGCCACTTTACGAACCTCAGCGCCGGCAACACGTTCTTTATATCATTTGCCCCACGCGCGGGTCGTGAGTGGCCCTTAGGCCATTAACAAGGGGCAAGGTCACTACGAACGCCGGGAGACCCATAGGAAAGCGTATCAGCATCGTGCCAGCATCCATCATGTGCGACCAGCTCCGCCCAGGTTGCCGCAGTCGTAAGCATGCCCGGCCACCACCAGGACACCGCCTTGAGCGTGTTCTATGCCCAGCGCTCAGCTAGTTTGCTGGTCGTCAAGTTGAACCTGGTCTCAAAGGGTTCAGACTCATGTAAGTAACATATCAGAGAAAGTCCCTCCACAATCAACGAAACTGCAATGTCGCTGCATTCAAGCCCTATTTTGAGGCTACTCTTCTTGGCACGTCGACAATTTATGATGACATCTTGAAATTATAGCCACAAGGCAGCGCTGGCGCTCGACTCCTTGAGCGCTGATGCTGCTCATAAGCATGGTCGATTGCAGAAATGTTGGATAGCGATTCTCACTCACCAGCGTTTCGTTTCTATGTACCATCATGGCGACGAGGCGCAGTTCAGCATAAATCCCAACCTGACACAATCCAGCCACCAGCACCTACGTCGGGGTAGCAGTTGCGTAGTGTTTAGAATGGGCTGCTGGGCTTGCGTTGACTAGCTGGAAAAAAAGACATGCTATTGGTGAAGGATTGGGTGTGACATGTGACGCGCCATGTACCCGCTTGTGACTTTGATGATCCCGGCAACGTCCGTCTGACCGCCCATTTCCTCTCCTCGAAGTAGTTCAACTTCATCTGGACTCCGCGCGTCTCAAGGTACCACGGCAATGGAACTTATGTTAAACTTGAATCTCTGGAATAGATCTGGACGACTTGCAGGCTCGGTGGTGGCCTATGCAACATTTGAAAAAGGAATTCAGAGGGCACAATAGACGATGCTTCGAGTGGAGAGGTGGGTACTTCATAACCCTCATATGTATCGTACATTTTGAGTATTTAGCAGCCTCTTCCGCAGCAGCCAGAAAGGCAACCCGCCTGGAAGAGCTCTGCGCGGAGTTGTGCAAAAAGCACCACCAGCTCCCCAACACGGGTCTTACCTGAACTTACGGACTTTCCTACTTCTATGACCCTCGGAGTGTGGAGAATGTCGACCAGTCGGAAGAAGAGACCTGCTCACTCCATATTCGAATGGAGCTGGATCTACCGACATATTCAGTCCGTCGAGCGGGAAAAATCCGCTTGGCGGGCGCATAAGACGACTGGTGAGTTCTGTCGGCGTTGCGAAGAAGCAGTGCCTACGAGCAGCGAACCTTCGGTAATCGGTCTAATTAAGGCTTACACTGTGATCCTTGTGGTCTACATAAAGGGCGACGACTCCGTTGTGGGGTGCTTGATAGATGCGATAGGCACCGACCTATAGAACATCTTCAGTACTAGTCAGGACGCAAGTAGGGAAGGAACGACCAGCGGGTTTGAGGGTAACCGCCCGCCATCTGAGCTACGCTAAAGAGGCCAAACTGCCGACGTTGAAAGAAAAGTAAGCATTCTGTATTCTTAATACGCGACAGCGCATCGACAGTGATTCAACTTGAGTCAGAATTCATTAGGTCAACCTTCTACATACCGAGTGTAGTGCCCCCTTAGAAGACACTTGGCGATGTCCTACTCGAGTATTGCCTAGTCTACTGCCGAGTTCGGTTCTTCAGCATAAAAATAGACCGCCACATCCCTTCCTTTGGTCTTCGAAGGCGCAAAGAATGGCGATGATCATTCGTGCTTGACCCTCTCAACGCGTGGCCCGCCTTGTGGCAACGTCTATTTCAAGTGACAACGCCATCTTTATCTCGTCGATTCATGGGGGTCATTGTCGGGGAACCGCCCCGCACGATACGCCGACGAGGTTATAAAGATCCTCGAGACCGTTGTAGCCACCAGTTATTGTCTCTTCCACCATGTTTTCCTTCCGCAAACTTTTGGCGTCGACCTTGTTGGCGATTTCGTTCGTTTCATTGGGAGCTGCGCTCTCCACCGCTGACCGCCATGCAACGCGTCGTTCTGTCAATATTGGTTCCGACCTCGTAATCGAGGCGTACCATCCGCCCAGCACGTTCGAGGTTTACACATCTCCTGTTACTCGCGATTTTGGTGCGCTTTGCTGAATCGGCCCATCAGACTTTCAACACTGGCGTCGATCATCCCCTGTCGAAGCGTGCCACCTTCTCCCTCTCTGACGCCGCAATGGCGTTCACTGGCTCTCGCCTCTCGAAGACTGCCAGCGACATGGTGTTCAGATCGGGATTCTCAAGTCGATTGGCCGACCATGCGTATCTCTCGCAAATTCATGTTCGTCCTGCTTCAGGTGTCTTCGTCAATGCATTCTCACGGCGCGCTGCAGGACGGTATACCATTCGCGAACGCTGTGGCGAACGTGGCGTTCAACAAGGAGAACAGAGTTCGTCTTGCGCGGGATTTATTCCTGGTCTGCGCCTCACAAGCCCCACTCTTCTAGGTCACATCCTTCGGCTCTTCTTTCGTCGATTTCAGTAAGTTTCGCCGTCTTCGAAGCCTGTGCGTCCCGATGCTCAGACGAACTTACTCCAGCCTCCGTCGCACCGTCGACCCCTTCCATCGAGCTATCGGCCGCCATTCCGATGGCTGAACAGGCGCTCAACGGGAAGTTCAACGAGCACCCTGCGTCCCTCGAGTACTTCGCCAAGCCCGACGGCACGGCCGTCTTGACACATGTCATCCAAGTGGAGAACGAGGAGCTCGGCACGTTCTTTGAGGCCTTCGTAGACGCCCATTCCGGCGAACTCGTTTCTGTCACTGACTTTGTGTCGAAGGCGTCCGTGAGTGTTTTTTCCCTAGTAAACGGCGTCTATTTTTGACTGTTGCGTCGACGGTTCTCAGTATCTCGTGCTCCCGATGGACAGAGAGTCGCTAGAAGAAGGTTTTGAGACCCTCGTGGACCCTCAGGATGTCGAGGCGTCGCCTGTAGGCTGGCATAACACAGGAACTGCCAACACGACGTAAGGGCGCCTTCCAATCATTTTGACGTACCTCACTGACGGGATTTCGACCTTCAGAACAACCTCGTGAGCCGTCTGCTGCGACTGAGAGGTCAGCGCTGACCGCTGTCTAGGGGCAACAATGCGCTCGTTTTCAAGACTTCTGCGAGCTTTACCTCGAGCCAGACGTCCGACGACCTCAACTTTGAATATGTCCAAAATCCATCCGCCGCACCGACCGTGCAAGTTAATGTTGACGCGGCACGCGTCAATGCCTTCTATGTCGTCAACAGCATGCACGACTTAACATATAGGCAAGTTCAAAACAGCCGGTATACGCTTCGCGGCTGATAGCACCATTTCCATCTCAAGATATGGATTCACCGAGGTCCGCGCTGTCCGAGCTTCGTCGGCGTTTTCGAATTTCTGACTCTGTTTCCGAAGGAGGCTTTCAATTTCCAAGTGAACAACTTCGGAAAGGGCGGACGGGGGAATGACCAAGTCCAAGTATCTGTTCAAGATTCGTCTGGCACCAATAACGCCAACTTCGCGACGCCCGGCGAGTACGTTCGACTCCGCTGCCTTGGCCCGTATTCGTGAACTAATTTCTTGTCGTATGTAGTGGCCAGCCAGGGCGAATGAGTTCGTTGCATCGATTTATCTTATACTCCTTGGTGCTGATTGTTTTCAGGGATGTATCTCTGGACCATGACGACTGTGAGTTACACCCCTGCTTTCCGTGATGTTCCTCCCCTAATTTAAATCGGCAATCCTTCCAGCCCGGACGCGATGGCGCTCTCGAGAACGACATCGTCATACACGAGATGACTCATGGCGTCACGAACCGCATGACAGGTGGCGGCACAGGACGCTGCCTGCAGACGGCTGAGGCGGGAGGAATGGGTGAAGGTACGTAATTTATTTCTATTTCATTACCCTACATGACTAACCGTTCGTCTCTTAGGCTGGTCTGATGCTATGGCAGAGTAGGAGGCGCCATTACCCGCTGGACTGCGACTGATAGAGGTTGTGCAGCTGGAACGAGAAGACCTCGAGTGAGGTTCCTGACTACGTACTTGGTCAGTACGTCACCAACAGGCCAGGCGGTATTCGCTCAGCCCCGTATTCAACAAATGCGTAGGATCCACTCCCCGTATACCTTCTCGTGATAGACTAATATGACCGCTTCGTCATCAAATACAGATCGGTGAACTCGCTTCGATACTCCTCCCTTCAAACTCGCACCCAGGTGCACGGTAAGCAACAAAGCTTCTTCGTCGACCGTTGGACATTTACCTCATCCGACTTTCAGCAATCGGCGAAGTCTGGGCCAACATACTCCACAACGTGTATGCAAACCTCGTCGGCGCGTTGGGCTGGTCGGCTACCGCGAGGACAGATCCTACTGGAACCGAAGGCAACGTTGTCTTCCTTCATCTCTTCTTGGACGCTCTTACCATCCAGCCATGCAATCCGACATGTAATTGCATCGCATTTCTCTGACGCCTGGTTGTTTGGAGCTAACAACTATGCCTTCGCAGTTATCACCGCGCGCGATGCATGGATTCAAGCCGACGTGGACCGCTATCAAGGCGCTAATGCATGCCTCATCTGGAAAGCATTTGCCAGTCGAGGGCTTGGCGTTGGAGCCGCGAACCATATTGACAACACCGAAGTTCCAGCTGAATGCGCCTAACGGTCTTCAAACTCGCTGTATTCCAGAAATTAAGAAGTATGTATCTTGTCCCAGTCATGTATTATTTATTAGAAATCGGTTTATTGTCATCCGCCGCCTTGTACATACTGCAGTTTCGATCTTTAAGTTGCTGTTACGCTCTGGACATGCTTATGTGAGCAAGATGAGAAATAGGCGCCCATCGACTGCCAATCAAATTGCCTGGCAAATCCCCTGAAGTTGCCGGCATTTGCCGAAGCCGAGTTGTCAAAGGTACATTGTTTGTTCCCTTTCTTCGTTCTATAGTACTTACATTGTCCCAGCCTTGCCACCGTCTCTCTCCTCCAGGACCCATGCTGCCCATTGTCCGTGGTCCGCGTCACCGTCGACGCTGGGATTGGTAATCTGTGAGGTCTTGAGAAGCAGCAGAAGGCGATGTGGATCATGTATACCAGCGGAGAAGGCCCGCAGGGGTGAGGAAATGAGGTGGTAAGTTGTTCATCTCGTTCTCGATGCTGTAATACATATCCTTCACCGATGTTGTATACTACGGCCAAAACTTCGAGCTGTGTAAGTGATATCAAAGCTAATTTCCGTTCGTTTTGTCGCAAGCGGTGTCTACAACAAACTAACGTATCTATGCACTTCTTTTGAAAGATCGTGGAGCAGGTTTATGAAACTAACGTGCCAACGGCCTACACCCGCACGTCTCTCCTATTCTCGTTGGACCGACTTTCTGCATGCCAGACCCGTTTGTGAGCAGGGGACTATCGGTTTCCCAGCTCGGTCCACCCATACAACAATGGTTGCCTCTTTTCCTGCGGTTTGGCCTCTGTGGCCGTCTCTGGTCGTCATGCTGCCATTTTACGGGCCAGAAATGCGTTCGAGCCACTCGAAGGACGATGCGCGACAAACGCCTTCGCTTAGTCAATGGGCCACCCTCCGGAGTATATATAAGGTTTACCACCTTCCTCCCGCTTGCACCAAATTCCCCCGTTCACACGAACAATCATGCTATTCATCACCCTTCCCATCTGCCACCCCCGCGAGATCGAGCACACTGCGGCTCTCTATGTCACCGGCAGCGACGCGTCGATCACGACATTGGCTGCTGTTATCCAACAAATTCATATCGCGGCCATAACTCAGCCGAAATACACGCGTTCTCTTGCGCTTGTAGTTAAGGAGATGCTCGAAGGTTTCCGTTGGAGGAACACCCACCTCTACGTCACATTCCAGGAGACCATCCTCGATCTGGCACAGTCCACTTTCTTGAACTACTGGAATGTACGTGTAACTCTCCTGGATCGATGAATCATCTGCTCATCCTCTCATAGAACGTCTTCCACGACACTCGAGCTGAACTCGACGACGACGACGACTTCTGCGAGCTCGACGCACACGCGATTGATCCGCTCGCGGTCTCTTCCTACATCGGCGACTTGTTTTCTCTCGGCCTGCTCTCTTTCAAGATGTTCGACCGAGCAGCCACCTACCTGGTCAGCCGTATGACCAAATTATCACACATCCACTGCGTCTACGCGCTCTTCGCCCATGCTGGTGCATACTACAACCCTCAGATGACTCGGGAATTCCTCCGTGGGTGCCTGGTCCTTGTCCGTCAAAGCGCTCCTTATATAAAGGACGCTTATCCCGTACGTCTTACGCCCACTACCTGCCCAGTTCCACTTTCTAACGGTGCAGTAGGCTGCCAGGCTCCTGGTCGACCTCTTCCACTACCTTATGTTCCGCATACCTCGCCAAGTTATCCCGCAGCGCTGGGATAGAAGTATGAACCTCGAGGACACGTTGCAGGCGACTGTCCTTTCGCCACGGGCTTCTTCGTCTCAACGTTCCCTCTCGCGCACGACCAGCCCGGTGTCCTACACCTCAAGCGATTCGTCTCGGGAGTCAGAGCATGTCTACCCCGTATCTTTGACCCCATCCTCACCCGAGGCGGAGGACAAGAAGGCCGCATGTGACGCCCGGTGGGACGAGGTGTATAGCTCGTCTCCGGTCGAGGATGTCCGTGAAGTCCACCCTGTTGGATGAGCTCCGCTCGGTGGTCATTCTTCCAGGCACTCCCGAGTTTCTGGCATGGCTGTCTCCAAAAGAACCTTTCGCGGTGGTTGACGGCGCTCTGGCCTCCGCCTTAAGCGCTCCGGGCCGGCCCCGTCACCGACTCTTCCACCCTTTTGCAGACACCGAGGCGGTCGTTGTTCCTGCTATTTATTGGATACTGTTCAAGAACATTAAACTCAGAATATCCTCGTTATCTTTTTTATTATTTATCTTCGAGGCAGGGACTTCACCAGGGATTTCACCGGGAACTGGCATGGACCATCCTTAACAGATACCAGAAGGGACTGGATCTCCAGCTCCTTTACCGTCTGTAAGCAGGCACAGTACATATACATGTACACCGCCTCATTGTAATTTGGATATAACCCGCCGTCAATGTCACTGTGCCTTCGCCCACATTCACCATGTCCTTTAAATTCTCGGATTTTTCGATGTTGTCCTTCGACCAGCCGCGTGAACGAGCCTTCTCATAATGTCGATGGCTCCTTAATAGTACTTAATATCCTTTGGCAGATTGTAGCGCTTCCAGAGGATCGTGAGATTGGAGAGTGTCGCGGGTTCTGTCACCTATGCTTAGAAGAACGCCGGCCAGGAGCACGCCATGGCTACTGCTATCTATGCGACGAAGAGTTCCAAAGAAGTCAAGATGTAGACATTCCTGAGCTTTCCGGATACTGGAATGGGGTACGCTGTTTCCTTGGAGTACTGCCTTCCATGTGAACTGCCTAACACGATCCAAATATTCACGGACTCTAGATAATCCAAACGCGCCGGTGAGTGCCCGTACGTCAATGCACGCAAGTGATTGATCGCTTTCCAGACGCGGTTGTATTAGGGGGGCCTGTGTGGGCCTCGCTTCCCTGCGATCCTTGGTTGATGCATTGGGGATATACACGAATATCCTCGCTCACGACCAACCCCTACTCGCCCGACTTGGTTCTGCGCTTTTCTACATTGAAATATTCTCATTAACCCTCGCAGTCTCCGTGCGTTTTTGTTTGCCTATTAATGCAACAATTGACGCATCCTAACATGTATGATAGATTGTCTTCATCCTGCACGGTACCAATATCGTAAAACGAGTAACCGCCCATTTCTGGCCCTGCTTAACATTCGCTAGCTGCTTACACATGTGCTCCAATATTGTAGTTCCTTTTTTATATTGCGTTCTCGTTGCCGTGCTCCACAATCACTAGTTCTTCACTCGTGGTCGTCGTCATCGTGTGCAGGACCGCCCTGGTTCCAATAAAAAGGGCCATAATCGAGGAATAGTTCCTGTCCTTCCTTGACGTCGTCCTCTTGGATATGTTAAGAATAGGCACTTCGTCGCAGAGATATTTTCCAGACCCATACCTGTCTCTAAGACGATTCTCGGATCTCCGTTGACGTATATAACTATCGCAAAAGAGCTCAGAGAGACTTGGGAGAGGCAGAGCGAGGATAACTCACTCCTCGCCCGGCAGTTTGGGATCTGGGAGTGGTTGAGGTACCTCGTCTCATTTCCAATTGTGTGCGAATCGAGCTGGACGCCTCGCGCCAATGAAAAGGCGTAGTTTAATCCAGTATGCTTCTGGACCCTGTAGATGAAAGCATTATTCGGCGTGATTAACCCGTACATCGGGCCCGGCCGAAACAGAAAGACGCACTGGCTGATATACTCCATGGAATCTAGTTCCGAAAATATCTCGCCGAAGTATTCTGGCAAGTATGCGTGAAATGGTCAAATTCCTATTGGAAGAAATATTTAGAGGGGAAATTTACCTCCGATGTACTTGTGTGCAGGTATATCTGTTTCCGCAAATGCACCGAGGCCGAACATACCTGTCGAGATGCGGATGGGCTGTTTGGGCGTCATTCAGAGCAAGTACCACAGGGAAAAAGCCACCAACGAGATATCGCGCTTGTTGGACTTGGTTGTTCTGACACCTCCGTCCTTTCTTAGAGCACCTAATTTTGACGGTCGTCATCAAAACGCGACGCAAAGGGAAAAGAAATAGACAATGCACCGACCTCGCGTCGCAGCTTATGCAAAGCTCAGGATCGCATTCTCTATGCGCGCGTCGGCAGGGACAATTGGAATCCACGCTGCACGGCTTTCCCTTTTTGGACAACCCGCACTCGCATCCCTTGGCGCGCAAAGCGCCTAAACGTATGATTAAGCGCCCGTGCACTGCGCAGAAAAGACGCAAAACGGGCGGCACATACAAGTTTTAGAGCATCTACAGTTGCGCCGACATCGTTTGCGGGCATTGTAACAAGCGCAATTAGCGGATTGACTACAAGCGCCCGGGTGATTGCACGGTGGTACTCTGGGAGAATCGGCCAAGGTTAGACCGGGATCACCGACTATGGTTGGACTGACGGGGATCGCCACTGTTCTGTGTCCGGTTGAGAGTCTTCCTCTGTGGGTTAAAGAATTGTTTAGAAGTGTGAGCATCGCGTAATGGAAGAGAGAACAGACCAAGTATGATGTCGAGTGCGCGAGGCTGAATCTCGTCGTTGAGTGCGCGGGCATTCTCTTGGATTTCGGTGTCATTAAACGTTTTCAAGCGTTGAACGTACATCTTGAAGAATTATGTTTTTTAATTTTAATTTTCTAATCCTCAGAGTGTCCCCAGATCTTACCTCGATGCACGGCATCCTACAGAGGACGGCAAGATCACAGGGCTCAGCATCTGGGACGATTTTGACGACCGAATTAAAGAGGGAAATGGCTTCGTCATCCCATTTATTGTCTTCCTACGATAAAGTGTGAGCATAAGATGTCATCGAGAGTGAGATAAATCACGTTGAAGTAATCTAGGTCGTAGGTCCTATAACAATCTCGATCGCAAGGTTCCCCGACCGAGTCCTTGATCATAACATTGGTAGTGGTTGGGTTGGGAAGTTCGATTGGAATCGCTTCCTCTGATACGCTTGAACAATTTATAGTAGTATAGAGCAATAATAACCACTTACTATGGATGTGGCATCTTGAAGAAAGGCAATTTAAATTTGAGCAGAAACTGGGTAGATCTTTCATGACATTTTCGTGTATATTGAGCCTTGGATTCACGAATTTAGTGGGTAATGGCGGGAGTGCCGTCATTTGGGACCCAGGCCATAAGAGAAGGTCGCTATTGTCGAAGCTCTCAACGATTCAAGGCGGTCGTGGATGCCGCTGCTCACCGTTGGGATGTGCTCCATATCAGGCCACCGGATTCATCGGTCCGCAGATCAATAGTTAGTATCTTCAATTTGTCAATATCGCGAAAGCTCAAGCCGTCAAAATATAGACGCCGCGCGACCTCGAGCTGAATAATTTCTCCTGGTATTTCCGGTGAGGCCGAAGTAAAAAATAAAAGAAAGAACTGAAAAGGGGTTGAGAGAAGATTAGGCCTACTGACTATCAGGGTCTTGAAGTTCGGTCTGCCATGCGAGGCTGTCGAACATGCGCAAGCACTTTGCGGCGTCAAATTTTGGATCGTCAGCGAATGGCAAGAACGAGGAGGTCAAGAGGAAATCCGGAGTGCTTTGAACGTTTCTAGATATCGAATTGCAAGTGCTGTAGCGTGGATGTGGGGCTGATTTGTGTGAGATAATGGGATCTGAGTGGACTGTTGCCTCGTAGAGCATGCCAGTGTGGGGATTCCAGTCTTCAAGTATATACCACTCTGAGTCCTCGGTAGGTTGACGTGGATATTCTTCAGGAGGATCAAAGGGGAGAGGCCCTCGAGGAAAATATCTTTTGAGCCCAGAAATTGTTTGTTGACAGTCGTCGGCCTCCAAGTCGTAGAATTCTGTCCAGAGCTTGCGATAGAGCCGATAAGCGTTGTCTGCGTGTTCTAGCCAGATATCCTCGGGGTCATAATTGTCCACAGTCTCAGGGTATCGATCCTCCTCGTCGGATTTCATGTTGAAGATGAGCGCTAAATACAAGAGAAGACGAGAGGTACACGAAAGCGGTGGGAAAGGACAAGGAGACAGCTTAGTCAGCGGTGGTAACGTGCACTGGCGCAGTGGCAAGCCAACTCCGGTTCACAAGGCTTTTCCTCGTACTTCAACAGTGTCAACATTCATCATGGCGGAGAAGACGAATTCCAATATGTTGTTCGCTAATTTCAACCAGGATTTCTCGTAAGTGCTCCCTGGTCGCGTTTCTCTCCGTTTGGTTGACATCCAGTATGAACTTTAGGTGTATATCAGTCGGAACGCGGAGGGGCTACAGTGTTACGAACTGCGACCCTTTTGGACGGGTTTACACGATGAGTGAGTGTATCATATCTCACAATACGGTGTGCTCACGTCTTGGCAGATGATGGAGCAAGAGGAATCGTTGAAATGCTATTTTGCACCTCCTTAATCGTGCTAGTCGGAGCAGCGGACCAACCACAGTCTAGTCCACGGAAACTGCAAATTATGAACACAAAGGTGCGCTAGAAGAGTGAATATCTCACAAGTCAGACGCGTAACCTGACAGTAGGTCCCTAGCGTCAATCTATGATCTGCGAGCTCCTCTTTCCTTCGTCAATATTGGCAGTCAAGCTGAACCGGAAGTCGCTGGTTATCGTGCTGGAGATGGAGATATACATCTATGACATCTCGAATATGAGGCTGCTGCATGTCATTGAGACGACACCAAACCCCGAAGGTGTGTCGTTATAATCTTCGTGTCGTTATATCCAACCTAACACATGCTGCAGCGATATGCGCACTTTCACCATCTGCGGACAGCTCATACCTTGCCTATCCCTCTCCAGTGCCCTCTCCAGCAACGCCTCTCGCCTCTGGCTCGACAGCTTCTAGTTCTGCCGCCCCCTCAACCTCGCAGTCAGGGGACGTCCTTCTCTTCTCAACACGCTCACTAACCGTCGCCAACGTTATCCAAGCCCACAAAGCCCCTCTCTCCTTCCTTTCTATCAACTCGACTGGCACCCTCCTCGCAACCTCCTCCGAAAAAGGTACGGTCATCCGTGTCTGGAGCATCCCGGGCGCAGAGAAGCTGTACCAATTCCGGCGCGGCACACGTGAAGCCCAGATATACTCCATGAACTTCAACCTCGTGTCAACCCTGCTGGCCGTCAGCTCCGCGCACGATACGGTACACATCTTCAAGCTTGGCAACCGAGACTCTAGCAGTGGGAAGAAGAGCGACTCATCGACGTCGGGGGTCAGTAGCCCGCCGGAGTCGGTGGATGGAGTGACGCAGGGCCTGGATGGGGGGTACGAGGCGTTCATTGAGAAGAAGAAGGGCAGCAGTGTATCGTCAAGCCTTCGTCGGAAGTCGATGCAGATGACGAAGAGTCTGACGCACTCGGTGGGTGGGTACCTCCCCAACACGCTCACGGAGATGTGGGAACCTTCTCGCGACTTCGCGTTCTTGCGGCTGCCGACTAGCGGTGCGAGGAGCATCGTCGCTCTGTCAGGGTAAGCCTCGAGTTTTCACCCGCGCCCCCCCTTTCGGTATTGAAGCTTCGCACTCGCAGGACGATGCCGCATGTTATGGTGCTATCATCTGAAGGATATCTCTACCTCTACAGTATCGATCTCGAGAAAGGCGGAGAGTGCTCATTGATGAAACAATACAAGTGCGCGCGTTCTTCCCATCCCCTCTTTCGCACCCTCCTGACCAGATTCCAGTTTGCTTGATTCGAACGACATGGTTTCAGGAGATGGGGTAGATCCCTGAGATAGCCTTTTCCTCACTCTTTGACTCTGTACATCATTTTTTTATGGAAATCATATCAAGGCTGTTCATTTCAAGTTGCACGGTGTATTGGCGTGGAATGTTGGACGGATGAGCTTCTGACTGGTTTGGACGAGGCAAGACGTACATGAGACATAAATGCCAACTCCGGTCGAGTCATCTTTTCCGAGGGGGTGCAGGAACCTCGTCCCAGTCGTCGTTAGCACATCTTTTCCTCGGCCCCGACACACCTGCTCATGCCAGAGAAAGCTTTTGAGGATGCGACCGCACGCCCACCGATCAGCCCAGATGGCGCTGTACCTCCTCCCTTCACGTATCACGTATCTCAGGCGCTGTCCAGCCTTCCGTACCACGGCACCCTTGGGCCTTCGACCTCCTGCGCCTCGTTCTCTCAACTCGCACAGCGATGTCGAAGTCGATGATCTTCAGCTCCCTCGCAGCGGCGTCGTAGAGAAGGTAGGGTTGTCCGGCTTCAGATCGAGATGGGGATGGGCAACTCCGTGCGTGCTCGTGGAGGTACGCGACGCCTGCAACTAGGCTTCGGTAGGGCTGCTCGGTCCTGCCGTGGTACAGAGCGTCTTGGGTGACGGGGGCCAGTCTCGGGAAGATGAGGTACATATGTCGTACCACCCATAGCGGAATGATGGATCCGGAACAGGGCAATGATGTACCGGAATGGCGAGCCCTGGGCTCGGGGTCACGGTGCCGTAGAATCTCGAGCTCCTGTGACGACTCGCGAGCCCGTTTGGCGATGAAGGGGTCCGTCTGGTCGACGTCCGACTGTCTACTCTGTACACGGTCCGCATCGTAGATGGCAGGCGCTGCAAAAAGAGATTGAGAGCGGCATTAGCTTGGAGTATGGGATAATTGTGGGAGGATTCGCAGACGAGCATATGCTCGACATGAGCGATCTCTTGGGGACTGCACTCTCTAGCGTTAGGATTCCCGTCAGGGGGGCAGTGCCGTCATTGGGGCCTGGGGGGAAACGCGGAAGGACTTGGACGGGAATGAACTTGCGTCCTTTGAACGCGTTTCAGCAATGAAGGAAACTGGGCGAGGGGAGGAGGCACGGACCACGTGTGCAGAGGACTTCGGTGGCTGGGATGACGCCCGCGGCCCGCCTGAGGCTGAGGACACGAGCGGGGTGTCTTGATAAGGCTTTGGAGGTGTTTCTCGGCTTCGGGCTCGTTTCAGAAACGAAGGAAGCGGCATTAGGAGAGGAAGCACAGACCGTATAAGAACAAGTCCATGCCTTTATGGCGAGGGGTGCTTTGGAGCATATCCTGGAAGTCTGTAGTGCGTTGATGCGGGTTGTTCTCCTCGACGATGCCATTGTCTTTCAGGTCTTCGGCCGAAGCGACGCCTCGAGTAGACGCTGTCATGGTCAGCGGCTGTAAGCTGGGCCCAAGGGCGAGGGATGGCATTCCATTGGGGGCCCATGCCGGACTGAAGACGTGAAATATCAAGGAGGGGGTGGGTGTCGGGGGGAGAGCACTCACGCTCGGGATCGCCGACCAAGATATGGAGTCTGTCTTCAGATGGCGGACTCGGGAACAGGCTGCCAATTCGATCCAAAGAAAAGAGTGTCTCAGCTGAATGATCGCGGATCCATTCGCGTGCACGCTCAGCCAGGCTGTCATGGGGCCGTGGCGTACCTTGTAGAGGGTGAGGTGGACCATGTCCACATCGAAGTTGCGATCCCAATCTTTGAGCTCCTTGTGGATTTCCTCCGACAGCTTAGACTCGGATCGACAGCAATATCCATGAAACGAGACTCTTCAGCCGGATAGCCACAGTTTAGTCTGAGCTTCATCTTTCGTTGAGGGGTGGTTGTGGAACAACACTGCGCCCATCTCTGTCTAAAGTTAGACTTTTATGTAATGGTGCTCACGTCCTTTTCATCGCGACCGCCATCACCCTCAGGGGCCCACTCAGTAGGAGTCATCCTGACGCGTTATTTGTGGGTCCTATTCGCCTTTTAAGCCGCAACCACCCCCCCATAATCCACCATTCTCGCCTCAGCATTCTGTCGGGGCATCTGCCCACCACCTTCCATCGCGTCGAAACTCACATCGCGGCTCTTTTCGTCGACGTCCACCTGCTGGAAGAAAGGGAAGACCCAGAAACCCCTCACGCTCAACGTGCTGAAGGTCCTGAAGCCCACACACGCGGTGGTCAATAGCGAGGCAGCACCGTCATCTGCATCGATATCGACGTCGACGTCTACTTCAGACACGACGATGGCACCTGGATTCTCGAGTGAGGACTCGGACCTCGTTGCTTCCCTCCATGCACTCTCCGCGAAGTCGCCGAAGCTCGTGAAGTCGTCGGTGTACCCCGCACCCGCGGATCCCGGCATCGAGATACGCAGCTGGAAGATGAACGAGTTCAAGTACTACGACATCCCATCGCCTTTTCCCACTCTCGCACGAGGGTTATTCACGAGGGAGCTGAAGGACGAGGTGCAGGAAGGTGCAGAGGGGGGAAAGACGCCGGGGAAGAAGTACCAGATCGTGGTTCGGGGATACGACAAGTTCTTCAACATCGGAGAAGTTCCGTGGACGACCGTATGTGCGCCTTTCTTTCATCTTGGTCTGCCGTTGACACCGTTTCCATCAGTGGGCGTCGCTGGAGGAGCATACGGCCCCTCCGTATACCCTATCACTCAAGTCGAACGGATGCATCATCTTCATCGCTGCCCTGACTCCTACAAAGCTCGTCATCACCTCAAAGCACTCTCTCGGGCCCGTTGGCAACTCGCCGCTCAGCCACGCCCAGGCCGGCGAAGCATGGCTGCGGAAGTACCTCGAGAGGTTGGAGAAGAAGGAAGAGGACCTCGCGGCGGTGCTGTGGGAGAAGAACTGGACTGCCATCGCCGAGGTGCGTTTCCTGTTGGCCGTATTTTGTTCCGTGCAGTGTCCTTACGCGAGGGGTCGCTAGCTGTGCGATGACTCGTTCGAGGAACACGTCCTTGGCTACTCACCTGAGAAGACCGGTCTGCACCTCCACGGGCTGAACGTTCGCTCGAAGGAGTTCGCGACGATGCCTCATGACGTCGTAGACGCGTTTGCGGAGGAATGGGGGTTCATCAAGACACCGACGAAAACGCTCAACTCGATCAAGGAGGTCAAGGAGTTCACGGACGAGTGCGCGAAGAGCGGCGAGTGGAATGGAGAGGCCGTTGAGGGATTCGTTGTGCGGACGCATGTCACCGAACCGCCCACCTCAGGTCGGAATCCCACCAAGGGCAAGGACAAGGAAGGCTCTCAGACCCCCGCCCGCTCGCCATACAAGGCAGGCTCCTCGTTCTTCTTCAAGGTCAAATTCGACGAACCCTACATGATGTACCGCGACTGGAGAGAGGTCACCAAGACGCTGCTCTCGTCGAAGGGCGGCATGAACCCTTCCGGCCTGCCCAAGTCGAAGATGAAGAGGGCGGAGACGAAGGTGTACGTCAGGTGGGTCGTCAATGAGATCAAGAGCAACCCCGCGGCGTTCAAGGAGTACACGAAGGGCAAGGGCATCATCGCGACGAGGGAGCGGTTCCTGAAGTGGCTTGCGTCGGAGAAGGGCGAAAAGGATCTGCTGGAGGTGCAGAATGAGGTGCCGGTGTCGAAGGATGGGTTCGGGAAGACGGTCATTGTCCCCGTCGCCATCCCTGGTTGTGGTGCGTGCACGTCCTTTCGAGTCGTTCTTGAACTGGGCTTATCGATGTTCAGGTAAGACGACCGTCGCAGTCGCTCTCGCCCAGATCTTCGGCTTTGGACACACTCAGAGCGACGACGTCCACGCCAAAAAGGCTGCTCCGGTTTTCATCAAAAATGTTGTGAATCTGCTCGCCAGCCACGATGTGGTTATTGCGGACAAGTACGTGCGACCTAGCTTCAGGATTGACGATGCTGACGTTAAGATCTTTCCAGGAACAACCACCTCAGACAGCACCGCCAGGCCCTCCGCGATGCGACCAAAAACATCAGCCCGCCTGTCCGGCTGCTCGCCCTCAATTGGGCCCTCGACAAACCGCCCGCTATGATCCATCGCATCTGCGGCGACCGCGTCCAGGACCGCGGCGAAAACCACCAGACCCTCCGCGCCGACCCCTCGTCCGCCCGCTCACACGAAGAGGTCATCTGGATGTTCATCAACACCACCGAGGAGCTAGCCCCAAGCGAGGTCGACGAGGTCATCGACATGGAGATCGAAGACACCGTCGAGCAGGCCGTGCGCCGTGCCGTCCAGGGGTGCGTGCGGGTCCTCGGGCTGGACGCGCCGAGCGAGGAGCAGATCGCTCAGGCCCTGGAGGCTGTGGACGCGTATGCGCCTGCTACGAAGAAGCCCGACGAGAAGAAGAAGAAGAAAAAGCCCGAGGCGCCCCGCTACTTCGGGCTCCTCCCCGAGATCGACCTCGTGTCACTGCTCGATGACCGGCTCGCGCAGGCCGACGTCGGTGGGGACGTCAAGGCCGTCTGGGAGGAGCTGAAGGAGGGCAAGCGCGTCGCCACGCGCCCCCACGTGACGATTGTGCATAAGAACGCGATGGACGCTGAGCGCGCGCTGTGGGATCGGTGTGCGGCGCTGCATGCGATGGGCGCGACGCCGCCGACGTTCCAGGGGAGACTTGGCCGTGTGATATGGAACGGGCGGGTGATGGCGGCTACGGTTGAGGACCTCGCGCTCGGCGATAGTGGCGAGGGCGGGGGTCGGGAGGGGGAAGAGTTTGTGTCGACACTTCCGGCGGAGATTCGCCAGCGGCTGCACGTCACGGTTGGGACGAGGTCGGGGGATGTCCCTGCTGTTGAGGCCAAGGCTATGGTCGAAGCTTGGGCGAAGGGCGAAGGAGGGGATTTCAAGGTGTTTGAGCTGAAGGATGTGGTCGTGAAGGGGAGGATTAAGGGATTATTTGGCTGAACACTCTACTCCTTTTTTTGATCTGGAATTGTGGAACACGTACATTCATTGCTGTAGCATATAGTCACTCATCTCATGCATAAAATTTAACAATATAGATAGAATTTAAACACTAGTGATCTCGTCTTTTGGTTTTCAGTGACGCTCCCAGCAGCGTGGAAGATATACAACCTCAAGAGCACTGTCACTGGGTTTCGTGTTGCTTTGGGCTCGACATGCGTAGACGCACGGTCTTCGGCCTTGAGAAGACAGTATTTACCCCCACAGTTGTATTTAGGCCCTAACACCCTCTATATTCGAGAGGAAGCTCCATTGGCACATGTTAACTTCAGATAGGGTATCCGTATTATGCAGCCTCGGAGAGAGAGGACATTTTACGTAGCTCGCTTTATTCGAAGTAAGCCCAAGCGACAACTTCTGCACTGGAGACTTTACAAGTTGCCCTTCGAGGGAATCCTCAGGCATAAGTCGGCGGCGCTCAATCGGTCCCAATGTAAAGCTTCTCTGCGACTAGAGGTTGCAAACGGGACACCTTCATCTGATTGTCCCCAGGTTCCCTTCGTTAGCCGCGCTTGAGTTTTGAGTCGGAGAGCCGGATGTGAAAACGTGAGTATAGAATCCGGATGATATAAAGCCGGATGCTTGGCCGCGGCATACTGATTTCGCCGGTGAGTACGCCGGCGTCTAATGACCAAGTTAGCGCTGGCTGACTTTTAAATACTGCACAGCCTTCCCCGGCCAGGCTGAATAACTGGACCAACAGGTAGGGCGCGAGGTTCTTTCTTTTTTCTGCATCGAGGTCCAAATTGGACAGCCGTTAGAGCGAAGCCTCATCGTAGTTTTCTTTAAAGCCAGCTTTCAGACGAAATAAATATGCCAACTTCGCCAAGCACATGGCCTGTGTCCACCCCAAGCAGCACTTGAGCCTTTTTTTCTACGCCGATGAGAAATACGATTTTACATGAGCCTAGAGACTGGAAGTTTGTTGATTCAAATTTCATCACAGTATCTTCAAGATTTTTAATTGTATAAAATGGCACGTAAACCTGTGCCCAATATATCCAGCTTTCAGGCGAAACTTCTGCCGCGGGGCGTGGACTACCCAGTCGGGACTCACACCGCTTTTTTCGTTGTTTCCTTAAGCGTCCTATGCCCTCCTATAGCCTCACATAACGTCGATTTCAACATCCAGTTCTAGGCTAAACACCAAATCCCTCTGGGCGTATTCCTCCGACTCCCAGACTCCAGGAACCGGTACCATATGGTTCCATGGATGCCTTTCAAGTTTCCTAGGATTGTCTGCCAGTGTTGGACTCGGTGAAGCGTTCTAACCCGAAGGCCGAGTATGAATTATTGACAGGACCTTACCTGGCGTAATATCTGTCGTACGTCTCTCTGCTCGGGGCCTCTCAAACCACGGTGATCTCACTCGGGACCACCAGACGAGCTGTCTTGATCAAGGGACATTCTTATCTGCGGGGCTTGCGTTCAGCATCTATATCGCGAATAGGGCGGCTTATCAATTACGAGCCGCTCGGACAATACGTCAATAGTACGGCCAGTGTGATGGTGCATGGCTTGTGGGACAGGAGACGTGCCGGGAGAAAGGCTTCATAGTCACCCGGACGTCGATCTGTATATTATGGGACGACAAAGGATTCGCTAAAGCATCGCCGGGTATTTCTAAGGTGACAGTTTACTCTGGAAGAGGGTGACCCGCCAATGCTTTAATTATATCATCTGGTAGCCCGCTATAAGTTTAAAGGACATTCAGTACGGCGTGCCCTTTCTTCTCTCCTTGCTCTTTCACGATGTTTTTCAGGGATGGCCCTGAGTATGAAGCGAGGTCAGGCCCTAGATCCAGAGCCATCTTACATCGCCAGCTCACAGTCTACTAGGTTGCGAACACCTTTCTCGCCACCGACAGTTACCTTGAAGGAGATTCACGATGCAGTACCGAAACATCTTCTGCAGAGTAAGCCTGGCCGGCCCTGCCCTCTTTTGCATACCAACTCTTCCAACTATCTCCAGAGAACCACTGGAAGGCTACCTCCTACGTCGTCCGCGACATCACCTTCACTGCCCTGCTTTACAAGTTCGCGTACTCCATCACTCCTCTCGCAGCAGGCGATTTCGGCGGGTATATCACCTCTGGTTGGCAGAAGGCACTGGTCAAGGGAGGCATGTGGGCGTTCTACTGGTGGTTTCAAGGCCTCGTTGGTGCTGGACTCTTCTGCTTGGGTTCGACTTCTTCATTCTGATTGCCCACCTTTGACTAACATTCGTACCCTCAGGACACGACGCCGGCCACACCTCACTTTATAGCAGCAACAAAGTCAACAACACCGTCGGTTTCCTGCTCCACTCCGTAAGCAACCCTTCAGTTATCGCATGAACGTCAATGACTGATTCAGTGGCATATCAGTATCTTCTGATCCCCTACTTTGCGTGGCGCTCCACCCACCACGCACATCACGTTCGTTTACCTTCATCTCCCGCTGGATCTATTCCTGACATTTAAGTTAGAAAGCCACAGCTTCGATGGAACGCGATGAGAACTACGTTCCCTACACTCGGAGCACCTACAAGCTGCCCGACGAAAAGACAGCCACAAAGGCTGACTACGCAGAGATGTTTGAGGAGACACCCCTCTATACGCTTGCCCGCCTATTCATCATGCAAGGCTTGTGAGTTTATCTCCCCCTTTAATTCATTTCGCAAGATTAAAGAACTTTACAGCGGCTGGTGGATCTACCTGGCGTACGCTTCTCCCGCACTATGAATTATCTGCGACTGATTTCCGAGTCCAAAATAGCCGGAACACGATGGGTTCGCCCATGTATCCACCCGGAACCAACCACTTCAGCCCCAACTCGCCCCTATTTAAAAAGGAACAAAGTAAGGAAGCGTGCTATTTTTGACCCCGAAGCGTTTGGTTAACGTATTCTCCACAGGAAACGACATCATCATATCCGATATCAGTATTGTCGCGATGTCGGCTATTCTTGTCTACCTCGGACGCGAGTTCTTTTTCTGGTACTACCTAATTCCTTACCTGGTGAGCGGCTCTGTTATCCTGTCCGGAAGACCACTCCAACTGAGGGCGGCCGATGCAGTTCGTCAATCACTGGTAAGTTTCGGGTCGCATCTCTACCTCGCCGTGGAGTCTTGGACGGATTGGGAACGATAGCTAACGACGATACGCCCCACGTCAATACCTATTTCAGGATCGGTGGGTCGTCGTCCGAGTCTGGCCATTGAGAAAAACTCCTCTGAAAATTCTCATTCCACAGTCATGTTTACATTTTTGCATCACTCGGATCCAACCATCCCTCACTATAGGAAGGGCGAGTGGTCATTCCTACGGGGTGCCGCTGCGACGGTAGATAGACCTCTTCTGGGATGGATGGGAAGGTTCTTCTTCCATAACATCAGCCATGACCATGTCGCACATCGTACGTTCCCAGCGTTCTATTCCTGCGAAATTCTCATCGCTCATCCTATGTTAGATTTCTTCCTACGCGCTCCGTTCTGTAAGTACCTTGTTCCCTTGTTCTCGTCAATCCCTGATCGAAGCAACACAGACAATGGGCCGGAGATCACGAAGGCAGTCAAGAAAGTCCTCGGAGACGACTACAACTACGACTCGACGGTACGTTAAGCACCAGAGCATTCAGCAGGAGAGGCTCTTGGCTCACTATTCTCAGCCCACGTTCTACGCACTGTATCGGTCGTTCACCCAGTGCCTGTTCATCGAAGACGAAGGCGACATCATATTCTACAAGAACAAAGATGGGGTTGCTGTCCGGGAGCTTAAACAGTCTGTGGTCGATGAAATCAGAGCGAAGGGCTGGGATCCTGCTGAACAAGACAAGGTGGATCAGGCGCCAAAGATCGAGTAAATTGAACCTGGTGTTGAACTACTCTATACACGGATGCAAGCGACGGGTGTGAAGTAGAGGGTTGAAGGTAATATCTTCCTGCTTTAGACGAGGACCGAGGCGCGATTGTGAGGAAGCAGACGATGAAAGTGAAAAGGAAACAATGATATTACACGATAACATGACAGACGCTATACAGATGGAGAAAGATCGACGACTAATATGTGGTATACTACAACGCGGGTGTGCACGAGAGACGAGGAGGGCAACCAAAATATAAGGTTCATGTAGTCTGAAACAGCGTCTGGAAGAGTTCTTCTTTCTTGAGAAAACCCCTGATATTCCACTCCGACTGAGGCTTCCAGGTGTCTCGCGTGCGAAGTCGAGTGCGCTCGTACTTTCCATCGCCCATGAAGAGATATGTGGTGCCGATTTGGGAGAGGAGCATGAACGCGGTACTCCTGGGGTCGAGTTGAGCTTCTCCCGTTGGGGGGCTCGACACCCTAACGGCCTTCACGATCGCAGGGTCCCTCTCAGTAACGTCCTGACGGATCCCGCGGCCGATCAGGTTGTATATAATATCGAGAGTGTTGTCAATGTTCTAAACCAGACCATATTAGCTGGTTGTAGAGCGTCAGTGGGATATATACTGCTTACCAGGGACCCAGCTCGATGACGGAGACGTTGGAAGTCGAACTTGCGCCCACGAATCGCTGTAGCGCAATTAAGGAGGAGACAGTTATCCAGTTGCGGCCCTCGTCGAAACATGAGCGAGATCCATTCGATGTGTTCAGGCTCCATGAAGTTCTCGATCAGAAACTTCAAGGCGCCTTCAAATTGCCCAACGTCCACGAGGTCGTGCGCGGCCAGGTCGGCGAACAAAGCGCACAGAGCCTTCGTGTCTAGCTGCCACAGGGAGTCGGGCCCTCCACTAAGCTTGCTCGTTCTAAAGTCGTAGCGCTTTACGGTCGCTTAGTGCAGGCCAGGTGAAAAGAGATGGTATTACTTACTGTGAAGAACTCGTAGAAGAGCCTCCCGATAACAACTGAGACCTCGCATTCCCAGAGCGGTCCATATTCATTCTCCATTGTCCCCAAGATATCCCTCATATCCTGGATGATAAACGAAAATACCGGGACGTCTCCCATACTTTGCATCCCCAACCCAAGGAGCAACGGCGCGATTTGGGAGAAGGCAATATTCTCCTGCATGCAATTGAACATGAGGAAGGAGGCAGCGTCGCGCAGCTGAATAGCGTGGATCATGATGGCGTATGAGAAAAGTTTGAGCGTTGGATTGAGGCTTGAGTGATTGCCTGTGGCATTTGCCCACGCATTGGTTCTTTGTTTACGCGCTTCGGCGCGTTGTCGTGTTTGTGCCACTCATGCCTTTAAAGGAAATAAATCCGTGGGAAAAGACAAACAAACTTCCGCTACAAGCTTCGTGAATGCCACAGGGCTTATCTCGTCGGTACAACCATGGTGAGTGCACTTTATATCAAGGTCAAAGATGTCCCACACTTTCTGGCCTATAATATGGTCAAGGAGCGCGTCTCTGTTCTCCATGTCGTTTCTCTTCTCCTACAAAGTGCGCTCGAGAGTTCGAAAGAAGCAACCTTCTACGTTTTCCTCTTGGAGAAGACACACCAAGCAATACATACTGTGGACGCGCAGAGGGCTCTGGAATTTATGAACGAAATTCACACGTCAGTCATGCTGGCATGGGTCAAATTCATTCCCGTAAGCCCTTTTCGTGTTTATAATTTCCTTGAGTGCTGATCTACTCTTGCAGCGATATGATTTCAAAACTAGCAAGCTTCATACAAAGGGTCTGGAATTTGATGAGCGAAAAATAGTGGCACGCATTGACCCGCCTGCGCTGTGTACCGTCCTTGCCGATTTCGCTGCAATGGGTTTTATCCCAGTCGAAGAGTTCGAAGCTTGCGGGATCTATATCGCGGAACAACACTCAACTACCAAGCATCTGGGATGGTTAAAGATGATGGCTGAGCGTGGACCCTGTATTGACACGCGTTTCCCGCTTGCTTGTGTTTCGGCCCTCCGGTGCAGGCGGCACGAGCTTGGTTACGCAAAAAATGATCTGGTAAGTGGAATATCGGCTTTACCTTGCTATTTCAATTTATTCAATTTTGCCCAGAAAGAGGAATCACTCATTGAGTTTTTCTTTGGACTTATGAAGACGGCTCTCACAATCACACCGGTTGAAACAGCAATTGATCCTCTCATGGGAGTTGTCACAACTTTTCGGGCAGGGCACTGGAAGCAAGATAGTTACAACCTCGAAGAACATGCGATGACGTTGCTAAGCGCTGGTGGCATGCGATACTTGAGTATTCGGGATCGGCCGTACGAGCCGACTAGCCTCCTCGAACCTTCAAGGGATGCTCTGTCCAAGCAGAGGTCAGCGATAATTGGGACAGTGCAATAGATTGTAGGAGTATTTCGTACACTAGAAAATGTTCCTCATTTGCGGATATGAAACCTAGTTACCCTGTTAAACTTAGCCTGAAAGAGCTAACAGGCACGGCGACGACGAGAGTGACATCGACTTTAATGATAAAAGAAACACTGCAAACCTGCCTTACCGTTCTTACCTTTGGGAACTTTCACGGTTGAGGGAGCATCAGCGCTTGGAGGCACTAGAGCGCGATCACAACATTGCAACATGGAACGCTGGTGTCTCTGGCAGTTGAAGTCTGCAAATCACTTGGGTGTCATTCCCTTAGTATTTACGTGGATGACATAAATAGAATATTTACATTTTAGCGCTTAGCCTTCAACCTGCAGAGTTTCTACGGAGTGTAGGTATACATGCTATCAGCATTCGCCGGTGTGAGATTTTGATTGGGACACGAATAGCTCTTCCATAATGTCTGTTCCCTCCACAAAAGTGCATCGTTAGAATTGTACGCGTCAAAAATTGTAATCTGAAGGCAGGAATTGCGGGTGGGAGAGAGGATGAAAGTGGGTCATATTTTTTTTTTTTTCGAAACCCGGCACCCACCAGAATATCATGCAATTGCATGTCTGTCACTGACCAACGGGATCTCATTGGGAGTTTCGTCCATTCCCAACCGATCCTTCGAGGCGCTTGGAGTTGGGGTTGACGTGGGCGGCGCTGACACGGTGGTTAATTTTGACGTGTCTAGTCCACCAGTCTTCATATCGCGGAGGACAGCACGGAGCTGCTTAAATTGTTCAATCTTGTCGGCTTTCTAATCGAAAATTAGGAAATTTTCGATGGGAGAAGATAGAAGGCCCACTTGATATCGAACAACCCTGCCAGAGGTACTCGAAACAGCGAAGAACAGGGTTTCCGATGTATCCCTAGCGTCATGAGGGTCTGAACTATCGCGGAACTGTTGGTGAGAGTCAGCTTCATCGTAGGGATGAACCATCTTGTACGACTGAAGACCGAATGCGGCTTTCCCTTTGAAGTCGCTCTAAGGTTGACGCTGAACGTGAGTCAGAAGAGGCGAGGGAGTCAAATTACCAACCTTGGACTCAGAGCGAATTCCCGATCTGACTATATCTGCGATCCCAAGTCCAACGAAGCACAGGATGAGAGGCTGATAGCGAGCAACTTTCTCGAGGAGTAATGGGACTCCCGACGTTTGTTCTGCTTTTGACAACTCGATTTGCTGGTCACGGAAAGGTGAATCGAGACATGCCACCATCGTAGACTATCTCTTACTTCAACGGTAGGTCGGCTGACCAGGTTTGTCTAGGGGGTGATACGAGTCAGAGCGTTACGTTGATGTGAACTCTAATGGAGGGACTAGCTCACAAGACCCATGGAGAACTCTTTCGGGAGAAGATGGTCCTCCCTCGGGTCCAGACGACGAGAAGTAAGTCCTATCAAGTATAGAAGGAGTTGTTCACCGAGCCTCAGGTAAGGAATGACTGTGAAAGACGCACCTGATTCGTGTAGACAGTTCCAGAAGTGGTTCGTCGGATTGCCGTAGTGGTGTCCAATTTGTGCCGATTGCTCGCCCGGACTAGCGAAACGGGTGCCCATAAGCCGTGTAGGGAATGTGTTGACTTATGGAGCATACTTAATACCACAGAAGATAACTGCAACAGGTCATTGCTGCGAACAAAACATGAGATTCGAACTCACTGTCCAGCCCTGTGTCCAGATGATCGTCGATTTCCCTCAGGTGGTCGTAAATCTTGACTCTTTTCGAGCCTGAAACAACCGCTGAGCGCCCGAGAGAAAATTCGAGAATGTCCGACTACCTGGAGACTGCGAGATTTCTGGTTTTCGCCTTCGACGCTTTGGAGAAGGTGTGGAGGTCGGGTTCAAACTTGAACGGGTTGAAGATGGCGCAGGCCTCTCTGTAGGTGATCTGGGGGCCTTTACAAATGCCAGTTCGGAATTAATACAGGCAAATCGAGCAGGAAAGCACCCACTGATTTCAATTCCTTCTCCCTTGGGGGTTGAGTTGAATGAAATGCGAATTGTGAAAAGCGATTTACTCCGACTGGGCTGGTTATTTGAGATTCTCGGTCTGGGCTTGATACGAAATCTTTATCATTACTCGACTCCATTTGTTCAGAGGGATATGCCAGGCTGATGAGGGGCTCAAGGTCAAGTTGCGGGTAGATGACCGTGACAGTGAAAGGTGGGATCACCGGGCCGGCGAGGCACGACATTCAAGATCGACACGAGCTAGACAGGGAACCATAGACGATCAACGAAGCAGCACATTTGTACGCCTCATTCTGGTTTACTTCTTGTAGAATGTGAAAAGCAGAGAAAATTGTTACTACAAATAAAATATGTGTACAAGAAAGCAATGCAGAGAAAACGTCGCATTCAACACTCTAGTCTTCATCACTGTCCATATCCTCATCGCTGTCACTCTCTTCGCCTTCCGCAACCTCGATAGCATCGAGTGCGATATCATGATCCGCGCCGACGTAGGAGTCGCAGATGACGTAGAGCTTGAGTTTGTGTTTGCCTTGCGGAAGGGAGAACTCGAGCTTGACGGCAAGGCTTTTAGTAACCGTCACCCGCTTGATGACGAGGAGCTGACGGCTGGTGGGATCGCCGACGACGAGCCACCAGTTGGCGAGCTTTTTGAGGGGGTAGAAAGGAGCGACAACGTTCTGGTCGCTGTCATCTTCGTCCTCATCAGCGTCACGTGCGAGAGAGACCTTGAGGGTAATTGGTGCCCCAGCGGTGTATTCTCCTTTGACGAGCTCGTGATTGACGTCTAGGGTAGGGTACGAATTGACGAAGGTGGCCACGTCTCGCCTAAAAAGAATGTTGTTAGAAGAGATAGGGACGAGGGAAGCACGGGCATACATTTGCGCGGGTGTCATTTGGAGCAGTTTATTGCGGTCATCGTCCTCCATCTCCATGATATCGTACACAGACTTAATGCCTGCGGCATCGCATCTCTTGATGACCTACGAAGAAACACTGAGAAAGAGTTACACTGAATTGATAACAGCAAACTTACATCGGTCTCAAAGTGAGGGATCTGCTTGAGCGGCGATTCATTCTCCCACATCGCCTGAACACACATTTGTGATAAGTCCATTGCACCAAGAGCGTTCAACCAGGCATTCGATGACATGACGTCGACGCAGGCGGAAAGAAGATTTAGAACCTTCTCCAAGACAAGCACCTGATCGGCGGCGAGGTCGGGCGGTAGCTGAATGCGAGAGAAGTGGGCCTGAAGCAGGAGGAAGGTCTTGAAGTACGGCGCCTCGAAGTCCACACGATCAACCTTGACAGGAACACGGTCGTAGATGCGGCGAAGCAATGTGTCTTCGTGACGACGGATGGGGATTGTCTCGAACTCGGCCGATGAAGAGACAACTTCGAGAAGACCTTTGAGCTTGGTCTTCTCCTTGAGTGACAAGGTGTACACCTCGACGGTTACGTCTAAGCGTATCGTGAGACGTAGTCCAGAATGAATGGAGAGGGAAAACCCACATTGAATGTTGTAATAGGCGGCAATCATACCCAGGTTGAGCGCAGAAACATCCATCTCGTCTTCTAATGCGGCAATTCAGAGACAGTTGAACCAAGAAAACACCGATGACGTACCAATGGAAATGCACTTCGAGTTGACGAGATCGTTGAGCGTCGTCTCGACGAGCTCCGACAAGTGATCGGAGACGTGCTGATGGCTCGTGTTGTGGAGGTTGTAATAGTTCGGATTCTCGAGCATCCGCTTATAGAAGAACGTCCACGTTAGAACATCCTGAACAAAATAGTATCGTGAGCAAGAGAACCGTTCAGAAACCATAGACAACGAACCATCGCATCCTGCTTATTTTCGATCGTCTTCACCGCAATTTCCGCCAGGAAGTAGTCATGAAGCATGTGAGTTGCCAGATGCGACTCGATAGGCAGACCTTCGGACAGGAACTTCTTGTAGAAGTCCTTTCTTGTCTGCTGGCACATGAGGACACATCGGCTGTTCTCGTCCTCGAGTGGTCGACACGCCTTGCCCATCATTTGGAGAACGTCCATGACGGGATAGTCGATGTAGCGATGCTCTTTGCCTTCGTAGAACTGGACGCCCATAATGATAACCATATAGCTAGCGACAGGCAGACTCCAAGCGGTGTCCTAAGAACGAAGTTGGATGAGGAACTTCGATTGAAACAAGAATTCGTGGGTCGACTTACCTTCGATGCTACCAGCACTTGGATGGCTCCGGATTCGAACAACCGTTGAACGATTCGCTTGTCCTGCTTATCAAGAGCTTCATGGAAATATCCAACGCCGTGCTTCAACGTTTCCGCCAGTCCTTTGTCGCTAATGTGGTCGAGATGGGGCTGAAGGTCCTCCAGCTCGATGTTGAGGAAGAGTTCGGGCTTGTCATCGGCAGAACAGTGTGTCAATAGATCGTCAACTGTTAGACGACATTGTCGTCGCGATGGCACAAAGATGATGACAGGTTTCGTAGGGGAGTGTTCGCGGATGGCTAGGTATGCCGGTTTTGACATGGCGATCATTAAAGAGGGGAAATGAGGAATGGCGAAGGACTGGATGTGAATTGCCATGTCAAGAGGGCGGGCACTGCAAAAGAAATATAAGTGGTATGAGAGGAGGGAATCATCAGACAAACAAGTACCTTGGGGAGAAGTTGAAGATTGTGTGCTCTGATGCGCCCATCCATTTCCCAAGATCTTCAGCGTTAGCGAGAGAGACACCACAGGCAACAATCCGGGTCTTGTTTCCTGTCTGACGCTCGACATATCGCGTCCGCGAGATGACAACCTCATACGTGGGTCCTACTTCGCCGCCTACAGTCTGTACCTCATCGGCAATTAGTAAGCCGAGGTTCTGCACGTTTTTCCGCTGCCTCCATCGTCGAGAAATGACGTCCCACTAGAAGGATATGTTAGATACCGGATGACTAGCGGACGGAAACAGCATACCTGACTCGGCGTGCAAACAATGACATCGCCCTTCTCCAATAACCGCAAGTCCGCACTCGTCTCTCCGGTCAGACCGACAATCTCCTTTCCACCTTGGAGGTTCGAGAATTTTGCTTTCCATTCCTTAACCCGCAGATCGACCATGTCTTGATAGGGCTCGATGCAAACAGCTCGCGGTGGTTCTCGCTTACTCCATAGACGCAGCAAGGCGAATTCGGCACAGATCGTCTTGCCACTGCCGGTAGGAGCGCCGATGAAAACGTTCTCGTCTGACGTGTAAAGGGCTTGGAAGACTTGCGTTTGGATCTTGTTAAAGGTTTGAATCGAGTTCGCGTAGATGGCCTCGAATTCTTTGTTATGTAGGGCAGAGAGAGGAAGGGATTGGAGGTCGAGGAGGGGCGTAGGCTTAGGGAACTTCTTGGGCAGGATTAGGTGCTTGAAGGAAATAGGAAGACGCGTTTCCGAATGCAGCCACCTGTCAGAGATGACCGAGATGTAGTAGTTTGGCGGCACTGGCTCGAACATAGGAACGTTGAGCGTCACAGTGTGGGTGTGCTCGGCCTCGGCGTAACGTTGATAAAGCACAAAGGTTTCGTGGAGAAGGATAATCTCTCCGTCGACATCTTCCACTAGGATCCAGAATGTTTCAGCCCCGCCATGGACCTTTTCATCCCAGCGGAAATCCGGAGTGATGAGGAGTTCGATTCGAATGAGCGACCGCGTAATAGGTTGGACGGTAGCTTCCAGACTAAGCAATAGGTAGATGTTAGACACGATGGCGAAAGTTCGAAATGATAAGCTACTGACGCGAGCTTCGGGAAGCTGTGTACAAGTTTGTGTACAAGACGACCGGCGTTGGGGATACCAATAAGTTCACCGATTTCTGGAGGTGTGAGATCGAAGTAGCGATACCACGGCTGCCAATAATGTCAGGATTATGTAATCCATGGAGAAGGAAAGTGCCTACGAATTGCTTTCCTTCTGCCTTTCGAATAACTTCGCTTGGAACACCTTTGAACTGACGGAGAGGTGTCATAGAGCCCCACCTATCTGAATGATTAGAATTAATACGTAGTATTCGTGACGTCGGGACGAACATTCTCTTCTCAACCATCTTGCACATGTCCAATGCAGCCTTAGCAGGAACGGCCCATCCGCGTTTCAAGCAGATCTCGAACATGGCACGCAAAATTCTGCACACGGATTCCATGAGGAACTTTTCTACGTCGGAAAGAGTTATCAAGCTTACCGGCCAGCAGATTGTTGCACGAATACCATGTCCGCAACGAGAACAAATCCTACAGAAAATGCCATGAGAAAATGTCACTTGCAGAGCACAAAAGAGCATACCGTCCAGCTTGAGTTGCGAGATGTATGCTTGCAACAGAACGTTGATTTTCGCAGCCGGTTCCTCGACACTTTCCTTGACAGGAATGGGTACTCGCTCCAGCAATTTCGCCAGCTCGAGCTTCTCTTCTTGACGAACCTGGCCCACAGACGAGTCAGAAAACGGCCATAAAATCCAAATCCGAGAACGTACAGGAAGGAGCTTGAATTCATTCGAGAGCGCGAAGACTCTGAAAAGTTCAAGCGGTGACATCGTCGGACGGAGGTGTTGATTGTACACCATCATGGAATTATAGGTGACGTAGTAGTGCGAGGCGATCCTGCCGAGCTCCGTACTGGTGAATCTTCCAGTCGACCTCTCGTACTTGATGAGCTGACACTTCTCCAGCAGAACGGCTGCCGAATGAGCAATGTCGGCTCGCTTCTGAATAAGGCCCTCGTCGTCTTCCTGATAGTCGGCACCGACGCCGTAGAGAGCCGGAGACTTGAGCATGCGAACATATCTTTCAGACATTTAGCTCAAGGTCAAGAAGAGAAACAGGCGAAGACACGTACAGATACGTATACCCGAGCCACTGGACTGCCTCATCTCGATTCCTAACCGTACCGAGAACAATCTCTGCGTTAAGGTTATCCGCGAGCTTGCTAACGAACTGCGACTCGATGGGCAGCTGCTGGTTCAGCAAGCTCAGGTAGTACTGCAGCTCCGAGTGGTTCGTAATGATGAGACCTTCGCCGTAGGTGTCGTATTGGGGACGACCAGCACGACCAAGCATCTGCAAAACGTCCTGAGAAGATAATTCGACCCAGCGACCTTTCTCTGGGTTGTAGATCTGCGTTCCTTTGATGATGACCGTATGAGCGGGAAGGTTGACACCCCACGCCAGCGTCGCAGTGCACACCAGGACTTGGATGCTTCCTTCTGCAAAGAGGTCCTCGACGAGCCCGCGATCCTCTCTCGACATGCCGGCGTGATGGATACCAAAACCGAAAGGAAGGAGGTCCTTGAGGTTATTGTCTCTCGCATCCTTCGCGGCGTCGAGGAGGATTTCACGAACAGCACCTTCAGGCTTGACGAATTGCGTAATTGTCTCCTTCTCAATGGCCGTATCCCGCAAAAACTTCGCCGTCTTCGCCGTCTCCTTCCGTGAGTGCACGAAAACAAGGGTTTGGTTCTTGCCCGACACCTGATCGAGCACCTTTTCGTAGCACACCTCGTTCATGATCTGGTACCGCTTGATGGCCTTCTTCTCCGTGATCCCGATGAACTGTTGTTGCAGACCACAAGGCCGGTAGGAGGCATCGAAGTAGAAGAGGCCCTTCTTCTCGTCAACGCGCAAGAAAGTCGCGACGTCTTGATAGTTGGGCAGGGTGGCGGACAGACCAACGAGACGAACGTACTCCGACGTTTGTTCCATTCTCCGAATCGTCCGAGCCACGATACTCTCCAAAACCGGTCCACGATCGTCATGAAGCAAGTGGATCTCGTCGATGATGATAAGACGGACGAAGTTCGTATAACTGGTGTCAGTTTGCTTGCGAGTAATAACGTCCCATTTCTCCGGCGTTGTAACAATGATTTGAGTTACTGCGATTTGCTGCTTCGTCATTTGGGAATCGCCTGTGAGTTCGCCGACCTTGATGTTGAAGACCCCGAGACGTGAGGAGAAGTTGCCGACCATTTCCTGGACGAGGGCCTTCATGGGTGCGATGTAGACAATCTTGAAGGCGTTCAGGTCGAATTCGCCAGTTTCTTCACTACGATGCTTGGATATTTCGTTGAGGATGGTAAGCATGGCGACATTGGTCTACAAAATTAACGTCAGAAAGCAATTCGCCCAGAAACGGTGCATGGACTCACCTTTCCTGCACCAGTAGGCGCACAAAGGAGAATCGGCTCGTCCGTACCGAAGGCAACAGGGAAAAGCTTGCTCTGAACACGATTCAGTTTCGGCACCGTGAAGGCATCGCGAGCCCAAGCGGGCAAAGCTGTTACTGGTACAAATTCGCCCTCTGTGACGGGCTTCTGCTTCGGAGCCGGAACATGAATCTCTTCGTACCCTTTCTTCGCGCGCTTGAAGGAGCCATCGGGAAGCTTGCACTTCTTGTTGGACATGAGATGACCACCCTGCGAGAACGCCATGCTCTCCAGATCGACCGTGCGCTTCGGCTGCACCGTCGACCCAGGTGCCAGAGTGGCGGTCTTGGGCACAGCGGCAGCCTTGACCTCGTCAACGTCCATGGCATCGGACGCAGCAGCTTTTGCTTGGCGGTCACCAGCCAGCTCGCGCAGAATCCACCCTAGACCCTTCTCCCGCATCGCGACCTCGACATTGACCCTCTCATCGGCGTCGCTGCGCATGAGTTTCGTGCACCAGACGACGACTTCGCGGTTCTTGAGGAACTTGGCTGTGATGTGGAAGCTTTGGTAGTCGAACAGCTCCATGAGTTGATTTTCGCAGTCGCGCGCGCTGGATTCCGAGCCGAGGATGGAGAGAACAGAGGCGGCTTTGTCGGCAGCCGTCAGTGGGTCAGGATAGATCTCTGAGATTTGTCGTTGCACCCAGAAACCGTCAATGGAGTGAGGGGAGACAACGTCCTTGTCGACTTTGGACTTGCCCTGTCGTGATGACTCGCCTCCGATGACGAGGTCTTCGTCCTCCCCTTCGACTGCGGCCTCGTCCTCTTCCTCCTTCTCTTCCTCCTCCTCCTCGTCAGACTCGTCCCGAATCTCGAAGCCTTCATCGTCTTCTTCCTCCTGCTCCTCCTCGTCGAACACGACCGCAACCCCGCCCTCCTCGTCAATCTCAGCTTCCTTCCGCTCCTGGTCAGGGTCCGCCATGGCCTCGTCGTCAGCATGATAGTCGGTGATCTTCTTCGACAGGTTGACGAGCTGGGAGAACTGCTCGCCCGTGATGGGGCCCGTGACTTCCTCGACCTCCTTCTTCTTGTCGAAGTCCTTCATGCCCTCCGTCTTGAGCGTCTCCAACACCGTGTCGGCTGCACTCCGTACGATGTCCTGTGCCTGGTCCCCGAGGGCGGTATGGACAGCAGACAGGATGAGCTCGTAGACTTCACGCGTTTCCGCCGTCCGAGGGCGATACGTCAGTCCCTCCACGTCCTGAGTCGCCTCGATGATGTCCGCGTACCCAAAGCCCGCAAAGTCGGCCTTCCGCTTCGCAGCGGCTTTTTCTGAAGGGTCGGCCTTCTCTGCAGCTTTTTTCTTCTTCTTGTCGACGTCCTTGGGGGCCTGCCGCATCACCCGCGAGCCCATGTCCTTGGGGTCGATGCGGCCTGCAAGAGAAACAGGCGCGCCATCGGGCTCCTTGTCGCGCCGTGGCAGAGCAGACCGGTCTGTCGTCAAGACGAGCGACGAGATGGCGCCATAATTGTAGCCGGAGTAGTCGGGCTTTTTGCCAGACATGCTGGAGGTCGTGGAGGTCGTGGAGGTCGATGAAGAGAAATGTTCAACGCAAAACCACGTAATGTCTGATGACTAAGACCGACCCTCGTCCCCAATCACGGTTCTTAGGTTCGAGCCAAGGCGAGCGCTTAATTTTCGAAGTCTACTTACACAAGATCCTTTTCCTTTCTAACTTGTGTTTCTCTTTCTTGGTAAAAGCCCCACGTAAGAGAACCCAGCTTGGCACCGGCAGCCGATACGTTGGGTGTTATGATATGAAGAAATCGATGCCATCACTCGACGCCCTCGATGCATTGGTAACATCAACTATATGTATTGCAGGCAATTTGCAGCGCTACAGACAGAAAGTGCGATGCTCGCTCGCTCCCATTCGAAAGGGAAACGAAATTACAAGGCGTCTAATGGCCAGTCCATCCTGTCCTGGTGTAAATAATGACTATGGAAGGCAGTATCGCCTCTTCTTTATAAACTATGTTCTCTGTATACTCCACTGCTCCACCATGGGATTTCGTCACAGCCTCGACCTGTAATAATTGTAAATACCGATTTACAGGCTATTGCCAGCAACTCACCGAATCGTAACCTGGTGCAGGTCTCATGTTGTGGTCAGGGTGGTAAGCTAGCTGCTTGTTGCCCGTGGTGACGTTTCCGAGGAGCATGGCATGCTTGTGAGTCCTGATGTGAGAGTTCTTGACGTAAAAATCTGCCTCTGTTGAGAGAGTAAGGCTTAGACGGACTTATATTGTGAAACGAAAGGCGGAGATGCAACGTACTGGAAGAAACGGGTGTCGTGTAGAAACCAGGCCCGAACATCAGGTTTTGTCCTAGAACAGGGTCGATTAAAATGGTATACTTACAGTGAGGGACCGGATCGGTTATGTGTGTACGCACCAATATGACTGAAGTGGAACGAGCAGCGGACGATGGAGCAGACGTGGCAGCCCGAGTTGTGGCACGGGGTTGTATCGCAGGGACTATCACCCATCGTGCAAGCCCGTTGAGTGCCGTGAAAGAGATAGCTTTCGGCAGGCCCGCAGACCCGCCCTTGCACCGCCTGCCTGACAGACGTATGCGTCGTATTTCAACGAAGGCAGGTATAGATGGCAATGAGACGGGAAATCACATACAAGTAGGACCTGTTTGCGGCTAGATGCTTCTGGGCCTCTGCACCGTCGTATACGACATAAAAAATATTGCAAATGGTGGCGGTATGTCCGGGGTGTAGCCACCCTTGCCTGAATTTGCATGCAACTATGAAGAATAGTCGTGGGGTCAGTCAAAGCGACGAGAAGGGTCGAGCAGTAAGCCATACCTTCTTCGTAGAGTTTTTCACCTGGATGGAGATACAGAAGATGCTGAAGAGGGCATTTGAAACGCTCAGGTCCCGGTGCACATTGGAGGAAAGGAGTAGTACATACCACCATGCTGTTGACGATTTTCGGTCGACGCTGAGCTTTCCGGGTTTCTGAGGTCGTTCAAGTTGCAAGCTATCTGAGGCTTTATAATATATAGGGCTTTTCAGGCCTTTCCTTCGAGCTCCCGCGGAGTTATTGACTAAAATTAAAGGGCATTCCATTACGACAGTAGGTACTATCACGCAGCAGTGTCAGTCTTCCTCCTCTATGGCAAGGAAGCCTCGCTTCGGAGGCAACAAATTCCCGAGAGGCGTTATGATTGGGAACTTACTTTGATAGCGGAGGGAGTTCTCTGATTCTCCGAAGACCAAATTTGGGTAGTATACTCAACATTGGATGCCAGACGCAAGTCGTAGGCTCCGAAGTCTCTTGTAGACTAGCATGCTGGCCAAATCCTGGCCCACTCGGTTTCGTAACTCTTGCCAAGCAATCACTGCTCGAATGACGTGGACATTCCATGACAGATAGGCAATGTCATTAGCTCTGTTCCATTCTTTTGCCGTCCCAACTGTGGTTTCGGTGCTTGGACATCGGGCAAATAGACCCCCGACCTTCTCTTTAATTCCCGCTGTCTAAAGAATTTCGCTGCGGGACAGGTGGCGGCATGCGCACTAAACTTGACCTAATGCAGAACTTGTGGTACTAAGAGATTTACTCGATATTATCAAAAGCAAGAAGACAATTTACTCCTTCCGGCGGTCCCGCTGTGATGGAATTTCGAACACGACGCTTTTGTTATAAAGCCACATAGTAGTCCCCAGGTACCAAAAAATCCCATATCTTTTTTTATTACTGAGTTGGCCCACGGTGTTCGTGTCACCGACGTGACTTCGAATTGATAGAGGCGCCTGACAAGAGATGAAAACCTTTGGGCAGATTCGCCGCGGATATAGTACTCTGAAGGCAGAGCTCACAGGTTGATGAGGATATTTTTTATTGCTATTTAGACTCTACCGCTAGCCCAACACTACCAGTTAGCGGGAATGTGAAAGAGGGACAAATCGTTGATGTCGTATATATTTTCCTAAATTGGAAAGCGACGCCACACGACGTCACGCATCAGGGGACATTGCACACGAGCCAACTTTTGAGTAAAAGCGTGGGTCGAGCTCTTTCCTCCCTAGCAATAAATAAATCGCTTCTATCGGTGAAACTAGAACGCCGTCTATTCATCGTGACATCCTGATATGATACTATGCCGCCCAAACCGGATATCCGGCACCTCCCATAACTTGGGTCTGAATAAGGAAATCTTTCCTTCCGAACGAGTATTTTTCATTAAATTTTCAGAATACGAATACAGATCTACTTTACCAAACCGGATATCCGGCGGGTCATGTACTATTCGGTGCTCATGTGTTTTGGCGGGGAATTCGTGACTTTGCGTGGTTTCGTCAAAATCCCTCGTCCCTCTCTTATTCTTTCAATTTCGCTTCCGTCCCCACAAAAATATGCATGTCTGTAGAGAAGGTCTATTTTATAACGGTAAACTCCAGTCCAGATCGAAACCCATCACTTCATTTGTCAACCAACTATCCTGCACGTAGAAGCCTTGAGGTACTTGAAGACAGGATTAAACGTCATGAGCTCCCTTACACCGACGATCTTGTCCTCCACCATAAACTTCATTCATCAGAGAACCTAAATGCGAGTCAACATCATACCGATATAGGAGTCTAAAAACATACAAATTGGAATTGTCATGCAAATGATAAATCTGCTATAAATCCTACGACACAGGAAACAGGAATCCTATGTCGAGAAAGCGAAGGGTAAAATGGAAATATTCCCTGTACAAGGCCATGTTAAAATGAAGAACAGCGAGCACAGAATTATGCCCCAATTAGAACAGATTGCTGACTTCAACCGGGAGAGACACCAGATGCACATTTAGCAATTTAAAACAACGCGATCACGCCCGAGCGCCTCCAGGCAGTGACGTGCCCTCAACGCGGCAAGGTCTCAAAAGTAAAAAAGATAAGGGGGGTCTGCAATATTCCTTTCATCGTTAAAGTCGACATCACTCTTGTCGTCGCCGGTATAGCCGCCCTCTTTTCTACGGAACGGTAAAGAGAGATGGTGAATGTTGCGGATGTCTTGATATGCAGGGGTGGAGGATTTTTGGAGGACGCATTGGACGTAGTACCTGTCAAACACACCCGCCTGCGGGGACAGCGAGGGGTCGTGTGGTAATACTGAGGGCGGTCTGGCAACCATGTAACGCTGGTAGACCAAGGGGTAGCGATCCACCATACAGATGTCGGGGTGAGTCGACGAAACTGTGGACGGTATATTGGCCCTGGGACGCAAAATATTAACGCGATACAGTATGAAAGATTAGGAGACTTACAAGCCCGGTGTTCCAAAATCCCAGCTTGAAAATATCTTCATATGCGGCCAGACCCACGAAGAGAAGTAGGATTAAGTGAAACGCAAGTTGCAACATATGTATCTCGAGTGACAACACATGCCCAGTCGCGCTGAAATAGCACGTTGTGGAACGTAGTAGCTCGAGGTGCAGATGTCCTCGTCGTCACAGACCTCGTACGACGAAGGCTCACCCTTGTGAGCGCGATTGGACCGTCATCGTCCAGGAAATTTTCGTATATGGTAACCTTCAATGGTTCTTCATGTACCACCTTCCTCCTGCGACGGTTCTTGTTTACTTTGGTAAACCAGTCGACAGTATCACCAGCGAATGGACATAAGAGTAGGTCATGAAGACTGGCGGCGATGACGTTCAGGTTTCCATTTGATCCTGGAGGAGTCATTAGCTGGGAGTCGGGCTGATCATCCATTGGGTTAGAGAGTAGACACAGGAACTTCTGATTGACCCGAAGATACAACGTCTGAGGAGATTCGATGTTCTGGGAGGACGTCGACGTTTAGATATGTTTTTCCTGACTTTTGACCGATGCGGTCTGGTGCTTGTAGCTGGTTTCTTCGAAAGGCGTGGCGCAGGGTCATGATTAGGGTTCGGCAAAAGCCGAGGATTGGCACGGCATGGTTCTCCCACCACAGAAGACAGCAAAGCTGCAGAGCCTTCCGAAATTGCTCCTTGCCTTTGGAACCCGCAATTACACCGACCTACCACGATGACCAGATATCAGCAGGCCTCTTAGATAGCACTAGCTGGCTTCTCGTTGGAAATTTCTGGGTATATAAATCGGCCTCGCAGCCCGGCTTGCTTGAAGAACACGAACCTAAGCTAGCGTGCGCGATGTGGAACGTGTCCCTCCTCACGTTTACTCTCTCATTCGCCCTCATCTCTACCGTCTTCGGTAGCGGCCCACTACACACCTCCGGCCGATGGATCCTCGACGCGAACGGACAACGCGTCAAGCTCCGCTGCGTGAACTGGGCCGGGCACATGGAGGTGAACATCCCCGAAGGCCTGCACCGCCAGCCCATCGATACCATCGCCGCCTGGATCGCCAACAACAACTTCAACTGCGTCCGGCTCACCTATTCCATCGACATGGCCTTAAATCCCAACCAGAGCGTCAGGGATGCGTTCACCGCCGCCGCCTCTCCCGCCGGGGTCAGCCAGAGCGCGATGCAGGCACTGTACACCCAGGCAGTGGGGAAGAACCCCTTCCTCGCCAGCGCGACCACCCGAGAGACGTTCGGACGCGTCATCGATGCACTAGGGAGCAGAGGCATCCACGTGGTACTCGACAACCACGTCTCGCGCGCGAGCTGGTGCTGCGGCCTCACGGACGGGAATGGGTGGTGGGACCAAGCGCCGGGATACAACGCGGAGAACTCGCGCTATTTCGACACCGCCAAATGGCTCGCGGGTCTCTCTGCCATGGCGAGCTTCGCGAGGTCCCACCCGGCGGTGGTAGGCATGGCCCTGCGCAACGAGCTGCGCACCTCCGGACAGCAGGTGTCGGGCGAGGACAGCGCCTGGCGCAGGTTCGTCACGCAGGGTGCGAGCGCCGTGCACGCTGCGAACGACGATCTGCTGATCGTCATCGGCGGGGTGGGCTATGCCACGGACCTGCGCACGCTGTACTCGAACCCCCTCGACACCTCCCCCTGGGACGGGGCGAACCGCACTGTCTGGGAGTTCCACGCGTACTCGTGGTCCTTCTCCAATTCGGGCTCATGCAGCGTCGCCTCCACCCGCTACGGCGACTACGCTGGGTTCCTCCTCGCTCAGAATCGGCCCTACACGGGGCCGTTATGGCTCAGCGAGTTCGGCGTGGGCATGACCGGCGGTCCGTCGGCGAGCCAGGGGCTAAGCAACGCAGATTACAATTATTTGAGGTGCCTGGTGCAGTATCTGGAAGGGAACGATGCGGAATGGGCGGTGTGGGCGCTGCAGGGGAGCTATTATGTGAGGAATCAGGTGGTGGATTATGATGAGAGCTTTGGGTTGTTGACGAGGGATTGGAGCGCATGGCGGAATCCGGCATTTCCTGGGATGTTGGGCGGGATGTGGAGAGTGACACAGGGGCCGTGAGGGAAGAGGGATGTCATTAATACAGGCCAGAGTTGTACTGTGGATGTTGGTGAATTCAATGGCTAGCAACAACAGCGGTGATTGAAGCTTTGCCTTCTAGGCCTTGTCAGTTAGCTTTCAAAGTGAAAATGTCATTGATTCAATGCAGAACAGTACAGATTTTATTTATAAACCATTCAGAAAGCGTCGTACAGCCACCTTCCGCTCCGGCAGACCATCCCCAGCAGCAATCCCTAGGTTCTCGTTGTAATAGAATATGATCTTGAGAATTGCCAGATGAGTCAAAGTGTCAATGTTGCCAGCAATGCCAGGTGGGCATGAGCCAATCGGTCCTACTGGGTGGTTGTTGAAATACTGGAGGAGCTGCCCTTGGGCAGCAGGGTCAATTACATTCCATACAGCCTGTACGAGGTCCAAGCCAGGTCCTGGAACCTAATGAAATGCAAATTAGTTGCAGGACTTGGACTATAATGTATGAGACAGGCTCGCCGATTTCTGAACCATATCAAGGACATCTGGGGCAACCAGGCGGTTTCGTGTTCGGATTTGAGCGTTGACAGTTTCTGCATGGCCAGCTGCACAATCGATGGCCAGTGCTGCCAGTTGTTGCTGAATCATTGCAAGCTGCTGCTGAAGATTTGCAGGAGAAAACACCACAGCTGCAGCTAGAAACTGTTGAAGAAGTCAAACATAATGGGTACCATGACAAACATACCTGCGTTCTCGATGGCAGTTGCACAAAGGTCTGAGGTGTGGACAACGTCCTTGGTGATAACCCCAGGTGCAATGTTCAATTCTAGTGGAACAATTCAGCAAACAGATCCAGTTTGAAAATGTGTTCATTTACAAACTTTGGAACCCTTGCAGGGTATCAGCAACAGCCCTTGCTTCATGAAGGTGATTGGCATCGAGAGCATCTCTGTCATGGATGTGATGCCCAAGGTTGACAGTTTGGAAGATGGGAGGTAGATGTGGATGCTTGTCCTGGATGGATTGGATTTCTGAAGGGTAAATTGCTGCCATCGAGATTCGAGTTGGTTGACGCTGGGAGAGGGACACAGGCCACTTTCCGCCCCATGCACGTGATACACGGATTCGCCGGTGATTATGTAAACACCTAACGAGGGTTCGCTGAGGCAGCAAACTCTAATATACTCTTGTTGCGAGATTCGCCGCCGTGTCAATGTTGGTGAGCCGTATTTCGTGGGATCTAGGTCATATTCTACTCTGTAAGCCCCATGTAGACTATTTGTATGCCATAGAAAATGTTTATTCAAGAAATATCGCCTTTGGAGACCTTGTTTTGGTGTTCTGGCAACCTTTGGCACGTCCCGTCATGCCATCACAGGAGATCACAGGTCGGCAGGTTTTCCCACAGTCCGCATTACAAGTACTCTGCACACACAACCAACGCACATTCCTCAGGCTCAGAAAAAGTCCAAGGTAATCACCCTGGATATTTCAGTGAAAATTTTCTGCCTTGAGATGAACTGGCGAACTAGGATGGCGCAGCGAGCCTCCCGCTTCCAGCGGTTACTTAATTTACTTCTGTGCTACCACTCGCCACTCATAGTCAACCGTACAACATCCGGATGCTCTACGCATTGCTCAGTGAAGGTGTTCCCCAGTGATGCCATCTAATCATATAACTTGTTAGCCAAAGCCCATCCGAAGCGAGAAAGCCTCACCATCTCAAGGGCTTCTTCATCCTCCTCCTCCTTATCCTCGAAATCAAAGCGGCCGCCAATCTGGAATAAATCGCGCCACTCCGGGAAGGCATGAGCACCCGGCCTAGGGCACCCGTCGTCTGCACAATGGAATTTCCCTGCAAACAGAGCGATCATCATCAGTTAACAAGATGTGCAGCTAATCATGTACGAGGCTCCGCGCACCCCGCACGGAATGACCGAGCATCTTCAGCCCGGGCGCCGGCTCATGCTCCGCATAGAACTCCTCCGAGTCGCCCTGATCCCATATCAGCTCCTCATGGAGCGTCTCTTCCTTGCCCGTCACCCACGTTTCTACCAGACGCGGGGGCAGGAAGCGCAGCGCCGGTGTTTCGCGCTGATCGCGGGGCATGCACATAACGTCGGCTACGCGCAAGACCCAGGAGCGCGTGCTCGTTGAGTAGAGTAAGGAATGGGTGTAGCATTCCGCGTTACCCGCACCCGTTCTGCAGACGAAGAGTTGCAGCATGGTGGCGAGTCCTTCGCCGGGGGGTAGTACCGAGGGCAGGAGAGCCCGAAATTCCTCTGGGGTGGACTGGGACGATACGTTCAGCTGTATCAGAGGTACCAGAGGCTCTGAACATGTGCCGCAGCTGGGCCAGGATTCGTTCGGGGAGAGATAGACTGAGTCTCCGCCGATGAGCATAGAGTTTTCGCCGATCTCAGCAGAGGGAGGGGTCTCCGAGGCATATACTGGGCTGAATGAATGTTGGAGATATCTCATGGTTGTCTGAACGTAGGTCGGTTGTTCGAAGCTAGCGGAGAAGAACCAACAAGTCCATTCAAACTCCGCCAACTGGGCGCTGTTGGCGTCTCCTCGTCCGCTCGCTCAGCCTACTGAATTACATATGGAATAAAAAATTTCAGACGGAGGTAGATGAACAACGCTCGTCTAAAGTCTTCACGACCAAGCAAACGACACGGGCGTCAACTGCGGAGTGTACCCCTGGCTCTGCAGACAACTGTATATCGTCCCAGCACTATTCCCACAAACCACATTATACCCGCCTTCAGAGCTCGGGAACAAATAACACTGCTGCTTCACCGTATTCCAATACGACCCGAACTCCCGGCTCGCGCACCCAACCTGGTAGCTCGGCTGCGCGCCCCCGGCGAACCAGGCGTACACCCCAGAGCACAGGCTCCCTAGGTAGAACCCCCCGTCCGAGGCCATGTTCACCCCGAAGTACGCTGGGCTCCCAGCATCGGTCATGCGCGCGCCTTGGGTTGGGGTGCCTGTGGACAGCCAGATGAAGCCGCCGGACACGGTGAGTTGGCCTGAGGACCCGGCACCGAAGCAGGCTGCAGGCGGAACGTTAGCGCCTCCTCCGGAATTAGTCGCGGGGTTGTGAGCGGGGTCGCTAGGGGGCGGGACGGGGTCGGACTGGGGCGGCTTCGTGTTCCAGGTGTTGACGATGACTGAAGCGGTACTTGTCCCGACTATGCTAACCTGTCGAATACGAATACGGGTGAGTAACCAGAAACGTTGGACTCAGGGAGGGCTTGGTTCTTGCTTACCTGTTCGATGATGGAAGCGATCGAATCTGGAATGGTCCCAGTACCGAAGATGTCGGTGAGAGATGCAAGAGTGGATTCAAGGGCCGCCTGGGCATATGCCGCAGCAGAAATTGCGGACGCCATGGCCGATGGACTATTCGCGATAGCCTATGTACATAAAGCGAGTGTCATCAGCAACGATGAAACACACGGGAAAAAATGGGGACTACTTACCGCAGCGGCGGCGGCGGCAGCCGCTGCAGCCGCTGCCTTAGCAGCATCCACTGCCGCTTTAGCTGCCGCCATGGTAGCAGCGGATTCACTGGCGCTGGCGAGAGCTGTGAATCGAATATTGGTTAGTCAACATCAGAAAGCAAGGGAGCCACGACAAACCGGCGGCGGCGGCGGCAGCAGCAGCAGCAGCTTCAGCAGCATTCGCGGCTGCGTCGCTGGTCGGGGTGGGGGTGCTTGTTGGCCGTGTATTAGTCTTCGTGCACGCCGAGGGCGCAGCTAGTGCCTCGATGGCGGGAGCCGTAGTCGGAGTCGCGGCCGTGACATTGGCGAACTCCTGGAATGCCACCAAAGTCCCCGGGGTACCTTGATTACATGGGCTGCAGTTCCACGGCGTGTAAGTCCCAGGTGGTTTCAGCGCTATTGCGTCGTTGGGATAGTCGTACGGTGCACGCGGGGCAGGTGGGGGTCTCGCCCGGCTGTCCTCAATCGTGATGGTATGCCCTGCATCGTTATCACCGATGAAGGCTCCTCCAGAGTAGAGGGTTCCTGTTGCAGTCAAAGAAGTACCGGCCGGGCGAGTATTGACGAGTTTGATGATGTACTGATGGCACATTCCTGGATATGGCCTCTTGACATTACGGGGCCTTGACCATATCGAACGGTTGTCGCCTTTGACGCGGTACAGTGCGGCTACGGCGCTCTGAAGACCCGACTGATAGTTTTGCTCCTGGGTAGGGACACCAGCTGTGACTGCTCCATTCGCCCTACCGCCTTCCAGTGCTTGGTTGAACGGAAACTCGTCGCAAGACACCTATCGCATGTTCAGTGGAAAAGAAAAAGCATCGCTCGACAGCGACATACCTTCCAGTACGCAGGATCGTGTTGAGTCCTATCACATCCTCCAGATCGCAATGCTGCCCGTCGTGGCGCATCACAGATACCATTCCTTCTCTTGCCGGTTCCAAAAGAGTCGTAGGTCAAGATCATTTCGTCATTCGCGAGGAGTCCTGAACTGCGAATATTGGCGCAGATGTCAGGTAAATAGTCACAATAGTACGTGAGGATAGGAAGAGGAGAGGGAATGTCGCTGTCGCCTTTGCAGGCATCCTTCGACGGCGCTGGAGGGGCACGATGTTGTAGGAGAGTGGAGTTCACGCTGCGTTTGACAATAGAAAGTGATCGGCGTGTTGGTGGGGAACCTCCGTCGAGATTCAGATCAACGGCAACGCAGTCAGTCCCATTGGTGATATAGACCGGGGGTGGCACGTTACGAGGAAGCAAGTCGTCTGCGATAGACGACGATTGCACCAAAGCTGAACGATCACCGTGCGTCAGGGATAAGGTAGCGAAGTTGGGCTTTGGGCCAGCACTAGTGCTGCTGACAGCGAACGACGCGCTATCAGCCTCTGGCGGCTCCTGGGGACCATCGTCGTAGCCACAAAGAGACGAGTCTGCGTACGGACAGGGCCCGTTAGGAACAGGGTCCCACGCATCCTCGTTCTCATCGCGAACAGGGCTTAATGGGTCCCGAATCGGAGGACTGCCTGGCGTAGTGACGAGTACTTCGGAGGAGAATCGCAGCCAGTCGTTGAGGTTGGTGTAAGGGATTCTGCCGTTCACGCAATTCGTCCCAGAACAGAACTAGCAAAGAAAGGGCCATTGAGTAAAGTCGAAAGAGGAAGACGATACGTTCTCTTACCCCAGTCCAGTTGGCGATCTCAGCCCACCACGCAAGTACAGCGTCGCCAGAGGTAGGCCAATCCATAGCTAATGTAGCTTGAATGGTGTTGTAGAAGTAATTCACGAAATCAGCTGAGAGATACGTCAGGCGAACTGTAGTAGGCATTGAGAGACCGCTTACTCCATGTAACTGGACAGCCATTGGGGTCGAAAGCGCAGGAGCCAACCATTGGTGCATAAACCTGGAGAAAGAACAATCAGAATCATGAGGTTGAATCGACAAAGAATGAACCTTGTTGTAGTCGAGGCTGTTCATATTAGGAAGGGTCATGCAAGTACCCGCACAACATGCAGCATCTAACACAGCGGCAGACTGTCCAATCGCCTTTGTCAGATGTACATGCACGAGAAAGGCTCGAAAGCGACTTACGCCAGCACAAGTTGCACCTGTGAAGCATTCCGGAACAGACCAAAAATTGTTCGACGCGACCTGCCATGAAGATCAGCATCGGTACATAATAACGATAAAGATGACTTGCCTGTCCACTGGCAATTTTGTTCACGCAGAGTGCAACAAGCGTCGTGCATGAGCTCTCTGGTGATGAGATACATGTCCCGTTGGCGGCGACAGCAGGTCGGGCCGATTGAAGTATGCCCAGAAAGACGATGGAGAGATAGCTAGAGGCCTTCATTTCGGCAGGCAGCCTGAAGCGCACTAGATGGCGATGCCTGCTTTTATGCTGCTAATATGTCCATCTCAGTCTCGATGCGGTAGATGTTAAGCGAAACTGCGATTCGGGTACAGCTGGTAAACGCCAAGCTTGTCTGCACACGACGACATGGGGATGTGGGCGAAGGGAGACAGCGGACGCACCATATAGCCGCCGTTCATTTCTTGATCTCCGGACAGGACGGTTCTTCTCAAGACCTCTGAGAGCTGCCAATCGAAGGTCAGTATACAATGCCCATCCTCAATTACATAGTAATTTCATCGGTCCAGAAGATCGTCAGAACCTTCATACGCTGCTTCAGGAGCATCTGAAAGATTAAACGTGCATGAGGTGGGATTGGCGTCGAAGCGCCCGCAAAATTTCTTGGGTACTGGTGTTTCAGCAGAAGGTCACAATGGACAATATCGGTAGTAAGCCTCCTGCATTGAGCATCTCTCGTAGCGATCTTCCGAGCCACACATGTGATTGACAGGGACTAGATTCCCAGTGCCAACACATTCTGTCCGCTAGCACCGCAGTCCTTTTCGGAATGAAAGAGTCAGGAGGCATTAGGAGGTGCGAGAAAGATGCGAAAGCGAAATAAGCGACGAGAAAGAGGAGGAACGCAGATTCGGAACGTAACGGTTCACCAGTCCCCTCTAGCCGCAAGGCTCTGACTGGCCACAATCCGCGACCCAGGCATTCCACGTTGCACTCATATGGGAGAGCGAGGGCTGGTAAGCTGCACCACTGGAGAACAGAGGTAATACACCTCGAAGGAATTCGAAAGAGTGAGTTGAAATTTTGCTGTTCGAACTATTGTGGCTGAATGTTGTTTTCCCACGGCAAAAATTGACACATCGAGCCTTCATAATACAGCACTTTCCTCAGAGCCGCCGTTTTAACCTACAGCCAGTTCGACCATGGGAGGAATCGGGAAAAAAATATAGGTAGGTGATACATATCTTAAACCCGAAACCAGACACCCAACCCCTTACCCATAGCATTTTTCGAGTAACATACGTCACCACCTCCTTCATAAGTTGGTGCCGGAACCGCGATTGATACAAAGTGGATGGGCTCTAGTTCTCGTCGCAGGACGAGCCAAAGCAACTAAATTTCTTCGGAAAGTTGGAAGGATGTTGTTTAGGATGTGAAGGTAAGGTTTAGGGCTAAATCATATGCTGCCCGTTTCGTATTCATGTCAAAATGCGCCTAACAGGCATGCACCTGAGCTATGAAGTTTCCCAAGACAAGCCTTGGAAGCGTATCCTTTGCTTTTGCGATTGTCTATACCCCAGTGATTCAAGGATTACATCAGAGACCTCGTTCTTCGCTGTTTCGAGTACCTCTGGCAGGGTTCAAGCGGACATTCTCTATTCGATACTGCCCATCTTGTTTGACTATTCGGGATGCTGAACACTGCGTGGTATGTTCGGTGCCAGAATAATGATCCGTCAACAGGCTGAAGGCGTTAGCGTGTAGGTGATTCCTTTCCTCCGATTGTGAATTTGTGATCATCATGAAGATCCGTCTTCCATCCTCCGCGGATCATCTTCCGATATGGCGGCTGCAGGTCCTCAATTTGTGGTAAATGCCCTGACGGGAGTGCACTAAGAGCGTATATACGTATTGATATCGTGTCTTGCTCCGTAAACGTCGGCGAACGTCCGGGGCCACACAAGTCGACTCCAGAATGATTGATTTTGTTATTTCGACGACGGAGTATGTTGTCCGGGACTCACGGTGTATCAAAGCCGACCCGCTTGCTATCCTTCTTCCCTGGAAGAGATGCAATTCTGGCCTTTGGCCCCCTTTTTTTGCTTTGGGAGGTATATTCTCGGAGTTTCGCATTGTGTGAGCGCCCATCTTGTGATAGTACCTGAAAGCAGATTGGCCTTAAAGGAGGTAATTTAGGTCGAATAAGTACGATGTTCTCAAACAGTGAATATTCTAGGGCTTACGTCCTAGCCAAAAGCACTGCGCACAACGCGAGGCATGACATAGTTGGCTAAGAAGAAACTGCGTTCCAAAAGATGTTACATCCAGCCCCCTAGTAAATTCACGCAACGGTGAAATTCGCCCACGTAGAGCCTGTGTCCTACGCCGACGAAGTTCCTTTACCCATCCTAGGTATAAACGGCATTCGCTCTCGACGTCCACCGAAAATGGAGGAGTGAGTGAACCCCGTCTCTCCTCTTTCCCCTGCCTCTCTTAGATCCAGGATAAGATGAGATCCCTATAGTAATTATCAGTCAGTGAGTATTCTTGCAGGGGCGTGAAATGACGAACCGCTACTGAATATACTGCAATGGACCGCCTGTAAATAAATATTTCAGCGCTTTTTGGTATGATTAATGCGGTAGAGACGATTAGGATTGCTGGATGGAGAGTCGAGAAGTCGATGCGATGGCAGAACAAGACTTTTGAGCGAGCCTCACAAAAAAAAAGGACATTTGCCAACCGGAATAAATGAAAGTTCGCGGTACTCGTACAAACACTCACAGGAGGAGGTACAGGGCACCATCTCGCACAAAGATCAGGTAAATTGGAGAGAATTTCTTCACTTTTTCACTAGTGAGAACTGCAAGCGCCCGGTCTCATCTCTGAACGATTGGCTGGATTTGACAGGAGTCAGGATGACGAATATGAGTGAATTGTGGACGTTAGCTCTAGGATAAACTCGAGATGTGGGGACCGGGATAACTGTATCAAAAGATAAAGGATGTCACCCTTGTTTCAAAGATCGTTTTATTAGGAACGTTGGGATGGAAGAGGAATGCTGGAGCGCTAGCGCACCAGCAAATCAAGGTTAATTCAGTCTTGAGCAGCATGCTAAGGCGTCCCGGCCAAGGAATTCTGAGAGGGCAGAGCACGAATGCCGTGCTTGATGCTTCGTGTACAGCCAGCCAGCCAACTGACATGGCCGTCTATGTTGGTGATTAATATTACTGCGAGACCATCGGAAAGGTCAGGTCGCACCGTCGTCAAACTTCATGACTTCCCTATGTAAGTAGTAATCGCGGATTTGCTCACTGCGACGTGGTAATGCCCGCTAATCATGTGGGGTCTTCTTGAAAAAGAGGAAAAAGAGGTCAAGGTCGATCAAGAGATCGACAACGAGTTGCGTGGCTGTACTCATCTAAGCGATCAATCGGAGACAAAAAACCCTCTCGGGGCGGAGCAACTTTTATTTCGTTCTAATAGTTTGGATGAGCTTTCCAGAAAACATTCAGAGCTCCAGCTTCTCCCTCCTTAGAGTGAGCTCGACGTAAAATTGGCGGCTGCTCTCGCTCAAAGAGCCGAGCGACGAATTTGGTTTTCTAAGATGTGGCGATTGCGCCTTCTCTGCAACGCCGGAAATGGGTTTGACGGTGTAGAGTTGAAAAAGGCGGATGACAATTCGCCTCATCTGAAGGAGGGCCATGGATTTCCCCTTGCACTGTTGCGAAGTAGACAGGAATTAATCTACACTGCATCCCTGGCAGCAAAATAGCAACATACCGACTGAGCGCCGCCTCCCCAGGCGATCGGCATGGGCGCAACAAATTTGGGACGGCTCTCCGATTTTAGGTAGCGGTCGATATTGAAGCTTTCCGGTTCGTAAAATGCCTCTGGATCGTGGTGCACGGCTTTGACGTCTGCGAGGATATAATCACCTTTCTCAATGACGATGGCTGCGTCACCGAACATTATTTGAGTATCCTTTGTAGCCCTCCGAACGATCGCAGATGTAGTCGCCCAACGAAGGTTTTCGGTAATTGCGGAGTCGACCAAAGGGGTCTGTGAGTGGTCTTTGGTCCCCTCCCGCGTGCAGGTCTGAAACGCAAGGCCGTCTATTTCTTCCTGAATTCGTTCCATGGTATCATGATCGGCGATGATATTAGTTATCAGCCAGAAAACCATATACCACGTATTAATTTGAGAGCCCCATAAGAAAAGTGAGAGAAGGCCGGCTGCTTCCCGTTTCGATAGGTGCGCGTCTTTCATGCTATGAAGAAACTCCAGGACCATGGTGGACACTCCTTCGGGCTCCTCCACACCGTCACTCTCCCACCATGAGCTAACGAAGGAAATCATCCTGGCAAGCATGCGTTCTCGTGCTTGAATGGCACCCGACGCGACGAACGGTATTCCGGTGATTAACAAAGGCAGCCGAGCGTCGATGAGTTGGTAATCTGGCAGAGTTTCTGTTGCAGGGAATGAGGGGCCGAAGAATGCAGTGCATGAGGCGAAATATAAAGTGCGTGAGACGAGTTCGCCGAGGTTTACGATGCATGAGGGCGTTGAATTTCCGAATGCCGTCAATTGAGTGACGAGTTCTGGATCCATCGATTGGAGTAGGTCTTCTGACGAACGCGGGTGGGAGAGCCACTTGCCAACAAGTGGGAAGAGCTTCTGCCTCATGACATCGTGCACGAAAACACTGTTCGTGGTTATGCCGAAAACACCCTCGATAAGGCGAGTGAAAACCTCTTCGTTGCTGAATACTTTTGCTGGGTCGCGGTCAAGAAAGGAAACAGCGCCCTGGTCTGCGATGACGACGATGGATCGTCCTGCTACCACAATACGGTAGATAGGCCCATATTTGTGTCTTTTATGACGGCGTGTAAAGCAAATCTGAGACGACGCCGTTGAGAACTTTGTGAAATCTCACATTACCTGCATTTCTCCAGAAACGCCAGGGTATCCCGGCTGAAGTCGATTATATTTCCCAGCCAGGGAATGAGGTGAGATACCGTCCTTGGTCTTCCGATTCGATGATTCAGACCGACAGAAAACCTGTACGTCAAGAATGCGACTACGGCCAGTGAGATGGCAATAGCGCCATAAGCCATAGGCACTCAAAAGGGAGAGGAAATGTCTGGAATGATGATGATTGTCGATTATGTCCGAACGTTGCGGTTAACGAGCTCGTGCTAATGTCCTGTAGGTGACGGGGATATAAAGGGGAATGAAGGCCACCACTAACCTGGAGATTCTAATAAACGGCCAAAATACGATTGTGTGTTCCGCTCGCGCCTTCGGCATTCGAATCGATATCAAAGAACCCATCCGCTTTCGAACAGTACGTACCGAATCGACTGGGAAAGTTTATTTGTCTTCATTAGCCGTTCAAAGTTCTGTCATAATCTCGTGCAATGTTCTGTCTTGGGCATAGCTGCGTAATCGGGAACCATCCATGGGGCAAGATAGAGTCAAACTGACAGATGCACTACTTTAGCCCCACAATTCCGCTTCCAAATCATCAGAGTCAGGGGAACTCACTTCGGTCTAAGATTCGATCTTGAGGGGACGAATGGGCAATGTTCTTTGTTCAAACCGCTAAAGACTGCGTAGCATGTGGATATAGTACACCAGGTGCCTGTTTGTTCGCGATGATAGCTTCGAGAAGGGAACTGCATTTGGTTGATTCACAGCTTCCTCTGGCACCTTTTTTTGGATGGGCGCTGGGAAGCTGTAATGGTCAGATGTCAGACCTCCCGGCCCACAGCAGACTTTTGCACCCGAAATCGCTAAGGTCCCCAGTTGCGTTCCCAAATCTCCGTTTGGAAATTTCGTGACAAATGCGGTTGTACGGCGCCAATCTGGATTCTGACGGGGCCGCAGGAACAGTTTGGTGCTTCTGGGTAGCACGCTGTGTGTGTGGGCCGGGCGGAAGGGAGCTTCTGTGCAGATGGAACAAGTGTATCTGGGGATTGGACGACAACTCGCCCACCTGGCTGCTCGGGGCACAAGATACCGTAAAGTGCGAACTTGTTCTCTTTTGAGCACATCTGGTAAAACAAGGTCAGGTGGATGAGAATCCGAGGTATTATCGCGCATACTACAAAGAAAGAAAGAAAGAAAACAAGTACAGTGGGATGAGACCTACGCGGGGAGATTTCTGGGAGTGACTGAAATGCAGACGTCCTCCACGTCGGCCAAAAGTGCGACAATTCGTATTTTCCTGAAGCCAGGGCATACAGGCGCTTTCCCATCGCCAGAGGCAGCCTTGACGGTGTAGTGGCGCAAAATATGATGGGCGAATCTCCTCATCTCAAATACTGCTAGATGCCTTCCTTTGCACTGAAAGCATGCTTATGAGTGTACTCCGAATATCGATCATGAAGAGGCTCACCATCTGCTCACCACCACCCCAAGCTATGGGTTTCGGAGGTGCTGTCTTGGGATCAAAATAGCGATCACCCAGTGACTTACTAGGCCCTCGCTTGCCCAGATGACACAATGGGAATACTTTGGGATTGTGGCCTTGCTGCAGGTAGAACCGGTGACCGGGTGACTCCATGCTATTCCGCGGTTCCACAATATTATTACTCCTCGCATGCCTCCTGGCGCCCCGACTCTTCATCCACGAGACCGTGTAGATAACAAAATGTTGCTTGGCACTCGGATCCGCTTGCATACATATGTGCCCCATCGCTCGAACGCTACGAGAGAAGATCGGCGATCGCCTCACCATCAATATCAGTCCAGACAGTTCTGCTGGACACCGTGGCCAAGTACATATCGGGCGCTCACGCTGACCCGACTACACACTGCTAAAATATTCGATGCTCCTGAAACATCGTTGAAGTCTGGCGGCGCACCAAATCCTCACCTTTGAGTGGTTCTCAAATGACCTTGAGTCGAGATCTTGAGAAGAACCTGCTGTCTGGAAATCCCAGAATAAAGAACGGTT
>MPNV01000694.1:221337-241791 GCA_013376435.1 Cyclocybe cylindracea | reverse complement strand
CACTGCGAATAGTCAAAACGTCAGAATACACCCCCTAAACGGTATTATTGGATTTTTGGGAGTCACATCACACCCTCTCGGCATTAACCGCTTCTGCGACGTCATAGAACACCTGCCAGGAAACGTCACATTTACACTCCGAAGCAATACCGGCTTTATGGGGGTTCATCTGCACTTCCCTTAGTCTTTTAGTGTTCAAAGTTGATTTAAAGGATCCAAATAAACATTATAAAATCGTTTATCCCTTATTTTGGTTATTCCGCTTGTGCAGAGTGGCACGAAGTGGGTTAGGGGCTGAAGGCGCACATGCGATCCGATGCTGGGCCCAAGTCTCCGACTTCCAACTCAGCTTGATCCCGAGAGCAGGTCTTGCGTGCGTACACTTTTAGATGCCTGGGGCCAATCAATAAAATATGAATAATCTCATATTTTGTATTCTCAGGACATCCAGCGAGTCCATCGAGTTGAATTCAGGCCAACGGATGTACGGGTGTCAGACTCGGCCACGGTGTCACGGACTTAGCCTTTTGGAGAAGTCATTGCCAAAAGTGGCTGACAGGACAACTTATGTCAGTCAAAGTCACTCTTTACATTGGAGTTTTGGCTCAACGGTAAGAGTGGCTGTATGCCATCACTAGTGCATGCGTTCGAATCCCGACTGTAGTGGAATTTATTATATTTTACAAACACGGGGAGGTTGAAAATACCCCCTAAAAAGGGGTAACCATGCGACCGAAAAACGGCATCGCCCACCTATTGCACATTACCCACCTCGGAGGGGGTTCAGTATACTGCTCAAGTGAGCGGTAATTTAGTCCTGGCTCTCCGGAGGTCCACATTACCCACTCCACTACTCACAGTGTAAGTAGCATCACCGGAGAACGGAGGCAACACACCTTCCATCTCGAAGGTGCCATAAGAGTATGAAAGAGTGAGTCGAAACTTTAACGGAGAAACTGTCAAGAGAACAATCGTAGTACTACAACCCGAATGTCATTTCCCATGATAAAAATAGACACATTGAGCCTTCATAATGCAATGCTTTCCCAAGCACGCCCACAAGGAGACGACTCTCACCATGATCAATATCTTCATTCCAGCTTTCTGCGTGTTCATAGCATACAAGGCAGCCAAGTTTATAAAGAATCTAAGGGTGAGCTTTCCAGTTTCAACACTCCTTTAAGATTAGCGCCGTCACTCAAGTTCGAGTGGCAGGAGGTTCGATATGTACCAGGATACCGATCTATGTTCTCCCCGCTCAGTCTCCTAGGCGCCGTTTTACCCTACAGCTGGTTCAACTACGGGAGGAGCTGGTACTGGATCATGAAAGACACTGGTGGGTGATGTAGATTTTGAGCCCGAAATTCAGACACCCCAACTCCTTACCCATAGCATTCTTCAAGTATATGCACGACGTGATTACCATTGTGCCATGGGTTTCCGGAGATCCTGCCTACTTCACGTGCTCCCCTGAGGTTACCCAGCAGCTCCTCGGGAACGAAGGGCAAGTTCAGCTCGTGAGACCGCCGATGCTTGGGAGCCCTTTACTGTGAGTAGGCTCAACGAAGGCTGGTCCGAAGATCTGCTCCAATTCGCATAGGCTCTGGGGAGGTAACATGTTTGCATCCAACGGTGAAATGTGGAAACGGCATCGAAGAGTCGTCTCTCCTGCGTTCGGCACTAAATTGTACGTTCCCCGCTCCTAGGTGTGGATCGTGAAGTGTCCTTGTCGAGCTCTGTTTATGGAACAGGTACGCGATGGTTATCCAGCAAACCTGTTTCATCTACAAAGACATGATGGAAACCGAGGGTTGGTTGGCCAAGTCGTCTGTGGACGTAGACGGGTTCCTTCGTATCACCATGCAGGTAAGCACATGCCATCGCGACCCACATCCGTGTCTGACGCAAAATCTTTAGCTAGCGTTCCTTGTAATCAGCCGCTGTGGATTCGGAATCTCCCTTTCCTGGAGCTCCGATGAAAAAGGCGATTTGAATACTGCCAAGGTCAACGATGCACTCGCTATGGTGACCGAAACGGTGTTGCTGCGCCTTATGATCCCCAACTGGGCATACAAACTACCAATCAAACGGTAATTCGTCACTTGAACCTGCAAGTTCTTCAGGCTGACTGTGCCTGTAGCCTTCACGAGATTGACGAGACGTGGAAGTTTCTTGCTGTCTTCATGCGTGACTCGATCAAATCGCGAGCACAAATGCTTAGTGGGGACCCCGAGCTGTTGAGCAAGTCCGATGACGTCTTCACTCGCCTAGTGTCTGCGAGCGATAATGTAGGCAAGTATAATCTCAGCGAGGAGGAAGTAGTAAGTCTCACTTTATTGGCTACAACGTGAGCTAATTTACATTTCTTTTGGACAGATAGGCAACACGTTCTTGCTAATGTTCGTGGGATATGGTATCGTTTTCTGACAAACTTCTATGCTATAGACGCTGAGTTTCCCTTCAGAAACGACTGCGTTAGTGCTTGCGGCGACAACTACCTTCCTCGCCATCCACCAAGATGAGCAGGAGAAAGCGTATCGCGAAATTACCTCCATCATCACAGGCGGTCTTGAACCGGTACGCGCTCCCCATCGAGAACTGTCTGGAGTTTAATATTGTCCTTATCAGACTCTGGAAGATCTAAGCAAGCTCCCCCATACTCTTGCGTGCTTCAACGAGGCTTTGAGGATGTATCGTGAGCACTTTGCGGAGAAGTTCACCTATGAACAACCTGACGTTTCCGCCTCTCTGCTGAAGCTGCTTCCCCAATGACCATGCGTACTATGCCCGAGGATGTCACTGTCAAAGTGAAACGACCGGCCGAAGAGACGATAGTTATCAAGAAAGATAGCTTGGTGATTTTCAACACTGTCTGCACTCGTAAGTGACGAATGGCTCCATCCACGACTCTTTTATTTTTCCCCTTCCTAGATTGCAATCCAAACTTCTTCCCAGAGCCGTCCAAGTTCAAGCCATCGAGGTGGTACGACGTCTCGGAGCACGACATCACAACGTTTGGAAGCGGCCCTCATTCATGCATTGGACGCAAGTTTGGACATACCGAGGTGCTAACGTTCCTTTCCTTGCTCCTGCGCGACTGGCATCTTGACGTGTCACTCAGAGCCGGAGAAACTAGGGAACAGTTCGAGGAGCGAGTGATGGGAGATGCTGGTCCAATCGGGATGTCGTTTGGTGTCACTGGCCCAATGAACTTGAGGCTGACACGTAGACAGTAGAGTAATGGGCTCGAGATTTGATAGATCGCTATTCTTATTGTGTGGCATTCTAATATTGGTGTCTTGTGTGCTCATATCACCTGTGACGCCCTAGAAACACAAGACGGGGCTCTTGCTACTGGCCAAGAGCTCACCTGGATGGACTCCGTTACGTCGCTGTGGGCTGATGCCGTGAGTCCCTTGTGCTTCTCTATCCGATGGAGGACAGCAAGCTCCACATACTCGAATGATTCTCCGAGTTGGTAAGCTTCTTTCCCTGGAACCCTTCAACCACTCATGTAGAGTACTCGCGAATTAGGGGACGTCCCTAGAGAAGGTCAGGATTTGAACACGATGGTTTGAAGGGGATTTTGAGTTCGGCCTATTTTACTCAAGAGAAGTTGTTTGGAACAAAGAATTTCATGACTCTCCGATACACACCGGAAGGAAGCTCTCCGAGTCGGTCACCAGCTAGAGGAACTCCATGAGTCTCTGAGATCCAAGTGGCACGCTCCAACAAACAGTGGGCGATTGGGTGAGAATAGAATATGTGACTACTAAAAATTCCATTCACCGTCGGCCTATCGGGGTTAGTCAATGCCAAATAAGGAGGTCTCGGCTCAGCTAGGCAAAAGGGGAAGACCGGTCCGGTTGGGCGCTAATTTCTCTTACACGATTCCCCACAAGGTGCTAGCTGTGTGACTATTATTTACTCAGTGGGTATTTATGGGCTGATATTACAAAACGCTCATATGGGAAGAAATAGAAGTTGCTCAGAATTGGGGCCGATGTTCAAGAGGCCCTTTTTCTGGACTGGCAGTGCAGATCAAGCGCTCAAGTCTGCGCCTTGATTTAATCTTACGTAGGTTGAATGTTTAATTAGGTGCTTGATGGAATTTTTTTTTCCGATCCTCTGGTAAAGAATATGTACCAGCCGTCCTATCAGACTACGAACAGCACACAGTTACAGAATCCTCATTTTTTGATGGGCGCTCAATGATCCAGCCATTTAGGTGCAGATGTGAATAGGGAGGGTGAGTACATAAGGCAGCAGCCTGTGTGCGACCCCAACGCATGTTTTGATATTCGTTTGAACTAGGGCTTGTACCCAACGAACATTGCCATTGGCGTGAATAACTTGATCCAACAGTTAATAAAAATTTTGATAGCGTCGAAGAGTGACAAACCTTGTATCTCCCCGCAAAGATAAGTGCAGTCGCTGCATCCTTACTCAAGCCATCGAGAATCGTAGAAGACTGGCCTTGTACCTCCCACGTACATCTAGAATCACCCAAGGCAACTTCAAGAGGGGAATACCACTCGGATCCTATACCTCTCGAGCCGGTAGAATTTTCTGCAGCGAGGTCATTATATTCCAGAACCACAAAGTTCTTGCGGCGTAATGCGGCCAATGCGTATGGCATGGAACGCTGTTCTAACGTTCGGTGCCCAATCTTCGTCGCGTCTTCAATGAGCTCAGCAAGCCTTCTGTGCTCTGCATTCCCGGGGTCCAGAGTGCTGGTCCAGCACCACTCGTACAATGCAACCTGGACAAATTTTCCTTCATAGACGTCCTATTTTTTCCAGACGGCTATCTCACCTTGCCTCCAGGTTTGAGCAAATGCGCAAACTGCGTGTATACCATATCAAAACTGGGAAGGTATCTCAACGATTCGATTGAGTAAATAGCATCGAAGGATTCTGGAGGAAAATAGTCGGCCAATCGTCCTAGGTCACCTTAAAGCACGTGTAATATGAGCCTTAAATGAAAGAACAAACGAGAAAGAGAGCCGAAGTTATGTGAAGAGTTAAGCTTGTTATCGACTGACCAGATATAAATGAGAGCCGACCTGACATGCCGACTGAACGTGCCATACTACTCGCCTCTTCAATCTATACAAGGCATACTTTGTGAGCTTAATATGTGCTTGAAGGTGAAAACAGCTACCTTTGCTGTATTTCGGTCAATCCCAACCACCGCCACGTCGGCGAAATTGACAAGTTCTAGTGCAGCAGCGCCAGAACGACATCCAACTTCCAAGACCCTCATTCCAGGTTTCAGACGAAGTTTCATGAAGAGGTAGTGTTCGTGGCGCACCAGTGCAATATCAAGCTTGTCTCCACAGTAGAAACGAGCAAAGTGGAAATCGTGGGTCCTGCGAGTGGCCATGGATTTTTCCGCAATTGTTACAGCCCTGTTGAGGGAGGACGAGATACAAATGTGAAAACGGCTTGAGCAGAGGTGTGCGCTCAGCCGATGTAAGTTCTATCGTGTTGTATGATTATCCACAATGGCCATGCACCGGAGATTGTGAATGGAAGCTGTAGAACAGAGACCCACAGGTCGAAAATAGCATAGATGAGTCGATGATGACGGACCTCAGTACCCCAAAGACCCCACCGATAAATTTTGGGCTTGATGTACCACATACGGGAAGTTTCCAGTTAGGAACGAGTATCGGGCGATCAAGTTGAACGTTGCCCCGTCACAGAGCACGGGCACATCATCGAAGTCTCAAGAAGCCATCGGATAACCAGGACAGCCTGGCAGATGAGATTTGGCAATGTGGAAACACTTCCATCAGGAAGTCGCTGCTGTGAAGGTTGTGCTGTGTTCACCTGACGTTGGTACTACAGCTCCAGAATTCGGCTTCATCTTCAAAGCAATTGTTGAAGTAGGGATTCGGGATCTGTCTGTATACAAGTCTGTATATGGTATCATCTAGAGCACGCCAGAACGTTGACTCTCTAAATATGTGCGAGCTCGACGTCCCCGCTCGATCTGTCGAGCCCAGGTGGAGCAGGTTTGGTCTTCTTAGATATTATGCGGCTCCTTTTGATCAGCAGAGCTGCGAGAGCGCCTAGAGACGCAGCAGGAACTCCTATAACAAATACTTTATCAATTGTCATCGCATAGGCTCAAAGAACGTTGGCTCTCTGTGGGTTGAGCAGGGAGTGCACAGCACTGATGCTCGCCAGAACGGCGACCCGGACTTCAGGGCTGAGATCGGGCGCCAGTGCGCTAATCGCCTTTTTCAATTCGCTCGAGAACACGGCTTGAGACAGCCTGGATTACGGGTGACCGGATGAGCACTCGACAAGGTGTGCATACGATTTCAAGAGCTTACGAGAGACCCAATGCACCGCCCAAAAGTTGCATTATTGTGACAGCTGCTGTGGCTTGAGGGACCAAATTGGGACGCTCCGCAAAATGGCCTTGGACTACGACGACCTAGGTGATCCTGAGCACGAGCTTTTCAGTACAAGTATCGGGAGTACGTACCACATTCTGAGTTGCTGACCCTAAGCCAACACCCGCAAGAACCTGATAGCCAGCAATACGAGCGAAGCTCAAATCTTGATCAGCCGTGAACAATAATCCGAACGCAATGGCGGCAAGTGGAGGGAAAAAGAATAGCCAGGGCCAGGCTTTCCCATTGGTCTGGGCACCGGGTTAGAGCAGGATCACACAGGTGAAAGATGCAGGACATACTTGGATCACGCCAGCGCTAATGAAGGATGCTGCCATACATGTATCAGAAGTAAGCCTAGATATTCGAGATTAAACCACACTTAAAACGCCAGCTCTTGCGTAAGAGTATGAGCAGTAAACGACAATGTCGAGGAATAAAAACTTACACCATGAAGGGTATAATGTCGATCCCGGAATGAGCAGCGGAATGACCTTTAACTTGGTAGAGGAAGGGCTTGACGGAAGCATGAATCGTTTGAAGCCAAGAAAATGGAATGAGGCCTACCAAGTAGTACTGTATTTTTCCGTCGTTGGTGAAACAAGTCTCGATAAGTATTTGAATCACTCACGATTGCGAGGATGAATGCAATATTAATGAGAAGCTGACCATGAGGAGTTAATGCAGACTCTCCAGGAGAACTACTTGTGGCCTACTGCTTCCAAGCATGCACCAGACATGGTTTTTTCTTTAAACAGACGCATCAGCAAGATCGCGTCTTCACCTTTTCTTATTTCCCAAACGACAAGGGTGGGAAACAGGACACTAAACTGTGAAGACACTAGTTCGACGAGCGTAAAAGAGAGAGAAAAGACCCGAGCTTACCAGCACGAGGGTCGAAATAACTGCAGGATCATTCCAAGGCTTCTCATTTCCGCCCCACTGCAACGCGAGTAGGAGTGTGGTCGTTGTCGACATAATGAGCGTTGTACCGATCCAATCGATTCGGAGCCACTTCTGTGAAAGAGACCCGTCGCTCCTTGGTGCTGGGGTATATGGAAGGATGAAGAAGACGGTTGCTAGTGCCAGGCCGCCAACCTGAAGGGGCGTAAACAGAGTCACAGAATGAAGGTAACAGACGAACTGGTAAATTTATATCTGCGTCCCTAAATTGAGATCCAAATTTTATTTGAAGAGATTTGAAATACTCAACAGAAACACCAACTGTGTTGAGGTGTTAGGAAAATGCTATCGTGACGAGCGCTTACTGGTTACCACTTACCGCCAAGTGACCTTGTCAGAAAAAACTCCGCCAATCAAGGGACCTGTAATTGAAGCTACCGCATAGACGGCACCAAATGAGCCCATAAGCACAGGACGTTGCTCCATGGTTGTAATCTAGGTGAGAGGTTGTTCACATGAAGCACTAAGAAAGACGTGAACGCTGCTCACCTGTGCGACGATCGACATAATGGAAACCCAGAGACCTGCTGATCCAACCCCAGAAACCGCACGACCAAAGATGAGAACGCTAACCGACGGAGTGACAGCGCACAGCAGGCTTCCAACTTCAAATATTCCGATGGAAAATAAGAAGACAGATTTTGCGGCGACGAGTGAGAGCAGTTTCCCGTAGAATAGCATCAAAGCAGCCTGTCACGATAGTTAAAGGAGAGAGTGAGAATATGCAAAGACCTGAGATACCTGGGGAAGAAAATAAGCACTGGCAATCCAGGTTAAATCAGACACAGCTTGGAAATGAGAGGCGATGGTTGGAAGAGCTGTCGAAATGATAGTCTGATCCAGAGCGACGAGGAAGAATGCGAGGATGAACGAGCTGTGCAATTGCTCAGTCGCATGTTTTGGAAGGAGAAGAATAGGTTACATGAATACAGAGACCAATTTTTGGCCGTGCAACAACAAGTCAGGCACTGTATTCTCTGGGGCCGGATTACCAGAAGAATCTGTAGAAAGGGTAACGGTTTGCAGCTCCTTCTCGTCCATGGCGGGAACAAGCGGCGGGAAACTATAGGCAAAAGTTGAGGCGATACTCGTGCTTTCGTGTTATAATGGAAGTGTGCGTGGTGCGACTTGTGAATTGTTGGGATTGACAGCAGACAACAAGCACAAACACCCTTACCCCTCCAACACCGAAACTAGGTGAAGTTCGAGTCCTGCCTTCTGAAACAGTGACAGAAGTCCCGAGATCCAATCAGTGGACCATATATCGCCGCCGGTGCCCACAAGAACAAAGTTGAGGCCCGAAATACCACTTCGAAAGTCATTTCAACAAGTAGAGACTAGACTTCGTGTGCTGCCGTTGTGTGCAGATAAGGAGGGGTTTTTTGATCAGTCTTGGCGTTTACCCAAGTGGCGTCTCTCGCGGGATTTGAATAAGAATGCGCTACCACATGTCGAGAGGGCATTCACCTCATGGACCAAGTCGAGATGTGGGTTTACACGTAAACGTAACACCCGTGACGCCGTCCCGCAGCGACGAAGAGATAATGCCCTGAAAACCGATTCACAGAAAGGCGAATCCCTGCTAGACCATCCGTATTCTAGGCCTAACGTAGGCCGCGCACATTGAATTCAGACTGTCAGTCAAGGTCTTCGAAGACCGTCTCCCACAGTACAGCTTGCTACATTGTGCCTGAATGTTGTTTTCCATGATAAAAGACCCTCATAGTGCGGCGCCTCCCAGAGCGCCGTTTTACCTACAGCCGTACAACTATGGGAGGAATCGGTACTGAATCATAAAAAGCACAGTGGGGTGGTACATTTTGACCTAAAACTAGACACGGCCAACTGCTACCTAGTGTTCTTTAAATGCCATAGCACTTCACGGTTGGCGGTGGGAACTGCGATTGTACAAATGGGTATGCGCTAATCTCATCGCAGCACGAGCCAAAGCAACCAACTTTCTTCAGAACCTGGAAGGATTTTTGGGATGTAAGTAAGGTCTAGGGCTAAATTATTGCTGCCTGTCGTTTATGTCAAAATGTGCCTAGGCTCATGCGTCAATTGTGTCATGTATATGTCAGAAGTTCCCAAGACAACCAAGTCGCGCAACTTTGCTTCGCGTTGTCTAGACACCATATCAAGACATATCTCAGAGCTCGTCTTCGTGTTTCGAGTCCTTCCGGTGTTAATCAGGTGAGCATTCTTTGTTACAATCGCTTGTTGACTTCGGGTGGCGACACTGCGTGGTATGTCGCGTCGAGTAATGATCCGTCGACTGACTGAAGTGTTAGCGTGCAGCGTGATCCTTCTCCAATTGTAATGCGAGATTCGTCTTCCATCCTTCGCGGATGTATGACGGAATAATTCAGCGAATACCTCATCCTGGCCATTCTTCTGGGATGAACCGGCGCCGCTTCAGGACCATACAGGACCTCAATTTGTGGGATATCCCGAGGGGGTGACTAGGAGCGTACATAAGTTGATGTCGGTCCTTGCCGCGTAACGTCGCTCTGCCAAAGCCAGAAGCAATGGTTGTTATTGTTTCGACCGGAGTATGTTACCGGAGACGCCGTGTCAAAGCCGCTCGCTATGTTTGATGCGTAGGCGAGGCCGTTTTCAGAGTGAGTTTCGGTTGTGATGTTTGCTCAGCGTCTTCAGTGAACTGATAAGAGTACGCATACCTTGATCTCCCATTCATGGTTGAGAAAATCTGTCGACGGTCCAGTACCAGTATGGTTGTTTATATCTCTTTCCCACCGCCAATGACCGCCTTCGACCCCTTCATCATCATGACATAGAGGAAAATGTTGGTTGAGCGGGCCAAACTAGAGATGCGTCGTTGGCGGAGAGCGAACACGGGCACATATCTGGTGAAGGCTGACTCAAGTACGGGTCGTACGGAATGATATCGAGATACCCGTTACGCTGCCGTTGCGCGAATTACATTTTCTTTGATCGAAAAGGCAGCACCGTGTGACAGAAAACGATCCGCTGGGTTTGTGACTTAGAGGAAGGTTGAGCGCCTTTGACGGAAGGCGACGGAGGTACTATGATAGCGCTCAAGACAGGTGGCGGAGTCTGGTAGCCAAGAGAGATTTATCGGTGCACCGCCCGTTAAATTGGGTTTACTTAAATTGGGCATTAGTTGGCAGGTCATTGGGATCAGACATTAGCTTGAAATGCATGTTTCATGGGTGGGTTCAAAGGCCGTCTCAGCATTCTATCGAGTCTGATTGGGAAGTTGGTCCTGTGGATATTGAGCCAATAGTCTAGAGTCGTAGTTCGCGAGATGAAAGAAGGATGCTTTGTCGTGCGTGGGACGACAAGGGGACGTAGCTTCGTATGAAGCACTGCTGCGTGTGGGCCATCAAGTAACGCGCAATAAACCTTGCAGTAGTGCTGCATGCGTGATCAGATCGCATCTTGAAGGATAATAAGTACCTTACCACGCCACGTAAACGACGCCCTAAACCTTCACGACAAACATTTTCAGCATTCGTCAATCAAAAATCCAGCCGAGGAGCTCCAAGGGCTAACCCGGTTCCGGTCCTCGAGGATGGTAGATTGCCACAAGACCAGCTGTTCTTTGATTAGAAGGGCAGGCTGCGCCAGGCGGGGGAAGAACGAATTGATGGCGCTTTCGGTGACTCGTTGTAGCACGAGTTGCTGTTGTTGGGACTTATCAAGGGGCTTGGAGTGCTGGGAGGACCCTTGGAAGAGAGCTAGGTTATGCCTCGCGCCGTTGGTGCCTCGATCGGCGACGCTCCAGGATGTCGGTCATCGTGCGAACGGCACGGCAGCTGTTTCGAGTCGCTAGAAGTAGGTGATCCGTTTCTATACCCAGGATTACGGTCACAAAAATTCGCTCGTGGTGATCGTAGCGATCTACCACGCCCGCTGATTGGCTTGGTCACTCATGTCACGGAAGATCAATCTCCATCAGTAGTAGATTGGTCACATCTCTGCTTAGGAATCGCTGATACTCCTTTGTTAGCTGGAGTAACGGTTGTCCTGACTGCTCAATTCATTGACAGTACCTGATGCCATCCCGCGATTTCGTCCGGTCCGGTGTTTTAGGCGTAAATTGGAATTACACCTTGCGCCATTTGAACACCGCATCTTGCGTTAGTCGCGTGAGCGCACGTCCTGGGCGGTAGCCACTCCATCGTGAGCCAGACCTCTATCTCGTTTATCAATCTCGGCATGATGCAAGCTGAAGACTGAAAGGCATGTCGTGGCACGACTTGGCACTGGACCCACACGGGTGCCTAATCTTCTCGTGTCGTCTCCCAATCATGTTCTCTTAAGGCTCGTGGATTTTCGGTCATGCAGCATCGGATATGCCGGATTCCTCAAAGAGCCTTCAGCGCTCGGCGTATCGCTGCCTGGAGGGGCACAGACTGAGGACGCTGGGTTTCGCGTTGCCCCGAGCGTCTGGAACCATGGGCATGGCTGTCGTGCACAAAGGATGACAACTTTAGCGGAGTGTGGAAAAAGGATTTCTGGCAGCGATCATTTCAAATGGTATGTCCCTTTTGTGCTTTTCAACGACGATAGTTGGCAGGGTCTTGACATCCCCCAACTCGCCGATTCGACCGATATTCGACTGCCCCTCCCGACCTGTGGCAATAGCGCGTGATTGAACACGTTGCAAGACATCGTTGACTGTCCTGGCTCCCGCTCACTTTCATGGCGAGATTCTCTGAATACGCCACTCACGCCATTCTTGGCGGCTTTTCGACGTTGTCCCTCATCCTCGGAACAGTTACACAACACCCAGAAGCGAATCACGTATATCTTGCGTCGAGAGACGATGCCGCTGCTTGTGGATTGTTCTGAGGTTCAAGCGGCGGTTTATGTTGATGGACATTGGATCGGTGTTGTCTGTGAGTGACTAAACCCCACGATGGTATATGCGTGCTGTTTTATTCTGATATGCAGGTATCGATACTTACAGCTGCAATACGAGCTGTCGGCCCAGACAGTATGCAAGACCTACCGCTTTGGGAATGCGCGACATGCTTCTAAGAATTGTTAAGGGTGCCACGCCCGTCAAGCACTCGGAGAGCAATTCCTGATGGAGGGTAGAGGGCTGGAGGCAGATTTTGGCGTTTCAAGGGCGGTGTCCTTGTGATTGGTACGTCTTGCTGATATTCTCTCTGTCTTGCTTATGGCTGTGATGCTCACGGCGATATTCCTCTTTCAACGTCCAGAGCAGAAGAGACTTCGACCTCGCCCTCGTCGCTCTCTCGAGATCGATGTCGTGCTCACCTCGGCGACCTCGGGTTTCGACGTGGTCGTCGCCATCGGCAGTTCTCCAGCAGGGCAGGAAAGTGTACGAATCTGATGACCCCGGTTCATCGTCCTCACGCTCCTCTACAACCTCCATGTTCTCCTCGTCATCTGCGTCGTCGATACCTACCTCTCCTCCGACATCGACAAAAGGGAAGGGCAGTCGGACGTCGTCTCTGGCGACCCTCAGTCCAGCTCTGAAGGCCGTGGGCATCGATACGGATATGCCATATCCTGAGCTTGGATCGTCGAATATTGGGAAACTTCTTCCCCGAGAGAGGTTCTCGTATTGGCGTTTCGATTTGTTGTTCTTGATTTGCTCGGATGTGACAAGAGGTAAAATTTTTCATCTCCTCTTTCGTCATGAATGGAGACTGAGCTGTTGTTCGTAGATCAGGAGCACTCGCGGAAACGTCTTGCAGCGCTCAGCCTTTCTTCATTGCTCAACCAGTGTCGGACAACGGGACCAAGGTAGACGGCGTGCTGGAGGCCTTGTTCACGGTATTGGTCCTGAAGAGTTCGAACCTCTTCGGCGCTCATCGTGACGTTGCCTTGAGGATACATTGAGCGAGTCAGGCCTGGAAGTAAATAAGGTATCACATCAACAACGATATTGGGTTGGCCTATGGCAATGAGGTGTGCGATCCGAGTGCTAAGGGTATGCCTATTCCCTTTTTGCTGCGCAATGTCCAACAAAGAAAGGGGTGGATCTTGTTGATCTGAATCTACTGGCGGGATCTTCTGCATGCGCGACAGTGCCAAATGTGCGACTTTGTAGTCCCGCAGGAGAGTACCTGCCCTTGACACAATGTTCATAGATACTGTGTTCAACTCGTATGGCTCGTGTCGCAAGTGGGTCATATGATCGAGAACCTTCTCTGCAAGAGTCGTCGAGCGTCGGTGGAGAAGGCTGTAATGGAGGAGTGTGTTGTAGCTCATTCGATCGAGCCGCGGTAGCATCTTCTCATTTGGTGGAATAGGGTCATGCGTTGGCAGTGTTTCTATGAGCCTTTCGAGGATTTCATGGAAATAGGCGTATGCATGCACCCGTCTTGGGGTACCATCTTTATCGGGGATCCAGACCGTATTCGGCATGCGAGGACAGTTGTACAGCGAACATAGGAGGGGTGTGATGTTCCTCAAGGGAATGAGTTGCTGATCCAGGAGCACAGCAAGATTTGCCAAAGCCTGCAACGCCTCTTGAAAGTTGGCTGTCGAAGCTTTGCCCCTGTGATCTGAGTCATCTGCTCTGCGAGGTCGGCGGCTTTCTGAGCCATGTACAGATGAATCAGTCCGTGAAGGAGGGCATGCGATGGGAGCCTTGGACAAACGTCCTTGATAAAGTTTGCTGCAACTGCCTTGAAGTGATCCACTGAGTGTAGGCTGGCAAGTTCGGTCGCACCTCGCGCTAGACCAGCATAGCGGACTGCATTGACAATGTGGTAGGCGAATCCGACCTCTCTTCGAACGCGTTGCCCACCTCATGAAACGGTCGCTGTACGATCAATACCGGACCCCGGACGATGAAGCGAGGTATTGGGAGGAAGCAGAGAGGGGAAGGAAGGCCCTCGAACGCTCGGACGCGCGGTTCGTCGGCGCAGACAGAATACAGAAACCACTGCCTGACTTACCACCGCTCGTGATGTACTACACTCCTGCGCTCCCACCTTTGTATCGGGATATGAAGCGGCGATTTTCGCGCTTTCTTCTGAGGTTTTCGTTTCTGCGATCCATTGGGAAGCGGTGCTCATGAGAATAGAGGGAATACAAGCTTAGAGTATCAATTCTTTACTAGGGGAGGATACTGCTACCAGAAATACTCAAGGTATCTAGGAAGAGCAGAAGGCAACTAAGAGAGGATTAGGCAAAATTAGAGAAAAAAACAGAGGCAAGTGCTGACCTATTTTAATGGCTGGATACCTTTTATGCTTCCGAAGGTAATTCGCATCCATTTGTTGGTGTTTGCACTATGATCACCATAGGAAATAAATGTGGCCGGTCGATACGTCCCGAGAGGGTAAGCATGAAGGCCCCCGACGTACATCCTGCAGCACGTCGCGTCGAAGAGTCGAGCCGTAAAGTGCGGCTCCTTATCCGGGTCTTTTCCCAACGTTGACGCCTGAGGCACGCACCTGGAGCCTCAAGTTCGAGAGGAAAAAGAAAGAAGTAAATAACAGCTCACTTTGTAGCGACAATTTCAACTCCATTTGCCAGGTACCCCAGCTTCCGATGCAAAAGCAGTTGGAGAGCTTGGCTCTCCATTGCCTCCCTCAACGACCCAATCAATTCGCCCTGTCGGTAATTCTTGTCGCGTGTTCCAGCGATTAGGACGTGGTACTGGGCAGGTATTTGCGGAGCGGGCAAAGAAAGAACATTGGGCAGACCGATTCGAAGAATCCCGGGTTTAGACGCAACTGTGGGTGCCTTGAGCTTGCTGAAAAGTAGATGGGCGACTTGCTGCAGGAGGGAGTGCATCATGGATGGTGGCGTAGACTGGAAAGAGTGACTGAGGTTAACCAGCGCTAAAGACCCAGAACTCTATATTTACGAAGAGAGGTTGGCGTTCCTGCCACTGATGGGGGTAATAAATGACAACAACCTGACTAGGAACCTAATGATGGGAGGTTGAATAACCGCTCTACAGAGAGTATCGTGTGAGAGTGTGAACTTATCACGACAGAGCGTGCGCGTGACTTGCCTAAAGTATGGACGCTGAGCACTGAAGCATTACTTACGGCTAACCCTCACATCATTTACTTCGGGAGTTGAGCTGCGCGAGGTGGAGGAAAATTTGCATTGGAGCCTGTTTCCTCTCGATAATGCAGGGGATACCTAGCTATACTTGTTATTACAATAAATACTCTTACAACGTTTCCCTATTCGCCCTGCATGATTCAAATTTAGCAGACCGTCATCCGCTACGAACTCCGCGTAGGTCCATCGCATCCTCCCGACGTGTCTCATTTCATTGGTAGTTCTCTTGATCGCTGGAGAGGAAATCCCATGCTCGTTCAGTAGCAGACATCAGCAATCCTTGGGTTTGCTGTGACTTACTGTATGGTACTGTATAGCGCCATAGTGCCACAGCAAGGGTACCCCTTCGGACAGCAGACTGATCATGTTACGTAGTGGACCCGAGATGCTATGCAGTGCTATGCAGCACTGTCTAGTGCCGGCACCCACTGTAGAGTTTATAGTTCCACTATACTCCTTGCCAAATCTTGTGATTGGAATTTTCATTCACGACGTATACATGTTTGGCAAATCATATTCATTTACTTTCTAATACAACAAGCCCTTCTAATGATGCTATAGCGAACCTTGGGATCCCGTTTCTCTCGTCCCTAATCCGTTCGTCTGCCAGTCATCCATGTGTTCAGAAGGAAATACCGCGGACCAGGCCTATGGAGGCGAAATGTTGTTGTTCCCTCCAAAAGTACGATCCTTGTCTCGGTAACCAGCTCCTCGTTTAAATTCTGAGACCAGAGCAGCGAGACGAACTGGCAATGGCAAAGGTAAGTGTCTACCAGGGTCTATGTTAGTGGATAGGTGCTTACCATACTTTCCTAGCCTTTCCTCATCGGCGTTGGTGGCCACGGGCGGGAATCCGAAGACTGCGAGCAGGAGTTGGCGAGGTACGTTAGCACCGTTGTCTAAGATCTGCGAGTTTCGAGGATTGGCCAGCGAGAATGCTCGTGCATGATGGTGTGGCCGTCGAGGACGAACTAAAAAGATCTATAGATTATGAGCCAACGACGCATTCATATAATCGGAGCTGCACCTTTTCTCCTGCTAATGTTACCCTGCAGATTCCTTTCCATGAGGCCGACCAACAGCGTCGAAGAGTGAAACGGTCCCCTTCGACATGGTGGTGATGGGGAACTGGATGTGCGGATGGGGCCGTTTCGGGAATTTCAACTAACGTGTGATCGATTTAGGGGAGGCCTTTCGGACTTGCAGAAAACCGAACCTTTCCTAGAGATAAGCTGAGTCTGGAGGATAATCACAATTAGATTCTTATTACGTGAAGTGTACAGCCAAGAGCACTAGGGAATGCTGTAGGACAACTATACTGTACAGCACCGCGCCGATGCTATACAGCGGGTCGAAGCTATTTGTCGGCGCTTGACGGTGTTACCGTGCTATAAGCCTCTATGGCATTGATTTAGATGCTACAGTAGAAAGGGAACATGCTATAGCTGCTATAACCCGAAATCCGGGTTTGCTGATGGAGGCGTAGTCTTTGTCATCAATAGTCAGACAGAATGCTTACATAATTTGATCTCCTAGCCGTAACAGTGGTATATTGGTGTCAAATTGGTGTTCCGAAGCAGCCAGATACAGTCAGATGCAAATGTAATAGTACGTGCAAGATTATTTCGTTCAGTCAGAGTCAGAAACAGCAGCCATGTACGCTAGAATTCTGCATCAGATACTGTATTTAAGTAGGGTATACTTACATGTCTGGACTGTGATTAAGCAGTCCACCCACAGAGAGGCCCTGCCGGGTGTGCCGGAGCCCAATGCTGTGGGCGGGACCTGTCAACATGAGCAAACAATGCAGGAAACAATGCCCGAGCATTGTTCCTCGTTGTTTTCGGTGTTCCTGCCCCCATTTTTGACGGGGAAAAGCCACCAACGATGAGCAAACATATTTCCTCGTCGTTGTGCACCATTTCCCCCATCGTCGGGGGGCGGGAATGGATGGATTGGGCCAGGTGGGTTTGGATGATGTGGCCTTTTTTCGGGGCCTGTAGCTATTTTTAGATCATCATGTAATTACCATGACACATCCGTTGTATTGCTCTCGCCAACGTCTGTCACGACGTCCGGCGAGCTCGGGGGCACCTCAAAGCGCACGAAAAAAATTACAAAAAATCATATTAAATTCAAATAAAATATACACATGGTGCGAGATAAGGAGAAAATGAGTAGAAACGACGCGTCGTTTCCACTCTGATCCTGGTCCCTCCCCTTTCCAGCAAAAAATGCACAAATAAAATAAAATAAAATCGTATTAAATTGTACAAAAAAAATATACAGGATGCGGGTGGCTTGTAGGGCCACCCGCTATGGAATATAGGTAAAACGAGCAGAAACGGCACGCTATGACGCGCCGTTTCTGCTCAGGGAAACGGGTGCGGGTCCTCCCCCGCCCCTCTGCCCTCTCTGCCCCCTCCTGTGCTCGTTGGGGTCCCATCCACCCCCTCGTGTACTCGTGGGCCACCTCTGCCCCCTCTGCCCTCTCTGCCCCCTCCTCTGCCCCCCTCCTCTGCTCGTTCGCCCCATTCGGGTGCTCGTTGGGCCTCTCCGGGTGCTCGTTGGGCCTCTTCGGGTGCTCGTTGGGGCTCTTTGGGTGCTTGTGCTCCCCCTCCTCGTGCTCTCCCTGATGCTTGAGCTGCTAGTGGTGGGTGTTGAGCAGGAGGCGAAGGGTGGAGGCGAAGGCCGAGGGATGATGAGGAGGGACGGACGGGGGCAAAAGATGGACGGGGGCAAACGGCAGGCAAGGGCAAACAAAGGGCGAGGGAGGGAGGACGGGAGGCGAGGGTGAAGGCGAGAGGGCGGGTTGACGTCCGCTGACGTCCTGTGCCCGCCGTCTGCCCGCCGTCGCCGCCCTGTGTCCGCCGTCGTTGTCCGGCCCTGCCATCGCCACCCTGTGCCCGCCGTCGTTCGCCCTGTGCCCGCCGTCGTCGCCCTGTGCCTGCCATCGCCGCCCTGTGTCCATCGTTGTTGTCCTGCACCTGCCGTCGTGGTCGTCGTGCCCCATCGCCATCGCCGCCGTATGCTCACCGTCGCCGCCGTGTGCCTGCCGTTGTCGATCGCCCGCTGTTGTCGACCTATGGCAGGGGAGGGGCACAAGAGGCGAAGAAAACGAACGTCGACTTAAAGTCGACGTTCGTTAGCCTAATTTGAATAGAAAATGCATGTTAGAGTATGTAGTTGTAAAGACAAACATACTGCTCACCTCGTCGCCGTCCTGTGCCCGCTGTCGCCTTCCGCTTGTCCTGCCGCCCCTGTTCGTACCCGCCGTCGTTCGCCGTCCTCGTTCGCTGCCGTCCTCGTTCGCCGCCGCCGTCGTCCTTCGCCATTGTCGTCCGTCCTCGTTCTCGCTCGTCGTCGCCCTTCGCCGTTGTCGTCCGTCGCGCGTCATTTTCTATTCGTCGCCGTGGGGGGGAAAGAGGGAGGGTGGGGGTGGGTTTGTGCCTCTGCCCACATCCCTATAGAAGGGAAGGGGCGAGAGAGGCGAGGCGAGAGACGGAGGGGTGAGGTTCCTGCCCCTGCCCACATCCCTATTGAAGGGGAGGGGCCAGATAAGCAGGGAAAACGAACGTCGACTTCAAGTCGACGTTCGTTGGCCTAAGGTTGAATTAAACATGCATTAGAGTATGTAGACATGAATAAAACATATTACTTATCATTTTTTTCGGTCTTGAGGCGTTGTTTAGGGGGTTGGGTGAAGTGGGGAGAGGGGAGATGGCGGTTGAAGATGAGAATCAACGACGTTTGTCGTCGTTGATGGCTTATCCGGCGAATACCGTGAACGATTTGATTGGCTGGCCCAGGCGGTCCGGTCAGCCTGCGTTCCGCTCATCGACCTCGGAATAGCCCATGCACTCGAAAGATGATGAAAATCTCTTGATTGAGCATCGGTAATTAATTATACTACTGTATTCTATGTATGTATTGAGGTCCGAATATTATCCGAGGGTAAGAACGAGCTAAGAGCCTGAAACACCCTTTCTGCGTGGTGATTTACGTTCTCCTGACGTTCAAACATGCCGAATACCACTCGTTCGAGCGGTTGAAGCACCAAAATAACTTTGTATTTTGCATCTGTAAGTAAGTAAGTACAACATATCAAAATTTTAGCCTACATTTCCCATGTAGATCCTATGATATGTGCCAGTGTCTGAAAGTTAACACATCATTGAGTTGGTTTCATATCAGAATCTACATTGTCTTTCATAGATTCTTAATGCACACCCTAAAATTAATAATTTCATCAGGGGAGATCTATTCCTGAATACTATTATAATTATCCAGTCTGTCTACCATTTTTACATATTTATTTGGCTTCTTCTGCCTCTTGGAATCCACAGACAGAGGTCAGAGTCCCATCATTGGCCTGAGCCCGAGATGAATTCACTCATAAAATATTTAAATCTTGCTATATTTTGTTGAAACTACACAAATAGATGTAGTTCTACACTGATAACAGTTTCCGAAAGTTCGAACAGAGATACAAGGCATGCTGCGTCCATTGGAGACGTTCCGTTGGTTGACAACGGAACGGAGACGGGATCGGGCCGATAACCCCAGCCAATGGGATGCACATATCATAACTACACTGTAGCGTTGCAACGGGCCAGCGGCCCTATACACTGTAGCGCAAGGAACGGGCCACGGATAGTTGAGCGCTTGAGCACCCTTCGATTGCGAACATTTGAGTTAGTGTGCTGCGTATCCGTCTGGATTGTGTATTCTAATTTCTTAACGTATGCATAAGCTTATGCCACTACAGTGGCAAAGGGCTCCCGTGGACAGCGTCCCACCTAGAGAATGTTTGTTCGACGTGTTCGAGCCGCCGCCCTTCTTTTCTGCGAATCTTTGAATGAGGTTCTTCAATGATGGTGTCATATAAATCCGACTCGCCGCCTCAAGTCAAGCTTCAAGCTTCAAGCCTCTGGCCTCATTATTCAACTTCAGGCCATCCGCTCACTGTCGACGTCCACGCGTTCTCTCTCATCTCTCACTTCTCTGCCCATCATTCAACCGGTCTACTAGATTTTTCA
>MPNV01000694.1:16782-221249 GCA_013376435.1 Cyclocybe cylindracea | reverse complement strand
TGGCTCTCGGTTAGATCCTCACCACCTCCCGCTTCTGCAGACGATACACTTTCTCCGCCGTTCTGTACAGCGCATTTTGTACCACCTCGACGGCCTCTTCTTCAGTAAGCTCGCCTCTGCGTACGCTCTCGGCCAATACCTGCCACAATTCAGTTAACATACGAATTTCATCACGACTCCGGAGCCGACGTGTCTCGGACGCTCGAATTATATACGCACCTCGTACAGCGCCTCGCGGGCCTGCTGTGACCCGAGATAATACGACTCAGGCCACCAATGACCGTCACCTGGTGGACACAAAAAAAGAAGGTCCAGTCAGAAAAAATCGAGATGGCTGGCGAAGATGAAGATATCCACTGGACCACATGATTTTATTCGTTGGGCTGAGCTCGAGTACCTGGCGGAGGACATTGCGCTGCCCTTCCGCAGAGACGAAGGGGAAGACCTGCCAATCCACAATTCAGCATCAGTATGGAGGTTGGCTGTCTGAAGAGTAGGGGTACACACCTCGCCAAAGTCCAAGTACACGTTGGAGTACATCGCAGTGAGATACCCCGCATCGCGTGTGTACGGATAAGCAGAGTGGAGTATCACGAACGTCGTCTTTGGGAACGCTTCTATGATTTCCTGGAGATGTGCGGGGGAACTCTTTGTGAGCCGAATGTCGGTGTCCCCTAACCCTGTATGGAATTGCACTGAGGCAACGACAGGGTTAGCTAAATTCACTTTGAGGTACTTAGAGAGAAAGGTCCCCACCTGGAATCTCGTAGTCGCCAGCAACACCCAATGCGATCCGTACGACCGTGTCGTTCAATGGCTTATGTGCGAGCCGTATCCGTCCCGTGCGGCGATACATGTCGAGCACTTCCGATAGTGCATCCTCCTTCTCCTTCATGTTGCCAGAGAGGGACACGTCCATCCCAGTGCGGTAGCACACGATTGATTTGAACCCCACCACGTCCTGATCACGGGCGTTCTCACTGAGAATGCCAGCCAACCTCGTCTCAAATGAGCGTACGACACGACACGGGTTGAAGGACCCATGCGCTCCGGGGCTCATGTACGGCCCCAGGATATCTTCCAACAAGCCCTACAAGTGCAGTGAGATGACACCGATCTCTGTCAGCGCACGTTGCCGGTTGGAAGGCGAGAGGAAATCGGGCTAATGACTCACTTCAGCCTCGACCTCCACCCGCACTATCCTCTTCGCATCTCCCCGTATGAATCTCGCAAGGCTCTTGTACCCCTCCGCCCACTCGCCGCTCCCACCAAGTCCATCATCCACTAACACGCTCTCAATCCCCGCCTTCTCGAAGCATAGCAAACACAGGTCCTCCCAGTCGATGCAATCCCTATGCCGCTTCACCTCCTCCCAGGACGTTCCGTCGTTCAAACCATAAAGCTTTGCCAGCTGCTTCGTCGCTCGTCGTCCGGCGAGTGTATGGATGGCGTCTTGCATTAGCGCTTGGCCCGATGCCTCAGAGAAGACGCCTTCGAAGAGGAGCCGGGAGCGGGAGGCGGCACGCAGGATGGGGTGTGCATGGTTGTCGGTTGCTGGGTGGGTGAAGGCGGCATGGTGAAGGGCAGGGAAAGACTGGGTGACCATCGTCAGTTGAGAGCAAGAAACGGGTGCGGCAATGACGTTATCGGGAATCATTTAAATCTTATCAGATAAGTCTAACTTTTCTTGGTGGACCATCTCTACTCGACATTCCTTACTTGTTTAATTCGTACGGAAACGCATTCACCACCTCTGCAAAACGCTCGAGGTCAGCACACGGCCCTCCATTTACGCAACTTGCAATGGTCGTGCCCATCTCGAGGCCTTCGAAGTACGCCCCTTGCAAGAAACCTGTCCATGCGCGTCCGTTGTCAGCTCACGTCCACAATACAGACCAAGCCACCGAAGCGTAAGGACGCACCAAAATATTTCCTGCTCGTCGCCTCGCCAGCAAAGTACAGCCTTCCAATGTTCGCTCTCATGTTATCCATGTGCTGACTCGCAAACGAAGGCGGCCAGTTCGAGTAGGAGCCTCGGAAGAGCGGATTCGTGTGCCAACGCGGGAAGTAGAAGTCGGTCGGCTCGGGGACGAGCACGGTCGGGAACATGGAGCGCAGGACTGAGAGGACCTCTTCCTGCACTTGGGCGTTGGAGAGCGCCTCGATACGAAGAGCGAAGTCGCCCTTCAAATTGTTGGGTGAGGATAATACGAGACAGATGAGAGTAGAGAAAACCCACGGTGACGGTGACGAAGATGATGCCTGAGCCGGGAAGGAAGCCGGGGTGGTCAAGACTCTGCCAGACGGTGTACCGGCCGCGCTGTTCGTCAGCGTAGATTGCCATCTATGCCTGTAAGTAAGCCGCCAGATTATCGATTCTATTCGGTTTGATAATTACCTCAGTATCGAACCAGAACTTGCGAGGGAACTGCAGGAAGATCTTTGTGTACGTGGCCATGACCATACTGTGGATTGCCTCCTGCTTGTAATCTGCGCAGATAACATAGCAATGGTTAAAAATTCACACCATCCAAATGCGAGTCCGAAAGAAGGCAACGCACCAGGTAACTTGGGTTCAAACACCACATCGTCGTGCTGAAGCACCCCTAGACTGAACGTACACAGTGCGTAGTCCGCGCTGAGTTCGCGGCCATCCGCCAGGACTACTTGGACCCCTTCCCTTGAGTGATTTACCGCCTTTACCGTGGCGCCGAACAAGACCTGCCTACCAGACGGTGCGAGGAACTCGGCGGCTTCAGCCTGTGCGATTATCTTGAACCCGCGCTGGTCGATGCTCATCTGGTTATCGTCCGAGAAACCCCCCGAGGCGACGTCGTACGTATAGTTATTTCCCTAAGGACATGGGTTTCATGTAAATTTGCATATCGACCTCTTGGTTGGAGCACAAACACTCACCCACGACGACGCAATCAAGGAGGACTGTTCGGGCGTCTGGGCATATTCCCAGTCGAACTGGTAGTATTCGGACGCACGGGCATGTGCCGTTGCAGGTTTTGCTCCGCCTAGTGAGTACCCTGTTCGGGCAGATATGTCCACGAGTCCCTTGTCAACCCGCGCGCCTAATAATGTTTACAAAGATTAGGACCTCATCGCCAGGAAACGCAGGTAAGGAGACCCACCAGCCAGCACAGTCAATCGCTCGTAGTCATCCTCTGACTTCCTGAAAACATCGAGGAAATCTGCTGGCCCCGACGCATTGTAGGTTGCTATGGAAAACCACGTTAGGCGCCCACAGGCTCTGCTCCGGTTCGTCACCAACAGCTTACAGATGTTCTCAAACCAATCATTAAACCTCGACTTCAGTCCATGCTTCTTGGTGAGCTCGAAAATCGGATTCGCCTTGCCTTCCGGGGTCTGCGTGCCCTGGACCCAGTTGGGGCCTTGCTCAACCTGGACACGAGGGAGCGGCGAGCGCCCGAACGGGACGGACTGCATGCGCCCGCCGAGTTCCGTGCGTGCTTCGACGATGAGGAAGTCTGTGATCCCTGCCCGGTGCAGCGTTCGGGCGGCTATGATACCCGTTAGGCCCCCGCCGAGGATAAGCACTGTTGCTTTCTTCTTTATCGGCACTGTGAGTGATGGGTGGGTGATGGGGACGCTGCTATTGAGGGTAGCATTAAATTTGGCCGAGATTGCACTAGTCGGTAGGGGAAGAATGAGGAGTAGAACAGCCTGCAGGGCTGGAAGGACAAGACATGCCCGGTGGTAGAAGAATAGCATGGGTGTCAGACTCCCAATGTTCCTCTCACCTGCCGTTTTTAAGGACATCACGTACTTCGGATAAGGATGGTGATCGCATGCTGCAGCGCAGGTTCTTCAGCATATCCGAAGGCTACACTCACTTCCTTCAGTGCGCGCACGCAGCTTAGAAGTCATTCCTGAACGCCGAACAATCAACCCCGGGTCGGGAGGGAGCCTATTTTGAGGTCTCAGAACCATCCCTGGCACACTTTAAGTAAGTAAGAAGACTGTCAATCTGGTTCACACAGCGAGTTCTTCGCGTGCTGCAGCTGATTCCTATGTAGCTTGAATGTCAGTGGGAGTAACCGGGTTTACGACCCCCACACGGGCGGGCGCCACTTCATTCCTTTCAAGTTAAAATGACGAAGGCTACGATAAATCGACGTGATTCTCTCCGCACCGCTTGGAGGGTGGGATTGAGCGCGAACCATAGAGTGATTTTGGATGACATTAATAATCAGTGCTCAGTCTCAGTGCTCAGCTCTCAGTTGTCAATTTCACTTATGAAACCAAGTTAAAAATGACGCCTTTTGAGTGCTAAATGGAAGGGATCGCAGGAGAAGGGCGTCTTCTCCTAAAACACGTTACACCCATAAGTACGTCTTGTTGCATCTTATCAAGCGGTCCGCCTCTCTACCAGTCCCTTCTTCCGCATCCACGCTGTCTTTCCGACGCGTCCATAACATCGACATAATTTTTCCCAGAGATTTAGATCTTCGGACCTAAAATTCAAGCTGCCCTAAATAAGTTCTCGAGTTTTTATACGGCCACAGGCTCAGCCCAGACTCTAACAGCTCGAGGTTCCGCGTCATCCTGAGCCCTGCAATACGTTGATGTTGATGAGCCGTGCTCCCTCCCAGCCACAGAAATCCTGGCTTTTCGACTTCACGGACACGTTCACCCGGTGCCTCGACCTCCAGCTCAATCACAAGGGTTCAGTATCACCCTCCGGACATTCATCTTTGCGATTTTTTCCCTCAGCCCGCCGACTCCTTAATGGCCTTTCACACCATCACCGCCACAGCCCCACGACGACGTCGTCCACCTGTTAGTACACCAGTAAGCCCCGTGATCAGCCCACATGGTCCCAAACGAAGTGAAGCACTCGGCATGCCACCCTTCCCATATTCAGACCGTCGGCGCAGTTGTCCGTTGTGTCCCCTCGTCGTTTGATTTATTCCTTTATGACTCTTCATTTTCATGAGGGATTGTCTCTTTCTCTTTATTCCTGCAGGCTGGCACGGATAAACACCTGGCCGGCTCTCCTCTTTTCCGTAGGTATAAAAAGTATGTGTTATTTTTTCTCAACAATAACATACAGTTTCTTGTCTCATTTGCCCACTCAGGGCACTCGTCTCTCGCCCTCGTCTCTCGCCCACTTCGTCTCTTCGCCCTCAGGTCCGTTTCAACCCGCCGTTTCAACCCGCCGTTGTCCCCTCTTTCGGTCTCACTGTCACAGTCGCTCTAATCCCACGCTTAGCGCCCACCATCGTCTCCCATTTCCTGTCGAGCGTGCCCCCTGGTTAGAGCCGTACAACCCTGGAACTGGTCCTCACACCTCAGAGCCACCCCTTTATGGTGTTTTGTGTGTGTTTTCCCCATCGCCTTGCCACACGATCAGCGCACCGTAGGCACATCAACGTGAGACAACTTGAACCTAGTTTGAATACTTAATCAAGGAGTGACATAACTTGAACATATCCAGGTTCATGCAGAACAGACATGCATTCACGGGATTGTTTTACTGAACCCTTTCCGTTCTATTCAGAGGCAAATTTAATCTGACTATTAAATGGCAGCATACCTGGAAGTTCGAAGCAATATGACCTTTTGCAGCCTGGTCCCTAGGCTGCAAAGGTTAATTGATGCCTCCCTAAATAAAATAAGGACGTGCACATGCAATTGTAGTTTTGGTCCAACTGTAAGCAGGTATGTGCCCTTTATTCAGGAGACCAAAACCACGTCACGGTGCACGAGAAGCATGCAATTCTACCCTCTTTTCTGACTCATGGGATCTGTTGTGGGTATTTCTGACTGCCACACAACGATGTTACACCTCCTGTGAACTAGAGTGGAGCTAGAACACGGATAATACCTCCATATACAACCTGCCTTCTCTTGCTGGCCAATGGTGAAGATCACTATTTGCTGGGGGTCACATTGGAGCACCTATGGAGGGTTGCTTCTATTCATGATTCGATTGCTGAGACTCTGCGACAGATCAGGATATTGCAGCAAATATGTGTATACACAAGGATGGGAAGCAGAGAGCACAAGGAATGAGACAGAAGTTCTTGATTGCACAAACAGCGGCAATTCTATTGTATCTCTTCCAAGCAATGTTCTGAGGTGAGGTGAGGTTTAACCTGGAACGGTCCATTTCCGAACACCCAAGGGGCTGAGACTATTTCTGCCGGCATTTCAGCTGCACTACACCTGGGATACTACCCGCTTACACACGTGCAGGTGAATGACAGGAGCAGGTGGGCCTTAAAGTTAATGTACAGTACATGCAGGCACGGAGGACTGTACGGAACATGTCAATTCTTGTCGCCTATGATCTTGATTGCATCTACACCTTCCTCGAGTTTGTCTGGGGCCAAGATTGGATGGAAGACCAATTATAGAATGAATTCGGGGCATGGGCATATGCAAAATTTCTTGTATCAGAGTTTTGGATGTTGTGAAGTTGTCAGTTGACCAAAGCAAAGTGGAGAGGTAGAATACAGGTGATGATCATGAGTGGGCGACGATCATGAGTGCCAGTGGCGTGAAAAGTGTTCCCTTGTAAACCCCCGCTTTCATCAGCAGGTGACTTACCCGAAAGGTCTTGAATCCGCAGTTTCTACACCATTCCAACCCCATCCATGGCCCGTACTGGCCGCTTGTAATGCAGTTGACTTCTCTGTCTGTATAGAAGATCCCAGTGGCGTCTGTTATCGCTTCTGATCTCTATTCTCACATTCCCATATACTTGTCTGTCATGATATATCAGATTGCTGCCCAGCCCAGCCTCCCATGCTTTTGTGTGCCGTCCAACCCTGTTCTTCCAGGGAGACTGCATTTAAGATAAAGATTATGTCCAAAAATTCCTCTCCTTTCAAGGTCCAGAAGCACGAAATTCCCAGATTCGAAGCGTCGGCGCTTATTTTCCTCGCTTAGCTCAAGCCCTTCTAAAGACCACCAGGCCCTACGTGGCACTTCTATAGTAAACCCTGCAGCCAACTTCTTTCTGATACGGACGCTTATCCAGTCTTGGACCCCATCACGAGTCATGGTTCTAGCGCACCACGCCCCCAACGCGTTCCAGAAACCTGCGTTATCCAGAACACTGTTTCCTACTTCCCCGTGTCTGCATTACTTCGAGGCCAGAGTGATGGAGTTCAGGCATTCACGGACACCCTCTTTCTCGCCTCTGGGGGCTCTTCCATATTCTGATGGCACGGCTACCAATGTAACTTCCGATGGGTAAATCTAGATCCTAGTGCATTGCAGAAACTTTAGTTCAGAACGTCGTCCCCATTTTACAATTCCTAGTGAGCGCCTGTAGGGTCTCAAAAGGTTCCGGTATCGCTTCATGGGTACAAATAATCTCACTCCCCCATAGAGCACTTGTGCACTACACGGATATCTTCCCTTACTTTTCTCAAACAAACTGCAGGCGAACGGATTGCTCTCCCTATCACCTTCCGGTCAATATGCTCAGCGCAACCATCAAGGAGGAGATAATCAAGCTCCCCGAGTGCATCCCAGCTACCAAGCTAATCCATACCCTCCTCATGCGCATTGCTCACAATACCATCCCGCGCTATCCAAAAGATGAATTAACCATTCTGGTTGTCTACGTATCGCGAAAGGCTTACGAAATAATCGTCGAGCTGGCGAACGATGTCCCGCAAGCAGCTGGGACAGATTGGAGCGGCTTCGACAACTACACCAGTTTGATTTTCTTGATCGAAAGGTGCGATTCATATGTTGGTAATTCTGTGGGTCATTCAGACTTTGACATACATAATGAATCTAGGTTCTTGTTGCGGTTTACCCATATGAACGTTGACAACAAACCGCGTGGTCACTTCCCCCCACAAAGCACGACTCCATCTGGTGCCGTCTCTTTTATTGCCGAATGGCAGAGATGGAGAGAGAGGGAGAGGGAGCTATTTACTGACTTGATGGAGAGCAACCTCCTCCCAGAAGACGTCAAGAAGGAGGTCTCTAACTATTTCCAAGGACCCCCAATCACGGACGACGCACACCCAATCTCTCAGCTCTGCCGCTTCTGCATGCGCAGGGATACCCCAGAGATTGAGTTGTTAAATCAAGTGTATGTCCCCAGTATTTTGAGGGCGAGCAGCTTATGATTGGTGCACCACAGAGTCGGCGGGGAACTAATTACGAGCATCCAAAATGTGGTGTCCCAGATTCAAGAAGAGGTTCTCCAACACCCACCAAACGAGGCATGTTTCCTTCCCCACTGATGACATGACAACTCAGCACTGAAGCACCACCAATAGCACGCGTCGAATCTGGTGACCAGATTTTTTATGCTTGCTTATATCCTGTTTTCCCACTTTGAGGCACCAAATACCGAGAAGGATTGGAAAGACCGCCTTAAGGATCCCAAGATCTGGGAGGGCCTGCTGAAGTATCGTCGCTTGTCATCATGGGGCGCTGATCAACCTTACTGACGAGAATGTCAGGCTTGTGGAGGGAGTGTTCGGCATCCTGGGAAAGAGCGACCGACTCCCCAGCGAAATCAAAGTATTTTTGATAGAGTTCGAAGAATCCCTAGACCGCTGCGATGCCTCCGAGGAGATGCTGCAATTGAAGGAACTTCCCGCGATTGTCCAACGACCCTTCCACGGACGCACCGTCGAACTTGTCAAGATGGTTCATTACCTAGCCAGGAAGGAAGAAAACAACACAGGCAAGAACCGCCAAGATCTCAAGGCGTATGTGTCGAGCAGAATTCTTCTACGAAGAGCACTCATTTTTCTTAACAGCCTTATGCACGACTCAATCAAGACAATCGAGAAAACGTCTAAAGAAGTCACTGACGTTGAGGCTATTACAACGGAGTCTCGAGGGTACAAGGAGAATGACAGTGCCTTCCTGAAGGTCCTCGATCGTGTCGAGGATATTTTCAGAGAGAACGTGTGTAAAAGGCCTACTCAAAGCTCGCGTAGTGCTGCTGATCATGCTCTGCTTTTCAGCTCGACAGTCAGTGGGATGAAAGGGTGATGCGTTACCAGGACGCTGTCAATGTTGATGTCGATCACCTCGACAAGATGAGGGTGTTCATGGGTTACGGCAACTTGGCTTGAAGCGCCTCTTATTCCTTCGAGATGTTAAGATTTCAAATTGTGTCTCCTATTGACCTCTATGTTTGTCAAATAGTTTGCAATCAGATCCGCTTTCAGCTTTTATTTGGACCCCTCCTGGGGCTGCTAATCAATGCCTTGCTTCGTCGTTTCAGTGTTGTTAGCTCATCGGGACGCCGACATCCTTAGCTTGATATTTACCTCCTTTTTGTGCCGACGTGAGAAAACCCTTCCGCTCCCATGCTTCAAGGAATTTACGCAGCAGGGACTCCCCTGTGTCTACCACATTTCCACAGCGGCGGCGCATACGTGGCGAGTGGGGCTGCTTTGCGACCGGATATCCCTTCCTAGGTGTGGGTGTCGATGTTCGGATTTGTTGGATCGCTCAAGTGAGAACGTGCCAGCGGTGTGCGGGTGGTCAGACAGACACAGACGAGAGCACCAGCACCCCAAAATTGGTTGATGCTCTCGGGATTCGGTGAGCGCTTGAGCGTTGGAAGAGCCGACACGATCTACTGGTGAGATCCATCTCTTGACCATCTTATCTTCCCAACTTTGCAGATATTTGTTCACCTCGTTGCATCTTATCAGATAAGCCATCTCTTTGCTTGCCTGCCCATTCTCTCCTTGCCTCTACCTCTATCTTCCTTCCCGCCTACACCTCCTGGTGCGCCAATAACGCCACAAGGATCCCACTCATTGGCTTCCACTCTCAGAGCTGAAACACACAATGCCCATAGATCTGATCGCCCTCGAAAAAGCAATCAAGCGCGCCATCCCCGTCACCCACCTAGAGATTGTGGACCAGAGCAGCGGCTGCGGCGAGAGTTACGCCATTGTCCTCGTCAGCGAGGTGCGGGTCTTCCCACCCGTCTCTACTTTGACCAGTAACGCGCTAACCACTGCCTTGGGGTCGTTCAGTCATTCCAAGGAAAGTCGACTCTGCAAAGACACAGAATGGGTGAGCCGTCGGATTTTCGCGTCGGGTGATATGAGGGTGCTGAAAGAAGCTCCTTAACGTAGTGAACGACCTCCTCAAAGACCAGATTGCACAAATGCATGCATTCTCGCAGGTACAGCGTCCCAAGCTCCTTGGAGAAGGCAACCTGTGCTAATATGCCTGGTGTCAGAAAACCTACACCCCGGAACAGTACGAGAAGCTGCAAGCACAGGGCTAGTCAACTAACTTCAATGGCTCACTGTCTCAAGGTCGTCGGCCGACCGACACTGCAACCATACCGCTCACCCGATGTTCGCCCGCCGTTGCATTACTCATACTTCCGAGCCTTCTTACCGTCCATCAGCACATCAAGTACAAACCCTTCCTGCATATCTGGTCCCTCGTACGCAATCTCTTCCGTTCATCTCCTAGCCACGCACCTATAACGCCTACTTGCTATCTTTTTGTTCCTCTGATGCTTTCATCCACGTTTCCCTCACCCTTTGTTTTCTTTCTGTCTCCAAGTCCGCATCCGCCGTATAAATCAATTTACATAGCACACAAAATCCTAGCCACAACCACCACTCTTGCATACAACTACATACGCATAACACAGGTAGCCCAAGAACAATGCCATACCATAGACTCGATAAGTACTCGAAAGAAGGCGTGCTCAGCAGAGGAAACTATTCGGACAATAACATAAAAGCGAGACGATGACGTTCTCGGACTTTATCCGATCATGATCGGCCGTCCGAGATTAGATCCCGGCGCTCCTCAGCCTAACGCTCATCCTGTAAGGTTGGACTCTCGTTCCCCTGCTTACCGCCATGAGGAAAACCGGAGTGGGCATATTACACAGAATGACTCGGTCTCGACAACGTTGGGTGTTGTCACACATAGCGGAGAACGAATTTATCAAACGAAAACGGACAAAACGATCACAATCGGCCGCGAGGACGAGAGAGGAGAGGAGAGACAAGCTCGCGGACAGGAAAGTCGGAAGGCCTAATCCAGTCTCTTCACCCGAGGGAGCCTAGCAGCAGCGATGACCATAGCCAGAATAAACGGTTTGCCTCACCATTTGTTGCCGCCTCTCGCGGTGGGCGGTCCTATTGGACGCTTTGGGAGGGAGACCGCAAGGCAACGAGTTGCCTTGGTTTTTATGTCCTAGGTGCCGAGAATGAAACATGAATAAACCAGGAGGGAAAGAAGTGAAGTCGAGGCGTACGTTGTATGGAGGATAGCGGAACTTGAGAATGGTGTCGATCCTGAGTGAGCCGAAAATGAGCTCGACATAAAGGACATGCTCGATTCCTGGAGGACATACCATCCTGGAGAATCCACGGACATCCTAAAATGTGTGAACATATCAAAACTGTACCGGTCGGTGTGCATGCAGTCTAGAATCAGAATGTGATTAGCGCCTGTGTCAGTCTACAGAGCAGGAGAGTGAAATGTACATCCACTGGCTCCGACACCACCAAACGGCAATTTCTCAGCTAAAAGGGCCTTGGGGTTAGAAAAACGAAAAGGGAGAAGAAAGCCGAAGTACGTACCTCCGCAATGAATGACAGTCTCATTGGCGACAGCGGCACCACTTGGCGTCCGGTCGAAGACTGTGGCCTCGATTTAGTCATCCTGCGAGAAGACGTAGAGCGCAAGTGGGTGCTCTCTACGAAAACCAAGAACTCATGAAAAACCGTTTTCTGAGATAAACTCTAAGAAAAGAAACTCACCGCTCATTAATGAACTTGGTCGCCTTGTCAATGTCCTCGACAGGGACAATGGGCAGCACAGGGCTGAAGATCTCCTCGGTCATGAGCGGATCTCCTGGTACGACATCCCGCACGACCGTCGGGGCGATGAACTTATTCTCTTTGTCGACTTCCCCGCCGAAGACGACCTTGCCTTGAGTTTGCTCGAGCAACCCAGAGATACGGGCAGTTGCTTAAGGAGAGACCATTCGGCTGAAGGAATCAGACACGGCGGCGCGTTTGGCTGGGTCAGGATAGAACTCTTCGTACCTGCAAAGTAAAAGCAGGAATTAGTCGAAAAATCGAACTAAAACGAGCTAGTGGACAGAAGAAGATGCAGGAAGGGAAACGGTTTTCGGAATGTACTTACACCTCGTGGAGCGCCTCGACAAACTTGTCCTGGAAGCCGCGCGGGACGAGGACGTAGTCCAGCGCGACGCAAATCTGGCCAGCATTGACGGTCTTTCCCCATAGAATGCGTCTCGTCACCAACTTGAGGTCCGTCATGGGGTCGATGAGGACAGGCGACTTGGCTACGAAGGTGGAGACATTCATAAAAAACAAACAAACAAATAACTCCGGGACCAGCGCGCGTACCTCCGAGCTCGAGAGTTGTTGGAGTGAGATGCTTCGAAGCAGCTGTAGCAACGATACGGTCGACCCTTTCTCCACCTGAGCCCAAATCGTCACCTTTGACTGAAGTCAAACGCCTCAGCAAGAAAATAAATTTACCAGCATAGAAAACTAGGACACGCAGCTAGGTCAACAAACATAGACCCAGTACAGGCTAGCAAAAAATACACGCTGTGGTCCCACTGCAGCTCCAGGGTTTATAAATACCACCGAAGAACTTGAGCCAGATTTAGTTCTATGGATCGACAACGGCTAACACAAGAGTGCAGAACGTACCTTCGTCGGTTCCGGAACGGCTCCGTTGACCACACGCACAACATCATGGTCGAGGTACTTTGAGATTTATTCGGTCATTAGGGCGCTTATATTTGGCGTCAATTCCGACGGCTGGAGCAGGACGGTGCAACCTGCGGCGATGGCTCCAGGCTACGGGATTAGAAGCAGGGTGACATCAGCTCGGGATCGTAGAGGTGGCCATGGAGAATGGAGCCATGGCGAGAGTGTGGTTGTAGAGAGAGACGCACCACGGGACTAAGTGACAGCTAGACGGGGCAGTTGAATGGGCTAATGACGACGACGGTCCCCTTGGGCTCCTTCCTCGTAATGGGCTTCATAGAGAAGAAGTTGACGCCGAACACAGGTTTTGTAGGCTTAGCCCATTTCCCCACGTTCTTCCACTGGGTTTTGGCCTCAGCGATGGTGGGGTCAATCTCGAGCCTGAAAACAACGGTGGTCAGTCCATGCGTATACTAGTGGTATCCCTGCCTCTGTGGATAGTCCTGATAGAGGCAGCCGAGCTTGAAGAGACGTGTACGCACATACGGGCCTGCAGAACTGGCAGAACCGGCCTTCCCAGATCCTTCTTGAACGCCTCCTCAAAGTGCGCCGAGTTGTCCTTGATGAGGTACATGAGCTGTACAAGCTGGCACTTCCTGTACGTGACGTCGCGTAGCTTGCGCGAGACAAACCCCGCGCGAATCTGACAGATATTTTCGAAAATTGGTGCAGAGCTGAAATTTCAGCGACATACCTTTTCGCTCATTGATGGGTGGAAACTCGAGCGGTTCCGACATTATATCGACTCACGTCGAACTTTTGGAAGGTTTGAATTGAGGTGGAAAGTCGGTCCTGGCACCATTTGTAGTTTGAATATGTGGAGGAGTGGTGGCATTTTGGAGACGAAGCCAACTGGGAATCGTCGACATAATCTCACCCCGCGGCCGAAATCAACTGGTTTCCTCGTCTTCCACTTACCTCTCGCGCGCTCTCAGGCCTTGTCTTCCCGGGTCAACACCCTGGTCCCCTCTTCCTCCTCCGCTAAAATGGATGCTGCAAACTTCGGTGCAAATTAGCCCTTCATGGACCCCAGATATTTGATGATGTCAACCTGGAACCGGACCGGCACGGAACCCGTCAGTAGCCCTGGCACATCTTTCGATTTCTCCTTCATCTCAGACTCTCACAATATCTCGTCCTCCGTATCACAACAGAAATGTCACTTTCTACATCGCCGTATCCTCCGTACGATCCCACTGACAAGTCAGGGTAAGCTCTTTCTGCTCAGGATCGTCCCTATCAGAGTCGTTCGCTTTCCTAATCGCGAACACGATCTATGTTGCAGATTCTCGTGAGTCGTGCCGCTTAACCACCAGGTCTGGGGCTCAAGCTCAAGCCTTATGCGTCTATCCCCGTGAAACGTGATGCCATATCAGATACGAGACTGTGGTCAAGCGCTGGCCGATCATCATCACTGGGGTAATCGACACGCTGCACCAGGCGTGCCATCAGCTCTCGCTGCAATCCAACTTGAATGCTGGCACAGACTCCAGCACGGAGGTGTCGAATGCGGGTATGCAAGAGAGTACTCGGAAAAAGATTAAGGAAGGCACAGGGATCATTGAGAAGTTGAGCAAGCTCAAGTATGAGATGGCAAGGGACAAGCCTTTGATGTAAGTAACCCCTCTTGTTTCGAAAATATGCTTTCATCCTCCTCTTTGAATCTGCTTTCCATCTTTAGCAAATGCTCGCCATGAATTCATTAAAATTTGCCATCCATTTATTTGCCTGCTCATTTACCAGCCAGTCCGTCATGCTGATTGTCTTCACCGTTCCATCCCCAAAGCCCGATCCCTGACGACGGCGAGCCTCACGTCGACACATACAATTCCGAGCTTGCAGCTCTCGCGAAGGACAGCCGGGATACTTGGTTCACCGCCCCATGGTTGTTTGCCGAGTATGTACCCGTCTCCATCCCATGTTTATCTCTGGGCCTCTCCATCACACTGACCATTCGGCTCAAATCTCGCAGATGCTACCTGTATCGCCTCCTCCGCTCCTTCTTCGTCCAAACGGAACACTGGGTGTCGACTGACCCGTTCTTGGATCAGAAGATGAAGACGTTCGCGCAGTCTGGGAAGGCGATCTATCGTGCGTACCGGGTTCTCGTTGACCCCTTTCCCTTTGTTAGCCTGTCACTTCTTTTTCGTTTACTGAACGCATACATCCCTGATCTAGAGATCGCAACAACGATGCACGAGCTCGAGGTAGACAGAGCCGCGCTCCGCGTCGACCCGGAGAAGCTGGGCGTGCTCTTCAACGAGATGATCCAGATGTGTCTTTGGTAGGTCATTTTTCCGCAAAGCCCTTGACTGTCTACGTTCCTCCATATCCCCCATTCTCCGTTAAGCTTACAACATTTGGCCTCTGACACAATTCTCTTCCGTGTTGCAGGGGCAACGCGACCGACCTGTCCCTCCTCACGCACCTATCACAAGAAGACATAGCGCATCTGCAATCGGTGGGAAAAGAGGCACGGGCGGCACGTTCGAAGTTCATCCTACGCGACGACGAAGATGCGGTGTGGGCGCATATAAAAGCGTTGGAGGGCAAGGAAGAGGCGGAGAAAAGAGTCGATTTCGTGCTGGATAACTGTGAATGCCTCCCTTTGTTTTGGATATTCTTTAGGATGAAGAAAAGCTGATAACGTGTTAACATTTTTCTAGCTGGATTTGAGGTCAGTCAGTCACTTTCGTGTAATGATCGTCGTTTCCTTGTGCGGTAACTGATTCTCCCATTCTGGGCTTTTTCAACCATGTGGCGCACTTCTGGGCCCTCTTCGACCGTCTCTCCCTCTCCTTCTCGCCACATATATGCGCTCTCTGTTCTTTTATTCTTTTCTTACCCTATCTTTCTGCCGTACAATATGCAAATAATGTGGCATACCCAAACCAAAATAGCTCTTCACGGACCTAGTCTTTGCTGACTTCCTAGTCACATACACGCCGTACGTCTCGAAGGTGGTCTTCCAGTACGTCCTTCCCTTATCCCTCTAACTAATTTTTTAAATCCTGCACCCTAACTATATTTAACCAGTCCTAAACTAATCCCATGGTTCGTCTCCGATGTGACACCGCCTGACTTCAAAGCAACATTCGACGCCCTGGAAGATGCCTCGTCTTTCTTCTCCTCGCCCACCTTTTCTCCGTCCGACTCAGAAACAACGCATCTGCGCACGATGGTCGCGCGTTGGCAATCCTACCTTGCAAGCGGGGCGTTCAGCCTCAGCGTGCCTGTCGAGACACCTCTCGGGGGCGGAGGAAAGGACGACGGGAAGATAAAGGCGGCAGAGTTCTGGACCTCGCCGTATCCCTACTGGGATATGCGCACACGGTCCCCGGCCGCGTTTGAGAGCCTTCAAGAAAGCGGACTAGTTATTTTCAAGGTGCATTTCTTGTTTCGTTTCCGGACGGAATAGTAGGGTGACTGTTCATGGGTCTAGGGAGATTTGAAGTACGTGACTCCCTTCTGTGGTCACGGATCGCAATCATCCTGACTGACGACCTGATTCATCCTCTAGCTACCGGAAGTGCGTAAACGGCTTTCACACCTTTTTGTTCATTCTATTTTAAGGGCGAGGCTTATATGCCACTTTCTTATGACGAACAGACTTACGGGTGACATCGCCTGGCCGGCGTGGACGAGCTTCCGAGAGGCCCTCGGTCCACTAGCAGGCTCCTTTCCACTTCTTAGCTTGCGTACGAACAAAGCGGATGTCGTCGTTGGAGTGGAGAAAGAGGTGGCGGAGCGCTTGGACACGAGCGGGGGGAAGTGGCGCGTTGATGGACGGTGCGTACCCATTTCTCCGTCTGAGGGCTAAGGCAGTCTGCACGGGAGAAGCACTGACGGCATGCTGTGCATATACAGATATGCGCTAATATCGTTCTTGGGACGGTCGTCCGAGTAAGCGGGTTTTGCACATAGACGCAGATATTACGAGGAATAAATAGAACCACCAAGCCTTCGATGTGGAGTCAGGAAAAGAACGCCAGTACATTATCACCGCCTTTCTGCCAACCCTGCCCCTACTTGGTGCTTGATGAGTACGTGTCCCATTAGGCAACGCTTATCGAAAGATGATTGGCGTCTCCGAACACATTCCTATATGGTCTACTCCGAGTGCCATAGACACAGCTGCGATAATTCTAGAAAAGTGCGAGGAAGAAAAATACCTATAGCGCTCACTGAGGCAGCTGCGCAGATTCGTTTATGAATATCCAAGGATATTGCCTACCGCGAATAGAGCTCCACGTAGAAGATACTATCTGTTTCTTTGGGGGAGATGCTGTCATAGGAGATGCCTATCGATGAAGAAGCATTCCTGTTCATGAAATCTCATGAAATGTTTGGCTGAGCTACCAGTCTGCAGGTTCACGTATCACGGATGGAGGTTATAACTGACCAAGATATATTAGACCAGGATCGCTGATTATTGATACACACAATTCATGATGTGAAGTAGTTTACTGGTGAATTTAACACAGGTCGAGTCAGAGCCATGCAATAATAGTACATCTTTGAAGTCGAAAACTGCACTTAGGCGTCGCAGGAACAAACATCTCAGTCCGAATCGTCGTCATCGTCGTCATCATCATCAACCTCCATCCCATCCTCACTGTCCTCGTCCCTTTCATGATAAGGCCCCCACACAAGGCCCCCTGCAAGCCCAAGGTTCCTCCTAACGATCCCAAACTCCAAATCATTCGCACACTTCGGCAATTCGACATACCTTTCCTCTCCTCCCTCCCCTCCGACTTCATCGTTATCAAACGTCTCCTCAAACGTCCCATCCCCAAGCGCCGACTGCTCCCTTGCGATGTCCACTGTCGCGTCGAGGACGTACTCCACCTTGCCCCCCTTGCCCAAGTAGAACTGCACAGCTCTGGGTTCGAGTGCGAGCGCCTCGGTTAGGACCACCTGAGGGGTCGGTATACTGGCTGGTCCCTGCGGCTGTCTTCCGAGCACGAGGGATATCGCGTGGAAGATCGTGTAGAACCCGACGTAGAAGGTCTTGTAGATTTCTTGCCGGATGGCAAGTGGGACGTAGTCCAGCGTGCTGTAGAGAAGCTCGGCGGAGGAGAGGGGCCGGCGCGATTCAAAAAGGTCTTCCTCCATACGGAGCATGTCATGTTGAATGTCCGCTTGAGCTGGTTCCAAAATAAAATGGGGCAAGAACAAAGCAAACGGAAAACATCAGCTCCAACCACCCTACCTGCCCATGGAAAACTCACCTGAAAGACGGAACCTCATCCTAGGCGACAACCACCCACCCGTGCACATCCCACATGTACACCCAAACTTCCTCTTCTTCACATACTCTTCCTCCGTCTCGTCCCCCGGCCCCAGCCCAAGCGGCAACCCCATCGCCTTCATCATAATATACTCGCAGCGCAGGCCCTCATCCGTATATCCATTCCACGCACCCAACACCGTCTCGCTGAACTCCCTCGTGACTTGCATCGAGTATTTCAGCGCCTCGAGCGGCGTCATCGCCTCCCTATTCCTCACATCCCTCAAATCCTCGGCTATCCCACTCGGGTCGAGCGCCAGCAGCGCACGCAGGGCATGCACGTTCTCGCTCGACGCGGCTAGATGCACAGGCGTCAACCCGTTCATGTCGTGCTTCCGGATGCTGGCCGCATCGATACTGTGCGCTGCCCGGATGAGCGGGGCGATGGAGGGACCTTTGGTGTTGGAGATCGCGCAGTGGAGGGGGTACTGCGCCTTCGCTTCGTCGGAACTGAGCGCTGGGGCGCCAGGGTTGGCGGAGTCGAACTCCGTGGAGGGTGTTTCGGGGTCGGAGGCCGCGTCGAGCTTGCGCGAGGGGTGGGTCGGGTCGGGGGAGTAGGCAAGGAAATCTGTCAGTCCGATACGGCGGAAGCCATTCTGAAGGGAGAAAATGAGATGACTATCGTGGAACAAAGCACCAACACGTAGAAGGTTTACCTTGCGATAAAAGGCAGTAATTGCAGCCTGCAATGTCGTCCTTGACGTGTTCGACGAGTCGAGTGACGAGACAGCGTCCTTGCTGTACGTTACCTTTCTACTTTCCCCCTTACCTTCCCCCTCTTCCCCTTACCTTCGCCTCCATACGCGTACGTCTCTCCCCTGCTTCGACAAATCCTTGCCCATCCTCCGCTTACCCCCTCTCTGAAATCTTCCTTCTCCTCGCCTTCCCTTTGCCTCCACCAAGCCAAAGCACTCACTCCCTCACCCCCCTTCTCTGCCCTGTCCCCCTGCCCCCTCCCCTTATACGTGCCCACGTCCTACTCACCTGGTCTAGTCTACGCGCGGCCCGCTCGCCCACATCCAGCATTCGCCCGGTTGTCTCCTCGGGCTGCTCCTACAGCCTCCGGACATCATCTCTGCACGGCACTCACGCCTTTATCGCCCAGCTAGGATCACCGACTCTACCTCACTCGTTCAATAGCGATCGCGTCGTAGGCTCTCATGCAGACCTGAGCAGGCTGCGCGTAGGTTACTACGCCGAGCAGTATCCCATCTTTCGACAGACGCCTGCTGTCTGTATGGCCCATCCACATCAGCCGGTCTCGTCTCGTTGTTCTTCTCTTCTTCACACATCCGCCTTCCTTCACTCCCCGTTGCCTCGAGCTTCTCGTCCTGTCAACTGTCCCTCCCTACCTTGCCACTCCGTCTGACGTTGATATCGTGACGAACCTTTTGTCACTTAGTCCATTCCCACCTCCCTCATCCTCCTCACATACATGATCATTCCCACCTCCCGCTTGCTGCCGTCTCCCCTCCCTCCTGTTCCCTCTGCCACTCTCCTGCTCGTACACGCATTAGCCGAGTGTTATTTATCGCGTTTTGTATTGAAGATATATGAAGTTCTAGTTATAGACATGTTTATATGATGAAAGTAATTCGTGTCAGAAGTGTGTATTGACCTGTTAAAAGATTCATCTTGTTATCTCTAAGAACCACCGGACATCGTGATTGGGACACATGCGCAGACTCACTGCTAACGCACGACTTAAGACCGCAAGGTCGAATCGATAATCTCAACTAGTGTTGACTTATGAAGCTTTTTATTTATCTCAAGTGAAAACTTCAGGTAGTGGGGGTAAAGATAAGATGGATCATCTGTGGGTGTTCGCTCTGTTGTCGATGTATATCACTATTTATCATAGTAAGTGTGATCGCTATGTACTCCGAAGCTTCCGAATCAGCCTGACTGTGACGTGCCACGAGGACTTACGCTATGTTTCGCGATGCATGGAATAGAAAAGAATAAGAATTTGAGTGAAGATGACCTCGGCGCAATGCTGGATGATGTAGCTAAGCGCCGGTGGGTCGTTGAGTATTTTTAGACGCCCACCTTCAGCTCGATATGTTGAACGCCCGTCATGCGCCCAGCGGACCGACGGTCAATGCAAGTCTTTGTTAGAGCGATGATAACGTGGGCGATAGGCTGGTTGAAGTTCTTCGTATTGTATTTTCACTCCTTTCATATTCGCTCTGACTCTGCAATATTTTGTCGTGTGGTAAGGATGTGATATAGTGTCTGTAGGTCAGACGAAATCTATCGGATGTTCATATCAGTACATCCGCTTAGCCCGATTTAGTGCTTGTCCTCTATTTTCAGGTAGTTAGAGAAGGCCTCAGACCTCGACGGTATGCGAGCGNGATGTATGATTGAAACATCCGTAGATTCGTCTGGACCACGCACTTATCACATCCTTACCCACAACCACAAAATTTGCCCCGAGTCAGAGAACCGAAGATGAAAGGACGGTGGAAATACAATGAGAACTTCAAAGCTATGCACCCCGTATGATTCAAAAAAGTTGCCTGACGTCGGTGTGGGCGCAGCACGGGCGTCAACATTCGAAGCTGAGGTGGGCGTCTAAAAATAGACATCCCGGCCCGCCTCGGCGCTTAAGACTACATCATCCGCAGCGACCGGAGGTCACTTCATTCCGCACAAAATCTTTTCTCTTTTCTCTTCCCCGCCCGTGAAAATGGCGCAATCCTCGTGACAGTCAACAAGACGCTGATTGAAGCTTGGAGTACTAGGTAAATATATGAAATGTGGTATATAAGACAACGGGCGAACACCCAAATGATCCATCTATCTTTACCCCAAATACACTGAGTTTACCTTGAGTAATACGCTTCGAAGTTCAAAGTTGAATGAGCGGGATTCAACTTGCCGTCTTAAAGTCGTGCGCCACGCGTTACTTATCACCCGTGCGGCACATACTCTAGCGGCTGTTCTTAGAGATAAGATGACTCATTTTCGCACAGCCAAACCTTTGAACACTGAACACGGACATAACTATACTTGTCTTACTGATCAAGTACTTCAAATACACACGATACTGATTTTAAACAGCTGTGCGTGTACACGGAGGAGGGAGACGGAGAGGGGGAGACGGAGGGAGGTGAGAAGGGAGAGGTGGGAATGACGACAGGACGAGGGAGGTGGGAATGACCGAGACAAAGGTTGCCGATGTCAACGTCAGGGAGTGGGCTCGGGGGACGGACGGAGAGAGCTCGAGGCAAAGGGGAGGGAGGGAAGGACCCGGGATGTGTGCAGAAGAGAACGAGAACGAGAGAGGATGGATGGACCTACCAGCAGCAAGGCTTGTCGAAAAATGGAACACGTCGAGGTAACCGCGCCCGGTACGGTCCGACTTGGAGCGTGGGCGGCTGCGCCTCGATGACGAGGAAGTCGGTGAGGCCTGGGCGATAGAGGGTACGTGCACCGTGCAGAGATGACGTCCGGAGGCTGCAAGGAGCAGCCGGGGAGACGACCGGGCGAAGATGTGGATGTGGGCGAGCAGGCGCGTGTAGACTAGAATGGTGAGGTAGGGATCGGTGGGGGAAGGGGGGAGGCAGGGGGACAGGGCAGAGAATGGAGGGGAATGAGTGCGTATGTGCGTGGTGGAGGCAAAGGGGAAAGGCGGAGGAGAAGGAGGATTCCAGAGAGGAGGTAAGGCGGAGGTGGGCAAGCATTTGTCAAAGCAGGTGGGAGAGACGTACGCGTATGGAGGTGAAGGTAAGGTGGAAAGAGGGGGAAGGTAAGGCGGAAAGGTAGAAAGGTAACGTACCAGCAAGGACGGCTGTCTGGTCACCCGACTCGTCGAACAGTCGGCGAAAGGTGCGTCCGACAGTGACACAGATTCCTACCGAGATTGACCGGTGCAGTCGGGCCATTCGCTCAGCAGGACATACGCGAGTGGGTGTCCATAAACGAGAAGAGATGCCCAGAGGTCGGTCCGACATACTATGGGAAAGGGGCCGCGAATTGCCGCCGCGATTGGCATGAAAATTACCGCCTCCTGCCTCCCTCCATGGCTCGAAAACCTCTAGATGAGTGTTCTGTATCCACAACCCGTGCTTCGACTTCTCCATTCCAACAAATCTCAGACTGGGAGACCCAGTCTGACGAAAGACACCAAGATTAGTATTATTAGTAGCTCAAAGGCCCTTGAGAGGGACATTAAGAACGTCATTTACGTCGTTCTCATCGTAAAGCCCGACCTTTGTAAGCAGCCTGGCCTCCTCGTTCACATTGCCAACGTTATATATTACCGATGCCCTCATGCACACTTGATCAGGTCCAACGCTCACTATACCCAGTTGCCACCAGACTCGTTCGCAATACAGATCAGGCTCGGAGGACTTCGAGGCCTTACACTTATTCACGAAGGCTCCCGGGCCATCGACGCGTGTCGAGTTGGGCTTGGAACAGTCTATACATAGTTATAGTTGGTCCTGAATCCTTTGCTTCCCAGTGGCTGCTTCGTTCTCTATTTCTATCACGTTCCTGTCGAGTATGGCGTTCCGAATGTACAAAAAAAAAGCCCCGAAACAAAAACAACTAGCATGCGGCCAAACTTTGTGTGTGATGCCGTCAGGCTTTGGGCCAGCCGCCAAAATTTAGATGAACTTTAGTCGACCAAGGGCGCGGTTGTACCCGGCCCGATCGTCCCATTCAAGGCTGTCGCGCAGGGGTCGTATAGAGGGCCTGCTAGCTAGTTTCATGTTCGTAAACTAAAGCCCGTGGTGAAACCTAAATTTTGGGTCTTATCGTAGTTTTTGGCGCTCAGTTGAATGTTGGCACTCAGTTGAAATTTGGCGCTCAGCCCTCAGAGGTTTGGCGCTCCATTGAGTCTTGGCGCTCGATTGAGTTTTGGCGCTCGGTTTGGTGGCCGGCCCAAAGTTTCGCGGCATTACACATAAAGTTTCGCGGCATGCTCGTATTTTTAGGGCTTATTCTTTGTGCATTCGGAGCACCATAATCAGTCGATCAGCTCTGGAGAAGGTCGCATTGAGACCGAGTGAACTGGCTGGTAATGTAAAAGAAGACCGGCATGCATTACGATAGGAAGGAAGGAAGGAAGTTCGAATGAAGGAAGGAATGAAGGAATGAATGGAAGTAATGGGACCTGAGCTTGAGCTTAGATGGCCACCAACGTCATGACCAGTGAGGAACGTTCTTCAAGACTCAGTACGCACGTCGTTTCTTTCTCCTCAATCCTCGCGCTCGTCACTTCCACTCAGGCGCAGACTACCACTCCTATCCTCATCTGCTGCTTCCAATGAGTTGATCACTATAGGTAGATAGCCCCCTTCTTCTGGCAAATGGGACATACTCTCATCTACTGCTTCGATCACTATAGATAGAATGTCCCCCCTTCGGACCGATCTTGTCCTACCTCTATAGTTCTGACATTCTCAAAATGCCGAAAACCCTGGGGCGAGGCGGCTCCGCCGCCAATTTTAGCAACCTCTGGCCATGACCAATTTGCCGAATGTTCGGATCCGCGACTCAACTCATGATTATTCCACATAATGCTGGTGCGTGCATCCTATATAAAGGGGCCCCAGTGCTCTTCAGAGGTAACACCAGAGCGAGCAACACCCACTGACTCAACTCAAAAGTGAACAGTAAGTCTCCTTCCAGAAATTCCTTAGCCTTATGACTAAACATCCCGCAACGCTAGACCATGAGCAACGCACCACTCTCCGGCGACTGGTACAACCAACTCGGCTCGAAGATGACCCTGATCGCAGACAATGACGGCGGCGGTGGTCTCAGCGGGGAATACAACTCTGCTGTTGGGCAGGCTAGGGATGTCTATATCCTCACCGGGAGGTATGATGCGGCTCCGCCAGCAGGCGAGGGCACCTCCGTCGGCTGGGTGGTGACGTTTCGTAACGACATACTCAACGCGCATTCTACCTCGACCTGGAGCGGCCAATACTTCGACGGTGGTAATGAAAGGATCATCACCCAGTGGCTGCTGACTTCGAGTACCACTCCGAGCGACGTCTGGAGCTCAACCAGAGTAGGAAATGACACGTTTACTCGTACCGCGCCCACCGCCGCTGAAATCGAGAAGGCCCGGGCGTTTACAGTCGGTTCGCCGCACCCGGAGCATATCATTGCATTGCTGCGAAAGTAACGACCATGGAACCTTGTTCCTTCACTTCCCATGTCCACATTAGGCCACTCGTGTAGACGCTCGTACGTTCCCCTTTTGGGCTGCTTCACTTTCCCATTTCTCGTGACCCCTTCTTCTCATTTATCTTGGCTTTCATCATTCTCAAATGCCGCAGTAAACACCTAGTCGTTATCTTTTGTTTTCTTACCTTTTGACTCGATTCCAAGCCGTATACTTGACCTGCCCTTAAACCACGAAAACCCATAAATACGAGGCTCGAATGTACCACCATCTCAGTGAATAGCAGTGTTTTGAACTGTCAACTTCGCTCACTACGTTCCTTATCTCCTGTGCCGTCTTATTACGACTTCAGATATCATACGCTGACATAGGGGATCATTTTCCTCAGCAATCATTTCCTGAAAGAGTCCTGCACCGGGTGTTGGCGCGAAGATCTCCGGATGCCCACCCCTAGCTCGAGCAAACTCTCACCCCTCGACGTGCCCTATCTAACAGCGTCTCATCTCGGAGTGAGTCACGGGCCTTCCGAGTTTGACATCGATTCCGATTCCCTCTACCACTCCGAGTCGCGTACCCCAGTCGAAGTTGGACCTTCTCTACACCTGATCTCGAGGACAGACCTACATGGGCTGGCGGGTGTATTATTGAAATGTCCGTAGATTAGTAACAACCGTGATTTTTCCAAATCCATATTACAAATTTCAAAGCTAGGTGCGCAGCATGATTCAACAAATTTGCCTGACGTCGGTGTGGGTGCAGCACGGGCGTCTAAGGATAGGCACCCCGGGCCGCCTCGGCGCTTAAGACCACATCATCGGCAGCGACCAGTGGACTCTCCTCAAACTTCATTCCACACCAAATCTTTTCTCTTTTCTCTTCCTCGTGTGAAAATGGCGCTTTTGACTACTCTAGTAACAGGATCCCACCGAGGGGTCAGAAAATGCGATAAATAGATGACCTTTGCGGCCTCGTCATCGTACCGCTTCACCTACGGTCTGTTACAGCAACGCTGATTATGAGTGGTAGAGGGAATCGGAATCAATGTCAAATTCGGAAGGTCCGTGATTCTGACATGAGGTGCTGTTAGATAGGGCATGTCGGGGGGTGAGGGTTTGCTAGAGCTAGGGGTGGGCATCTGGAGCTCTTTGTGCCCACACCCGTTGCAGGACTCTTTCAGGAAATGATTGCTGAGGAAAATGATCCCCTATGTCAACGTATGATATCTGAAGTCGTAATAAGACGGCACAGGAGATAAGGAACGTAGTGAGCGAAGCTGACAGTTCAAAACACTGTGCTATTCACTGAGATGGTGGTACATTCGAGCCTCGTATTTATGGGTTTTCGTGGGTTAAGGGCAGGTCAAGTAATAAGGCTTGGAATCGAGTCAAAAGGTAAGAAAACGACTGGGTGTTTACTGCGGCAATTGAGAATGATGAAAGCCAAGGTAAATGGGAAGGAGAGGTCACAGGAAATGGGAAAGTGAAGCAGCCCAAAAGAGGAGCGTATGAGCGCCTACACGAGCAGTTAATGTGGACGTGGGGAATGAGGGAATAAAGTTCCATGGTCGTTACTTTCGCAACATTGCAATTATATCCTCCGGGTGCGGCGAACCGATTGTAAACGCCCGGGCCTTCGCGATCTCAGCGGTAGTGGGCTCGTTGCGAGTAAACGTGTCATGTCCTACGTTGGTCGAGTCCCAGATGGCACTCGGTTCGGTACTCCGAGTCAGCAGCCACTGGGTGAGGATCCTTTCATTTTCACCGTCGAAGTATTGGCCGCTCCAGGTCGAGGTAGAATTCGCGTTGAGTTCGTCGTTACGAAACGTCACCACCCAGCCGACGGAGGTGCCATTGCCCGCAGGCGGAGCCACGTCAAACCTCCCGGTGAGGACATAGACGTCCTCTGCCTGCCCAACGGCGGAGTTGTATTCTCCGCTGAGACCGCCAGTCGCGTCTGCGGTCAGGGTCACCTTCGAGCCGAGTTGGTTGTACCAGTCGCCGGACAGCTGTGCGCTCATGGTCTAGTAGCGTTGCGGGATGTTAGTCTAGGGCTAAAGGCTTTCTGGAGGGGGGCTTACTGTTCACTTTTGAGTTGAGTCAGTGGGTGTAGCTCGCTCTGGTGTTATCTCTGAAGAGCACTGGTGCCCTTTATATAGGGTGTGGTGGCTATGATGAGCGGAGGGACCATCATAGGAAGGATCTTGAAGAATGCTCCTCACTGGTCATGACGTTGGTGGCCGTCAAAGCTCAAGGTCAGGTTCCATTACCTTCCTTCCTTCCTTCCTTCCGCTTCCTTCATTTACGGTTGACGGCTGGGCTCAGGTCTATGTTTCAGTAGGGCGACGCATGATGGACCTTCTCTGGGGTACTGGCCAGATGGCAGGTGTGAGTTCCTAACGGCGCTTGTCACAGCGGCTAATATCTGCCCTCATTTAGCCCTCATAATCTGAAAAATATAACATCATACATACGTCCCTTAGTTTTTTCTTTGTAAGAATTCAATAAAGGCCCTTATTCCGCCTCACGCCTTGGATGATATGAATTTTACTCTGCCAAATTGGGGCGTTGAAAACCATGATCGCCGCAGCCCTTGTTCGCGTTGTCCTGCAACCTTCTAAAGAACCTGAAATGTTAGAAAACGATATAGGGGAAGCTGACGGCATGTTCCACCCGCAACAATCATCTCAGAGGCCTGGGATGTATTGGACCAGCATTTGCGAGGACTTACGGCCTGAGCAAGACAGCTGAAAGCTAGCGTACCAGCAATGAGCACCCCAGATCGTCCCAAACTTCTTTTAAAATCCATTACACAGAAATGGGTGTCATTCTCAGAGGACACGGTGCCACATACCCTGGTACTTCTCCCTCTGTTATGTAAAACAGTCCTCTCTGTCGACTGAGCTCAGGTCTGTTTTGCCTCTTCCTGGCTTGTTCACCGCAAATTTTATACAGATATGTCATTGAGAGCTTCTGACAACTCAGATATTGACTAAAAAGTAGGAGGGATACACACCTAATGGGCAAAACCTGAGCAGAACTGCCCCATCATCGTCTGAAATAGACCTGAGCCCAGTCGTCAGCCGTATTCATTCCTTCCTTAATACCTGAGAAGAATCAAGTATCGTAACGCATGCTCGTCTTCTTTTCATTGCCAGCCAGTTCACTCGTTCTCAACGCGACCTTCTCCAGAGCTGATCGATTGATATGGTCATCCTGCACATTCAAAGCTGGTAAGCTGTGCTCCCCGTGTTCAGTGCACCAGTTAATCTCCGGTGTCATTGTCGGATGCACCTTTCGCCGACTACCTTGACGTGTTCGACGAGTCGGGTGACCAGTTTGACGAGATGGCCGTCCTTGCTCGTACGTTACTTCCCCCACCCCTCCTTACGTTCCCCCCCGGCTCGCCCATCCTCCGCCATCCCTCCTCTGCAGAATCCTCCTTCTCCTCCGCCTTTCCCCCTTCCCCTCCACTACGCCCTGTCCTCCTCCCTCCTCCCCTTCACCCCACCGATCCCTACCTCACCGTTCTAGTCTACAGGCCCCTGCGTCGCCCGCCCGCTCGTCCACATTCTCCGCTCGGCTGTCTCGTGCCAGCCCGTACGGCCTCCGATACTCTTCAGGACTTCAGTCCGCTATATTCTAGAAGAGCGGCCCCACTGATTCCCGGATAGGCAAGCAAGCAAGGCGCGACGCTATGGCCGTTCACAAGCTATGTTCAGCGCTTGAGGGAAGGGCGAAATTCAATCGCTTTCAGGTTTCTCGACATTTGGGTCGTCCGTCTTAGGAGCTTGAAATAATGAATCTTCCTTGCTGTAACATCCAGGAAAATCCTCAGTGTGCAGTTATATGCGACACTGGTTGAGCACCGTGCCCTGGTCGAAACATACTTGGAGGTCAAGTTGAAAGGCCAAGAGCGCGGACCGGCGTTGCCGCCTCTAAATCGTACCGCGTAAGGGACTAGCAACCTTGACCAGCAACCACGTCGATCCCGATTCTCGACGTCGACACACCATGGCGAAGAAGCAGAAAGAGGAAACTGTGAACTTGAATGCCACTCCAAATCGCGATATCATACAGCGGCTGGATTTTCTCTATCAAGCCAGCGTTTACCTGCAATTGATTTCTGCTGCGCATGAAGATAGATCTTGCAAGGGGAAGGAAAGAGAGACCGACGCAGAAAACGATGGAACGTCGATGCCAACCAAGACTCCACGGCAACGACCGCGGAATCGACAAAATCTAGGAAGAAATCGAAGAAATCCAGAAGGCTAGCCGACAAGCAAACGGCAGGCGACCTTGCTCGCAGCTACATACGATGTCTGCGCGTTGTCGGACAAAAAACCACGGTCAAGATGTGCGTGTATCGTTCCATCTGGACGTCACTCGAAGTCACGTCCAACACAGAGATCCTTCGCTGAAACGATCATTGTGCTCGAACTGCAATAATACCCTCGCTCCAGGTTCATTGGCCACCGTTCGCGTGAGGAGTGCGTCAGAACTCTGTATCAGATGTTTCTGCGGACCGCTTACTTTTCCCCAGAGCTACCCAGTCATGGCCACGCCATGGTCTACGCCTGCCTCCATTGCAAGACGACGAAACGGATACCTTCTCCACTAACCCGCATCGAGTCTGCTACACCCCAAATCGATACCGCTACGATGAAATCATTGATTGCTCGCCAGCCGGGTCTACTCTCTGAATTCCGAGGAGGCAAGAGGAATTCAGCTCGCCTCCCACCTCTCTCTGCGCGAACAGGCGGTGGTCATGCTGTTCTCCATGGAGGTGAAGAGCTGGTGATCGATCAGGAAGCGGGAACAGGGCTTGCTTTCGTATAGCATCAAGGTGAATGAACTCCGTAATTCGTTGAATATGTGCTTATGAGCTTACGCGGTAGGCTTCGATTAGCCACCTCGAATAGGCCGCGTCTCGGTTCAGCCTTCCTTTGACGTCGGCCAGCACGTCGTCAGTGTCATTTCCTCAATTTTCTGGCAGCTGCCTGCCGATTCTTCCGCAGGAAATCTATGCGACGATAAATCCCAAGTGCTGTAGTGGCCAGCGATTACAGGTCCCAAGTCGGCTAGGGAAAAACCTAGTACCTGTCGAGAAACCTGGATCCTGAGGAGGAATGTACCGTAATGGCTCGCATGTAACACCAGCATCCGCACTGGAGAAATTCCACCAATTTGCCTAAGAGGCTCTTGGTCAGGACCGCGTCCGCTCTAAACCTCCTCCGAATGGCGGTGCTGGTTGGACGTCTGCGAGATCGATGGCAAGCGTCTCACACCTGATGGGTTGCCGCAAATATATTCTCAGCCCAAGACCTATTGCATTGAACATCACACCAATCGCAGCATTCCACCGATTTGATCGTGGCTGGAGAGCTATGTCGCGGACCGGCGTCTATCCCCACAGCCTTCGGAAAAGCTGGGCGATGGAGGGCGAGGGGCGATATCGGCTTTTGGTTGGCTCTCGTTCGGTGACTTACCCTGTGGATTGGAAGATATGTACAGGTCGGAGCTTGTTGAATTGGCAATATCACGAACAACGAAGGAACTGTCATGAGACAAGAAGTTCTGATAGTTAATTGCATTTCTGTTGGTTGACACTGATTTCGACGGATCTCGAGAGTACCAGCGTCCCGCATCTCACATTCTGCGAGGATGGGCGGGACGTATAACGACATGGCTGAGTACGATGGAATCAAAATGACAGTTGGGGAACTATTTTTGTTACTGAGCACGCCCACAAAGGGAGGACATCGAATCCGACACGCCGAGTTTGACCTTTATTAAATTCTAATCAAATGTCCCGCCAGTTTTATGCAAAATTATAAAACCTTCTCACCTACATACAAAGCAACGTAGTATTATAACGAATGACAGGGTAAAATGAAAGTATACGGCATTGTCCCACCAAATTACTTATCAAGTCCAGATACGAAAGTATACACGGCCGTCCTTTCCTCTCTTTCAAAGTAAGAAAGTCCATCAAGCTTCAACGACATTCTAGCAATCAGAAGCTTTGTCCGTATCGAGCGGACCCAGGCTGGTATGCAGGTGGCGGAGGGAAATCCCGCTGCTGGACCGTATCCTGAACCTCGGTCTTCGTCTGTTATTAGCCAGTGAACAAACAGCAAGAAGGGCAGCTCGAAGACAACTCACATCTCTTTGTGTATTCGGCTCGAGTACCTGCCGAGGGGCTAACCTAATTGTGGAACCACGCGAAGAGATGGACCAACTTTGCTCCTGGGTCAACTCAGATTCAGAGTGAACGGTGAATGGCCTGCCAGTCGGGGTGTCGGTGACGGGAGAGGCGAAAGGGTGAACGGAGGTTTGTTCGCTGTCTTTTTCGCTTATACCGCCTGTGCGCCATTGGACCCGGTAGCGCCAGAGGAGGTAGAGACTACAGGCAGTTGCCAGGACCGCGATAATGCACGCCAAGGCGAGACCAACGGCTACTGATGTAGGCAATCTAAGCAGGAAAAGTAGTTAGGAAGGTCTAGGTCGTTTGGGGAGAAATCACATACTCTCTATGAACGCTGGCCGCATCGACGGCAGAGAAACTGGGTGTACGAACGAATTAGAAGACTTTCGTCATGCGGGCATTGGGGGTTCCTGACCTTCCTCCGAGTGAAGGGGCCGTGTAAACCACCGCTGAGTCAATCGCAAGTATTCCACACCCGGTACCAGGAGCAACTCGGACGGTGTGGGATCCCTGCCCAAGGTTTCCCGCATAGAACATCAACTGGGACGGTCTACTGAATTGTTTCCGCGCTGAAAACGAGGACGCGTCCCCATTGTTCACCTGTACTGAGTAGCTGCTGCAGCTGCTGGGTCCTACTGGGCCGTAGAGTGCCACAGCATCTCCTGTGTTACGGGAAGTATAAGTACCTGCGGATCATTCCACCACACTAAAGCACTTGCCCTAAGGAAAGTGTCAGCTTGCCAAGGATATTCCTATAAAAGGAGCGTCCTTACTTGAAAAGTAAATTGCGCTGATGCGGCGGAATCGATCGTTGCTCTGTCCGAACACGTATTAATGGCCCGAAAAAAGGAGTAGAGTGACAAATTTCCAACCTTCCGTTACTTCCGAATAGAGTGCCGCTCAAGGCGCTGGGAATCGCCCAAGAGGTTGGAGGCGCAAAGACGAAGGAAGGATGGGACGCGTCAAAGTTGTTCACGATCAACCTCTCGTTCGGCTGCCCGACGCTCGTACTAACGGCCACCTTCATAAATATCAGCGCTCGACTCAACGTCCAAACCTCCTTCCCCTTCCACAAGGCAGGCAAAATCGAAAAGCACCACGCACATAATCAACGTCCAGAAACTTTCCCGCATCCGTGTTTGTTAAGCGGAAGGTGTGCTGTTCCAGGTTGAGGTTGTACGTGAAGAGCGTCTGGTTGAACTGCGGGCGAGAGGCGAACCCGGAGGTGGTGATGGGCTGAGAGTTGTCGACCTGCGCCTGGCAGTTACCGTGGTTGTCGCGCTTCGCGCCGACGAGCTGCAACGCGCTGCCGTAGAACCGGAGGCTCACGCTTTCCCCACCGGCTTGGGTGGCCATGAAGCTGCTCTGGGTGTATCTGTGCATCCGCGGAGATGTAGAATGAGGGCGAGAGAGCGCGTTAGCGGCATCCACTTAAAACACAACCTGAGGAGCGAAGGAAAGAGAAGACGCACTGATCAGCAACATTATCGTTTGCGGACGTGCCAGCAGTCCACTTTGAAGAGTACTGAAGGAGGGGAGACGTGTCCTTTACAACCAGTGTGAACGAGGGCATCGTCTTCGTCTCCCCAGGGAGGTGGAAGGGTGTCGAGGCAAAGAGGAGTCTGTAGTCATGGGCCACGATATCTTTAAGACTCGGAACGTCGAAGAGAACTGGTCAACGTCCAACCATCAGAGATTCCGAGGATAGATCTCACCTGTAGTCTGGGCGTGAACGGGAGTGGGCCGGGAGTGAGGATGTCACCAGACAGTGTTTAAGGATAAGATTACCTGGCATTCACAAAAATAGATGATTAGATGTCAGTTCATCGCTAGGTTCCGGCTTCTTCGTGCTTCAGCAACGGTCTATGGCGGGGATGTGCAGTGGCGGCATATCTGTTGGCTTGAGAGCCAATAGTACTCAGTGGATCATAGCTTTCGAGGTAAGTACTATCTTGTGCGAGTCGTCCCAGGCTCAAGGGTCGGCCTTTACCGATGCTGGACATAAGTTGTTACTAAAGATTCAGCAGAGTAATTAATAAAGGCCAATGGAGTTGCAACGGAGGTCAAGTTACGAAGTTTTAACGTTGCCATCAGAAAGAACAAGGGAGGACAGCACGTACCACTACCGATGTCAGTTGCCCTTATCGACTTTACATGGGCGGCCTTCCAAGTGGGCTCGCACAATTACTGCCACCGATTGCGACGTAAGAAAAGCTCTGAAGAGGAGTTATTAGAAGGGTACAGTACAACAAGTCTACAGTATAAGGTGTCAATAAATCCAGCGATAAATAGCGAAGACAGATGAGGAACGAAATAGGAATAGAAAATGTGTGAATAAGATGAAGAAGTAACTTGGATGATAGATGTCCGCTAATTGAGCGGCTCTCGAGAAATCTCGAGGACCCAGAGTCAAGTGCGAGGCAAAGCCAACCCAATCAGCAGCCCCCCAGCCAATCAGCAGCCTACACCCAGCGCCGACGCCCCAACCCGGGGTATCGAAGTTACAGCTGCACCAACAGCAGCACGCCTCGCGCCACTCCCATTCGCCGAGATCCCACACGCCGCGAGCAGGGCCAAGAACGCACAAAACAGGATCATTCGCATCTCCTCGCCGGCGCTCGACTTCTCAAACACCAGGCACACCAAGCCCTCCAAGCCGGCCTTCCTCCGCCCGGGATAGCTCAGCGGACGCAGGTCCTTCGTGTACCGCTTCGTGCTCGAGGTGACCCCGAGCCCCCAGGGCCAGACGAAGTGCGTCGTCTCGCGCGCGGCGAGGGAGAGCGGCAGCCCGTGTGTGTCGCAAGTGACCTCGAACAGGCCGCTCGCGCGGGCGGGGAAGGAAAACGGGAAGGGGCGGTAGGAGTACGGGATGGCGAAGGGGAGCGGCACGGGGTAGACGGGCGGGATGAAGGTTAGGCGGAAGGTCTGCAGGCGCGGGTTGCTCTGCGCGATGCGGATCGCCCCGGCGGAGAGCGGCTCGTCACCTGGATATTTGACGATGGTGAGGTGTAGGCTGCGCAGTTTGGGGAAGCCGCGGACGGTCTTTGCGAAGGCGTCCTGATTAAGAGATATCAGATTAGATCCTCAAAGTAGGAGGACAAGGTAGACGCACGAGTTGGAAAGACGGTTTGTGCGCGCAGGTCAGTTCAAGGTGACGTAGCATCGGACATGACTGCATCAGCGAACGGAGGAGGTTTCCACTGTCGTACATCGAGTGGAGCGTAAACGAGATCTTCAAGCTCGTCAGATCCGTCAACTCGCGCAATAGGCTGGCTACCGTCGGTGCTGACACCTCCCTAGTCTCGACTGGGTCGCGGAAGGTGACCGACTTCACAATCCGATGCAAGTGGGGCATAGCCTGAAGTTGCTGATGTGTGCCAGAGAATGACGAGATGTTGGTGAGGGCATCTGGATCGAGGGAAGCAAGGTGAATGGGCTGGATGGCGTGCCTCGATAAACTTAGGGATTCTAAGCCAGGATGGGCTTCTAGAAAGGCTATAAAGGGCCGCTTCTCGCCTGGGTTGAGTGTACGCGAGAACCAGTCCATGCACACATCGCCCAAGACAAGCTTTCGAAGCTTGGGCCAACGACCTTGAACAAGGAAATGGATGTCGGTGGGAACAGAGGAGTAGCCTTCAATGGCGAGCTCTTCGAGGTTCGGCGATCGATTTAAGAGCATGTTCCATAGTTTCTTGAGGATAGGGAAATCCTCTACGCAGATTAAACATCAAGACGAAATGGGACTGATGACACGGCAATGCTGACCATCCAGAAACATAGCCATATGAGCCTCGTAAAATCCAGGAGTCAAGTTCAATCCGAATCCTCTAAGGTCTTGAAAGTCGAAGAGCTAGATAAGAGGTCAATTGAGAAACGGGATTAGTGAGGCGAGGTGACGTACATCGCTGTTTAAACTCGGGATGCTCGTTCCAATCGAAGTGCCAATGTAGCGTAGCTGTGGGCATCTGCATCGCACGTTCGCACATTAGCACGTAAGGTACCTTGCAAAAGCATATCACGACGCACCCCATCCGCAAGGCGAACCACATATCTTCATGGTATGGCATCTCATCCGCATCCCACTGAAACCTGACGAGGGCGTCCAAGCACATGGCGGAGGCAATCTTGCGCACCGCAGACGAGGCTACCGCGTTGTCGGCGGTGGTAAACGTGGATTTGTGCCTCCTCTGCGGTCGAATCATAAGTTTCCGAACGTGTCGTGCGATGTCGGCACGCCTGGAGAGCATTCCGAGGGTGCCCTTGCATTGCTCAACGGATTCTAAGACAACTGTCTCATATAGCACTGAGGAGACGTTGGAGAAGACGTGGTTAGACTACAGACGTTCTGTGAACTTCAGAACGACGGCGAGGGTTCGAGGAACGCACTGTTAGGCAGAAGTTGAGAATATCCATCCGGGTCTCCAAGAAAAGGGCGATTTCGATGAGGAGGTCGCCGGGAGCCATGCCAAGTGAAGGGGGCATCGTGAAGAAGGTCGTCATAAAGTTCTAGTATGTGTACACAGAAATGCGAAACGAATGTTGGATAGCGCGTATGTTGTGGTGGAGGTGAAACGAAGACGTTGAAATCATGAGAGTGTGTAAATAAAGGCCGGAGAGCATCTTGGGGCAGATAGTCACGGGTGTTACCTGTCAAACATCCTCCGGTTCGGAGCCTCGGCTATCGGCCTTTATCGGATTGCTCTCGCTCCTTGACCTAGCCGACACCGTCCGTCTCAATCCGAAGACATTTCGGTTTCTAATTCACTGGGGCTCCGCTTCTCCTCATGCAACCAACTCTCTTGGCTCCCTGCCTCTGCCAGTCTTCTTCTGCTCAAAACTATCAAAACTGTTCGAGACTCGGAGGAACTTATATTCGGACTTCGTGGCAGGTTGCCATTCCCCCTTGCATCGGGCATTTTGACTGCTCCGTGTCGGGTGGAACAAAGGCTGGAGATATCTCTGGAAAAGTCAGTGGGTTCTGAACTGCTCTCTACTCCACAGCTTCTCTCCGAGACATCGTTGGAGAAGATACGTGTTGGCTTGACACCATCTCTGATAGTTTCTCGACGACCTTCCAACTCAAATTCTGTTACACATCTGCTCAGCTCTTGAGAGAGGACAGCATTTGTTTCCGGGTCAATCGGTCGGTCCTGCGCAACATCTGGAAATACCAAAGCAACTAGTCCATTTCCTGGTAGTCTATAATCCAAACCTTATGCTAGTGTCGACAATAACACCTCAACCCATTTGATCGGCACCTAGCACAGAGGATGTGCAACCGTACTGTCTGGAATAACGCGATCTCCGCCGCTCTCCTCCTCGTCAACCCAGCCAACACCTTCCGCCGCCAGCCTTATTGAACTTCGGCAGTTCCTGGCATGCGACCGTATCTGCATCCTCGCCTGCATTCAACCATCTCAGCAATGTCGACTTCCTCACCGCACCACCCCACATTGAACGTGAACGCCGTCAAAGCACCGAATTGGTTATCGTTCACAGTGCCGCCGATGGCAGCGTGCAGGCAATCAACGAACGTCCGTGCGTCGGATGCCGGAGGAGGAGCGGTGCTCTGGGAGAGGGGGAAGAGAGGGGGAAGGAGAGCGGCACTTCGGTGCAGCTGCTCTGATGGCATTTATATCCGAACCCGACGGTGGGCAGACCGATGGGGTCCGGTGCTGGCGCGGGCTCGAAGCCTTCGAATTCTTTGATGAGGGAGAGGGTGTCAGCGTTGGGAGGCGCGGAGGAGGCAGAATTATTGCCTGTTAGGGCTGCGGCGTTGGCTGAGATTGTAGCTCCTGCGGTGCCTGCAGCCGAGAGCAGTCTCCAGCACCAACCAGGTTGTCGGTTCCATCTACGCTGTCGTCGGTGCTGTCAGCTTCAGCATCAGACGCACCGACAGTGCCATCGTTGCTTGGAGGTCTACACGAGCAGTGACCAGACGGGACCATTACCACCCTTGAAACTTTTGAGCAGAGATATGCATGAATCCGCTGTCTTCAAAATGAAAAGGTGACAGTAAATAAATACGGCGTTATGCATTTATGAGTGGGGGTATGTAGTGGTAGACAACGAGGAGACCAGAGGAGATGGACATACACAGCAGTACAGGCTAAGCTAGGGACGATGGGTGACGGGATATGGTGAGGAGAGAGAGAGAAGAAAAAGAAGAATTATAGCGTATCGAGAATCACAAGTAATTTGGTACAACAGCACAAAAATTCGAGAGAGGAGGAATATACAAGCTTCGCCCAGGCATGATTCAAAGCCTGCCAAGCACAGCCGCGGGCAACCCAGTGAACGCGCGACTCAACAACACACCTGGCACAACCAACCCAATCTAACGTTCCGACACCTCATCCTCCTCATCCGTATAATCCGAGACCCGTATGGCGCGTCGCGCGAGCCAATCGTGCCTCTTCATGCTCATGCGGCCACGCATCTCCTCATCATCGTCACCAACCACAGAATCCTCATCCTCGTCGGAGGGCGCAACTGCGAGGACGAGGCGGAACGCGTCCTTGCCGTTGAGATAGAATCGGTACAGCCGCTTCTCACGGATGAAGCCGAGCGATTCGTACAAAGAGAGGGCGGCGAAGTTGTCGTATTCGGTTTCGAGCACGATCTGTGGGTGTATGCGTGCAGGGAAGATGGATAGGGCAAGGTTGTGCGGATATAGAGAGGCGTAAAGCAGAAAAACGAAAGATAAGTCAGCATCGATCGTACGAGAAAGGCATTGCCACGCCTGCTACACGCAGAGAACGCGCAGCAGAAGCAATGGACACAGAAACAGAAGACAAGAACCCACCTCGTCTACACCATCCCTTTTCATCGCTGCAATCGAGCGTCTGACCAACGCGCTAGCTAAAATGCCCACAAAAGACATAAAAAAGAAAAAAAAAGGAGGAAGCCGCACCAGAGCCAGTGGCGTAGGTGGTTATCCCGCATCTGCATAAGAGCCTGCCGTGAGGACGGGAGAGGGGGGCGGGAAAGGGACGGACCTATGCCGCGTTTGCGCCACGCCTTGTCCACGCTCAGCATCGCGATGTACCCCCGGTTCGTGCGCTCGCGGTGCATCGACTGCTTGCACACAATCACGCCCACAGGCTGCTCCGTGCTCCGGGAGACCAGGGAAGAGGGCGGGGGTGGGGTTGCGTCGCTGTCGCCGTCGGTGTCCGCGTCACTCGGGTATGCCTGTCGATATGGGAGGCGAGTAGTACCCCGGTCAGCTCATGCCCTCCTTGCACGACCCGAATGAAGCCCACTCACCAAGAACGCCAGATGTGGCCTGTATCCGCTCAAAAGCACCCCGAAAAGGCAGAGAAGAGTGTTCATATCAGCTCTCCGCCGGCGCACACGACCACGAATCGGCCAACAATTACTCACCACTGATGGAGAAAGTAGCGGAACGTGTATATGACGTACGGCTCGCTGAGCTCGCTCTGAACAAGAGCCATGATGTGTGGGAGGTCGGCTTCGCCGCGGTACTGGCGGTAGGTGATGGTGGACATGTAGTCGTGAGTTGTGAGATGGGAGGGTGGGAGTGTAGGTGGTGGGCAAGGATAAGGGGCGATTAGGGCGTGACGCCGAATATGGTCGCGTTCGCCGTGACATGCATTCGGGCATCGCCTCGACCTACATAAATGAATTGCCCGCATTATCGTGGGATCGTCGTAGACAACTCATAGATAGCACAAAGTACAATTTTCATCGATTCTACTTATACAGACTACCGAAATCAAGCCTCTACGGCCCTCACACTCGCCCCAGCCCCGCTCTTCTTCAGAGTTTCCTCGAACGAACCCGTGGCAGGTGTGTACGAAGAATCACCAGCGGGAGGAGTACGAAGATCGATAGTCGCGACTGGCCCCGTGAACCAGTACACGCCACCATACTTCGGGAAGTAGTACCACACGAGCGAGAGAATCATCACACCACCAAACACGACCACGGTATAATTCATATCCTGCACGCCTGGCTGCGGGGTTTCTGGGAAGAGGAAGACGACGCTCATGAAGAACATGAACACGATCGCAACGATGCCCACAGGGAGACTCTGCAGGGTAAAGGTTAAAGCTCAAGCGGAAATGGATGGAAACCAGGACAAACCATTACACCGAGGCTAAACGGGCCGGGTTTGAAGTCGTTTTTGCCCAAGAAGCGGGCGGCGATGGGGACGGCATACGCGTAGTAGAGCCCAACGACCGACAGTGCAAAGACGGCGTTAATCGCCTGATCACCAGCAAAGACCAGGAAACCCAACGCGATGGAGAGAATGGCATCGAACCAAACGGTATTCACAGGCGTGCCCGTAAAGCTGTTCATGCGGTATAACCATCCAGAAAATGGGAGTGCTAAATGACCGTTAATCCATACATAGTTTTGAAGAAGGAGAGGTCAACGGTACCTCCATCCCGACTGAAAGCAAAGGTTTGTCGACTGGCAGCCAAGAGCTAGATGATCACTGACATCAGGTCTTATCCAAGGACGCCTAAAGAAAGGCATACCATGCTGGAGCCCATCATGTACCTACACAGATGACGATCAGTATACCTATCCCCGCAAAGGGTCGTCAGGCTTACTGCACAATAACAACGAACGCCCAAATCGCGAGTGTCGGTTTCTCTCCAAAGCTATTGAAAAATATCTGTGCCATTGGCTGGTCACTATCGACCAGCGCTTCCAGGTCGGTGCCCATGCAGAAGGCGAGAGACAGGTTGATAGCTATTGTCGCGCAGATTCAAGCCGACGATTGTTTTGGACGGTAAAATTCACATACCCCACCCTAGAACCCCAGCAATCCCGATGGCATTGACGATAGCCCAAGGCACGGCCGTAGCGGCGTTGGATGCCTCCTCACTGATATGGACACTGGAGTCGAAAGAACCTGTCTCGACCTTGATCAAGCGCCTGCCTGACTGTAAAGCAGAAACGTACATACAGATCGTCCACAAAGGAGCAAGGAAGCTCAAAATAAATGCATATCCGTCCGTCCAGCCATTAACTAGTCACGCCTCCAAGTCAGCAGAGCAAAAGCATCCACAGGAAGGGAAGAAGCACCATTGTTGAAGTCCCACAAGGCGAATTTGGCCGTGTTCTTGAACTCCTTCGGCGTAGATGCAGGTAGAGCGACGATGATGGCTAAGCACAACCTGCCAGCGCCTTATTCAGCAGCACAAACCGAAAAGGCGCCCTAATCAGAAAGCGCGTACAGGACGTTCAATATAACATAAACAGTCTGGAGCCTCGCAAGGACTGTGGTTCCCAGACAACACAGGACAGCATGGGAGAGGACGATAGCCGCATACACCCCACTGCATGTAGCATTAAATTTGCAGCTGACAGAGCGAAAGCGAATAGCACTAGAATGGGGACGCACAAAAGCTGAGCCGAAGTTGGCTCGAAGACCCCTCCTGAGCCAATATTGGCCGCTGCCATGACCTGCACTGCGCATCCCCAATCAATTGAAGCGACGGCAGCGATGGACCCGATGGTGTTTGCATCTAATAAAAGTCGTTGTCAGTTGCCGGAATGCAAGACGGGCACGACGAGGACGTACACCCAACGGACCAACACAAGACGTTCCTCCACCGCGGCGACGAGAGCGAGTAGGTCCAGAAATACAACTGCAAACCACAAATAGAATAATTCTTAGCCGGAGCAAGGGATGCGCAGACCCAAAAAAAGACGCACCCCACCAGACGTCGGCGCCGCGGACGCCAGCTCTGCCATCGACAGCCCAATAAACAATACGAATATGCTCGCAACGAGCCACTGTCCAGCAACAACCCGTGAGTCGCCTTCTCTAACACAAGAGTGACCAGGACGAACGCACCCCCCAGACCATCGCCGGGCCGCCGCCATTCGGGATCGCGTAGAACAGAACGGATGCTATCGAGGGTAAGAGCCCGATGATTGAAAATGCGATACCGAAGACCTGCAGAGAGCATACACAGGAGCGGTCAGATTCAGGGCGTACGAACACGAACGCAAGAACGATAGCTGAAGGAAAGGGAGGCTGGGACGCACCTCAAGAGGCGTGAACGCCCTCTTGAACTCCTGCTTGTACCCCAGCGCTGCGAGGAGCGCTTCGTCTTGCTGCCTGATCTCCTCGCGCCGCGAGAGCCTGGGTTTCGGGTCGTCTCCTGCTCCAGCGCCCATGGATGCTGTCATGAGTGGTGACCGTGGTGTTTTGTGGTCGGTAGTAGTCGTAATCTCGATCGTGTTGAACAGTCGACAGAGTCCGAACGAGTTCAGACCTCAGTGAAGAACAGAACAAAGTTATCCAGGTCCAAGAGAGTCGCTCCCAGCTCCCAACTTGAGTCTCCCAGGCTTCACTTGATGTGCGTTCTCCCGGGTGGATGATAAGGCAGGTGGAGATAAGAAGCGCCCCGAAAGATAGCGGGTGACCTGGAGCAGATTCTATCTCGGCTGCGTCGACGCTTAAGGTAGAGCAAAGGGGATACAAATCTATTGAGCTAAAGATAAGTAAGTCAAAGCGACAGCCTTGTGCCATTAGTTGGAGATGTACCTGCCAGATTGGATCAAGCTACTGTAGATCCGCAAGAAACACACCCGACCTCCTACTCCCTCCGTTTCTGTGCAAATGCGCACCGCCTGGGCGGTCGAGCCCTGGGGTCAAAGAAAGACTTCAAAAGGGTCGATTGAAAAAATTATGCAACGAAATCACAGCATTTGGCGGTGCACGTGGTCGCGCAAAATCAAATTCGATGGCTAAATAGGGGGAAAATATCCAAATCAGGCACACCGATGTATGAAATGGGTTTGGAAGTAATTTTCACGGCAGGCCGGCTGTTTATGTAACAGATTCCTTCCTTCATAGAGATATTCCGGTGGCCTTGACATGGTTGGGAAAAGCATAATACATAACAGAAATTTATTGACAAGGTGCAGACCTCGGCTCCTCCTTCAAGCAGAAGAGCAGCTCCAAGCCCTGTATGACCTGGATGCTGACGAAAGTTAGAGAAAAAGTCGCGTGGGTTGTCGATACTGTATCAGATAGTACTTAAGCGCAGCCAACCCATTGAGGTTTAGATTCAGTGTTTGAGATAGAGCCCTCCTCGGAATGAAATCAGGAGGCATCCTTGAAGGGTATGGTCTGAACGCGAGACTCGAGCGGGACGACCGTCGGCGCTCCACCAAAAAAATTGTTCTCTCTGAGCCGAATATTTCCTGCAGTATGACCGTATTGTCGGCGCATCATAGCATGCACTGTTACAGTCTAGGGGTCTGAAGACATGTCCAGCTCGTCGTGGGGCGGCGCGAGATTCGACGCCTCCGTGTATGCAATAGGCCCTATTCAATTCGGTGTTGTGAGGCTTAGTATGGGCGCCTATCATGTCATTGCCGCCGGGTCCGAGTCACAGGGCTTGGCAGATCCCTATCTAGCCCAAATTCTGAGATTTGTGGAGCTCGACCGTCGACCGAATCGGAGACAGTGCCAGAGCCAGCAAATACCCAAGGTGAGATGACATCTGCCATCTCAAACACGAGTAGCCGGAGCAAATGTCAGCAAACACCGTTTTGACATCCCATATCCTACAATCTGACCGTTATACCTCTATCTTCCCTTTCCAGTGGGTAAGCATCTTAACGGTGTATACATAGGTTCCCCTCTGACCCCGTCCATATCCATTTTCGCGTCTCAGTCAGTACAACTTCTCGTTCGCGAGTCTACCGAATCCCAAGCACTGAGCTCATCTCCATCCCCCAGAAAGTGTACCCTTTTTTCATCACCTTACTTCTCACGCTGATTCAGTCGAGTCCAGTTTGCTTTTTAGATTGTGCGTACTTCCATTTTATAAGCTCAATCCCTACATTCTGACGTTGATTGCGGTTATATTCGCCTCTCGGCCAGTGGCTGTTCGTGTTTCGTCAGTACACTTCCCACACACCGACCTGATGAGCGTCTATTTTATCCTACCAGTTGGCGCGGGCTTCCATTTCGAAAGCCAGAATCTCATGCTGACCTGATCGCTTATCCGTGTTTGGCGCTTAGGACGTTTGTGACCCGTTCACCTTGATCTTAATGATAGCTAATCTTTCATTTGACGCATTTTGTCTGGTAGGAAGTACGTATCTCTATCAATCGTCACGTACTCCACGTGGTATTTAACCTCCTTCACCTTCTCTAGGAGGTGATATTTTATTTCTCTTGTGATCACTTGATTCTTACCTGTTTTTTCCGTGGCCATTGCCTCTCAGCCCGTAGGTCTAATCTGGTAAAATCCATGCGTCGGTGCAACAAGTTCTGACCACGCCATCTTCATTTTCGTCTTTCAGGATGTACGTTTTTCTCTCTTTTGTAAATTTTGGTTTGAAAGATGACCTCCTGCCATATGTCCGTAATTCACAATTACTTTTGGATATCCTATCCACAAGATCGATTAGGTGACCTTCGCTCTCATTCTGCAGATAGTGGGTTGATTTGTCTACCTAATTCGCATGCATCATGTCAATCTTACTCAACAGCAATCTTCGTTCTTAGTGAACAGTCCAAAGAGGAAAAATTCGACGATCGAGGTGTTCGAGGGCTGGAGAGAGGGAATAATAATTGGAGTTCTCAAATTCACCTTGTAATTCCTACATGTCCTAGTAACACAAGTCTCCAGGAAATTTTCCCTGAGCCCGCGCCCTCACAGATTGAAGAAGAATCAACGAAGTTTCGCCTTCGTCCGGCTCGGTGCCCTCATGCCGAGCTGCCGAGACATGCTTCAGGGTCATTCAAATTGTGAACTTGTCCAGCTACTAACTTGCTATGGCCACCCCTCTTCCTCCTAACCCGTTCTCTAACTCGACAATTTCCCATGAGGCGTTCAGTAAATGCCTTGACCTGGAGCGTCGCCGCGAGCAAGCTCAACAGGACGGTCGCCTCTCTGCCTTGATCTGCGCGAGACTTCTAGGCTATTTGCTCCTCGAGGCGCCTGTGGAAACTGGTCGTGACAAAATCGCCTTGAAGATTATGCAGTGCGTTGATGATGCTAGCCTCCATAGCCTCGGGGAGATGTATAAGGACCATCTTATTCGTTGCTGTCAGTACGGCCTCTCATATTAGTACCAGTTAACGACGCAGGTTGCTGACCACCTTATTTGCCCCTCGTTTAGTCCACTCTGCCGAAGGTTCTCATCTTATTCTTTCCTGTCCTTCGATTTGTTGACACCTTGGGTCCAGAAGACGCTCCCTCGTTGGAAGTCAGAAAGTCCAGTCGTTCCATTAAACAGATGGTCAGACTTATCCTTGCTCTTCGAGTACATCCCCGATGGCTCATCTCCCATATAACAGGCATTAAAGCGAGATGGGTATCGATGCAGCTTATCTGGGGCAACTGATTCGTCTTCCATCGACGCCAAGCTCGTGGAGTACGATGGAGAAGAAGCTACAAACGTCCAGGTCGCACATCTTTTTAGGGGTGCTGTCAATACGAGCAAGGTAGTCTCCAGTTAACATGTTGATCTCTGTCACAGAACTAATGTATGTGCTAGGCCACCAAGGCGTCGTCCATCCAGACAATTTTCGGCGAGTACGGCGGCCTCGACGCTGCAGAATTATCTAACGTCCACGACCTCCGCAATATCGTCAGTGTAGGATCCCGGTTGTTTCGCCCGTTCAACCACTTGCAGGTCTGGCTAGAGAGGGACCTAGCGGTAAGCCAAACACAAAACGAGAATATGCCCTTTACACAACACTCTGATATGGGAACCCATAGGACCCTCCGAACGTGTACAAGCTAGCGGCTGTGATCCCTCAGTACCTTAACGGAGTCCTCGAGCGGATCGAATTCACAACCCCAGATCCGGTAACCCTCCCAATCCCTGACGCCCGATACCTTGCTGTTCACACTGCATGTGCCCGATCTGCTCATTTTTCTGGTGCAGCCGAGTATATTCGCAGAATTCTCTATCGCATGGAGGAGACAGATGTTTTGCCGACCGATGGGAGTTCGGATGTATTGTACACCGCGCTCATACGTCGTCTTAACGTTGAAGCCCATTAATTCCCCCTCGTTCTCATTCATGTATTTATTCTTTCATTCGATTGTATTGGTCCGTTCTAGCGTCATGGTGTTTGACATTGCCCCTTTTGAGAGTTTGTTCTATGGGTGCGAGGTTTGCATAAGAAACATAGAAAGTCGTCAGGACTTCGAGAGCACATTCCCCGAAGTTTGACAAGAGAGTGACAGAAGTGAGCATCTGGCGCAGCCTCATTTTTTCGAACACGAGGGTAAGTAATTTGATGCGAACATAAGAAGACAGTCAGAAACCAGGCTACCCAGAATACCGCAGGCTGAGAACGATGGAACAGTTGAATAATTAAGTTCCTACTGAACGCTATCGAATCCTAACGGTGCTTTCGCACCAATTCCCCGACTCTGTTTGCTCTGTAAGACGCATATTCCATAAGTCCATAGCACTACACAATACAATCGAGTTATACACCTAGTATTCAAGCGAGATCTCCTTGTATTATGGCGTTCCAAGTACACAAAAAATAAACCCCAAAAAAAAATCAGGCTGCTGTTAAACTTCACGTTCTGAGGGATCAATATATCAGAGGCAAACAATGTTTCGACAGGATCACGTACCGACTGTAGTGATGTCTGTAGTCGAATTTCTGCGTCTGAGCGTCGAGGGTTAAGGCCATGGCTGATCGTGCCCGGGCTGGCCATCCCGCTGAAGCGCCATGGAGGGCTCGTATACTAATAGACGGCCCTGCTGGCTAATTTTAAGTTGGTACGCTAAAGTTTGTGGCGTCACCCAGATTTTTGCCGCTCGTCGTAGTTTTTGGGCGCTCACTTGAGTTTTGGCGCTCATTCAAATTTTGGCGGTCGGTCTGATTTTTGGCGGCATCCTGATTTTTTTCGGGCCCTATTTTTTGTGCACTTGGAATGCCATACACTCATATAGCCATCGCCTTTCAAATCAGTGAGAGATGAGTATATTACAAATGTGGTGGCCTATCCTTTTCAGGTAGCAAGAAGTGCAAATCGGGAAAATCGTCATCTATAAATAGAACACTGCCCTGCCCAGCCCATGTCCTGTCCACGTCCGGGACGCCTTTCGATTTGTGCGTCCGTCCATTGCGTGATTCACACTTCTGGCTTCTTGATATCTAGCCCCTACCCTTACATGGAGGGCACCTATTTCTGCCCTCTGCTTGGGGCACAACTCTACAAACCATGGAAGTTCGGGGAAAGCGCTTCGAAATTCTCCATAATCGAAAGGTAATTTTAGCTACTAAAATTTCCCGTGCGTCTCTCATATGGCTTACTTCAGGGTGTAAGGAACCTTCTGGTGCGCGACTGTTCTAATGAGGTATTAATAGCTTTTCAGCTTACGGACTGACGCAGATTGAGATAGAACGATAGGCCCGTCTAGTGAGGATGCGGGTAGTAACGAAAAGCGTCGACGTCAGGTATACAGATAGCCAGAATACGTAGAGGAGGCGATGCAGCACGGCTGGAGGCAGCATCACCAGGCCGTGTGCTGCGCAGACTCAAAGCTTGTTCAGGCCATGTCCCAATGGCAACTAAAAAGACCAACACGATAAACGACTTGGGGTGCCCCCATGTAGTGGTGGAACGTTGCATAAGCTAGGGCCACCTCGTGTATTCATAGAAGCCAATCGTGATAGGCAGACACTGGGCAGGGTTCGAGTGGCTGTGATCCCGAAGTGCTTCTGGGAAGTCCTGTCGAGCCTCCCAGTGCCCGACGCGCGACACCTTGCCGTCTACACTGCGTGCGCGCGGTCTGCTCATTTTTCTGGTGTTACGGAGCATGTTCGTAAGATTCTCTACAGCATGGAAGAGACAGACACTTTGCCGGCCATTGGGAGTTCCGATATGCTGTATCTTGCACTCGTACAGCGTCTTGATATCGGGGGCCGTTAATTTTCTTGCTCTTCTCGTCATCGACACTCTTCATAATCGAAAGGGAATTTTGACGCCCAATCTTTCCCATGGGCCTCTCGTAGCACTTGTATAACAGGAATGTGCTTGCCTGCGCGTGATTGTGCGAATGAGATTGTGCGAATGAGATTGTGAAGGCGCTCGTAGCATAGGAAGATGCGGAATGAGTCGATAGCATTGCAACGAGACGCAGATGGACGTAGCCGCAGTCTGACAATTTCACCCGAAGACGAAGAGCAGACATGGAATTTGCACGAGACAGACTCCCTCCTGTAAGGAGCAGCATCGATCGCCGCGGATTAAAACCAAGAGGCAGGCCACAGATAGCTGAACCGCAGATGCTGAGAGTAAAATTGTAATTCTAGACGACTGCTCGAAACGGTCGATCGCCTCCTTAGCGTCCATTGCGTTGGTGTGATGTTCATTTACCTCGAGCGTCGCGCCTGAACCCTTCTGTTCACGACTCAAGATACGTCATAAGATCGTCCATGCATATTGTTATACCGGAAGCCCTGGGAAAGGGTCTTATAAGAGTCGTCATGGCCCGCGTTCCCGTAAACGAAAATCAGCGGCTGAGCACTGCGGAGACATAGCTTATCAATTTCTGGACCGACGCAGATCGAAAGAGGGCATAGTTAAAATGGCATTACATGTCAGTGAGCGAGGACGCCGTGATGAACATTGCTGATGTCTGGTAGATAGACAACATACGTAGAGGAGGCGTCGCAGCCCAGCAGGACGCAGTACATCACCACCGTCAGTCAGACTGCTGGTGCTGTGCAGGCCAAAAGCTTGTTCTGCCCACGCTCTGATGTGCTGGCCGCAGGGAAGATGAGAGAGATTTTCCGACTCGGAAATCGGAAATCATGCCCCAAGCTCTGGCGCGAGTGCTGGCAGGTCCACAGCGAAACTGTATGTGAGGTACCCTCATGCGATGATCCACCGCCGCACAAGCTACAACCTAGCCCCAACACAAAACCCTATAGATAGCGAGGGCCCACCTCTTGTATTCATAGAAGCAAATCGGAATGTGCTGACAACTGGGCAGGGTTCGGCAGGTGCGAGGGGGTGTACACGCATGCAGATAATGAATGTGATGGGCAGAGTATGAAACACCGAGCAGTGATGCAGATGCGCTGTGAGCCCTGTCATTTGACGTTGAGGGGAGCCGGTAAAATTTCCTCCTGCACAGGTGGAAGGTCGTTGTCATACGTAGGTCAAGGAGGCTCAACAAGGTTCAGGTTTCAGCCTTCGGGTGGGTACGGCCGCCGAGGAGCGACCGGCTATGTGGCTGGTGGTATACACAGCGAGCTTGGGGCCTCTCGGAGAGACGGGCAGAGAAATACTTGAGGAGGTTCAGCAGCGCAGGACGATATGAACGGAGTCAAATGCGGGGTTATTGCATGAGGGGCAGCGCAATTGAGAGGGAGGCGAAGCGATGCCACGCCCGGGCCGGTCTCAATGCCGGTTGATAAATGCAGTCCGTGCACGCGGGAACTGCCGAAATAAATTCCCACCTGCAGAGGGAAAACCCAGCACTGCTGGCAGAGAGAGGCCTCTGTATTTCCCCTGCGCAAGCCAGCCAGCCCAACGGTGCAGCACCACTGCAGCGCACAAGTCCAACCCACCCAGCCCCGCTAATCAATTCAAATCCCCTGCGCACCGCGGTGAGTCCCCTGCCTCTTCGGGCTTGCACAGTTTCGCCCTGCTGTCGGAGGCGCTGTTGGGAATGGGTGGGCCGTCAGGTCGTCGCTGGCGGCGTTGTGGAGGGCTGCGAGCACCTCACTCAGTGAGGGCGCCGCTTTGTTTGTTTGGCCCGGCCCCTAAGCGCGTCGCGCGTCGTGTGCGTCGCCCATCGGTGGGGCTGCTCACTGCAACCTCAGCAGGGCCGCGCGTCGGGGCTCGGCGTGCACGGGGTGCTGCTCATCGTCGCCATCTGCGATCAAAGCACCCCAACCAACTTTCGTCTCCCTGCTTCGCACTCTCCCCCCTCCTTCTTCTGCTTGTGAAACCGTTATCTGACGTGTCGCCGCCCATCTAGATGCCCAAGGACGCTGCGAAACCCAAGGTGAGCGGTTTGGTTCAGTTTTACACGTCAGGGTAGAGGGTTGGGCTCTCGAGTGCGTCTGCCGCTCCCTGTGCCCCTGCTGCACCGCCTATGGCCCCCGTATGTTCTGGGGACTGCGAAGGAGCGCATATATGCGGGTTTTGGCGTCGTCGTCGTTGTCTGGGATGTCTCAGACACGTGTACTGACCCCGAGCCTCCTTTCTTCCAGCGCAAGGCCGCCGAGAAGGCAGAGAAGGCGCCTCGCAAGTCGAAGAAGGACCCCAACGCACCCAAGCGCGCCCTCTCCGCGTACATGTTCTTCAGCCAGGACTGGCGCGAGAGGATCAAGACTGAAAACCCCGATGCAGGCTTCGGTTAGTGACCTCCGCGGTGTAGCGTAGTGGTATGCTGATGAGTCTACGTAGGTGAGGTAGGCAAGCTGCTCGGCGCAAAGTGGAAGGAGCTGGACGAGGCGGAGAAGAAGGTAAGTTGTGTTTCCGTCTGTGCTTGTCGTACCTACCATGTACTAACTACTCGCCGTAGCCTTACATTGACCAAGCTGCACGCGATAAAGAGCGGGCCGACGAGGAGAAGGCCGCTTACGATGTGCGTTGCTCATCCCATCTTTCCGATCCCTCTCTGACTTGGATACCCCTTTGCAGAACAAACAGAAGGGCGACAGCGGCGAAGACGACGAGGAGGACGAGTAAATCGATTTCGGGTCTGGGTTTAGAGTTATACCTCCTCGCGCTTCAGGGTGTCTCGGCGGCTGCTGCTTAAATCCCCTCTCCTTCGCCTTGACTTTGGTCTTCGTGTTCGACGTTAAGCCTCTTTTCTCTTTCTTTCTTTCTTTTAACCCCCGTACTTTGCTCTCGAACCGTGTATGACTGTATAATAATAATTATATCGCTCTACGCATCTTCTACTCCCCGTTCTTTCTTTCCTTTTTCGTGGTCCGCCAGGCTTTCTGTTCCCGTGGAGTGAGAGCTGCGCCTCTGAATGCACGAACGTTATAGCGTACAGTCTGGTATGATACTTGCGAACATTTACAGTAGGATTTTCCTCTGAATACTCTCGCTCCGTCTGTTATTCGTGTTGTCTGTACACTCACATATTATCTACTCTATTCCCTCTTCGCAAAAATGAGTCTGCAAGCAAGCAGGACTCCCAAGAACTTGTTTGCGGTTCCAATCGGTGCAAATAGAAAGCCAGAAGCGCCAGAAAGTCTCCAAGGGAGTGGAGGGTTTCTGGTCGGCAACGGCCGCGCACAAAGCTGCGGGGCAGTGTTACGTCATAACGCATTCTGAACACTGACCATGACTGAAGAAGTAGTGGGCCAGGTAAGCGCCAGTCTGCCCTCCTTTCCCTCCCTCTGATGACCAGAGCACAGGCCGTACCCGCCTCGCAACGAGGAAGCTGGAGCTCGTTCCTCAAATCGTAGGTTCCTCACTGCACGCCATGAAACACGCGGCGCTCACCTCCCACCAGGATCGCCTCCTTCTCCGGGGATCTCTCCTCTTTGACCGCGCCCCCGTTCATCCTCTCGCCCACATCGCTCACCGAGTTCCCTGGTGCGTCCCTCGTCCCTCCCCCTGTCCTCACACCGTCCGCCAGGCCGAAGAAAATGGCTGGCAGGGTGCGGTGAGGAACCCCATCTGCCCATCGTGCTCATCGATCTCTTGCATCCCTCCTATCCCATCTGCACAGCCTACTGGTGTGAGCGCCCCGAGTATTTCGCCGTCATCGCAGACGCCAAACCGGGCCAGGACCGCGCGCTCGCTGTCCTCAGGTGGTTCATCGTCTGTGTCTCCCCTTTCTGTGGTGATCTCCTGTCCTGACATGTTGCGGTTCTCTTTGGTTTTTGCGGCGTACTTTGGGATTTGGGATTCGTAGAGCACACTCAAGGATCAGTATACGTCGAGAAATGAGGAGCTGGGGTCGGAGAAGAAGTACGTTGGTCTCTGGTTTTGGTTTCGCTGGGTTGGGCTGATTGACAGAATCTGTGCAGACCACTGAACCCTGTCCTTGGAGAGTACGTCTCATTCTCTGCCACTGTTGCTCTCCGTGTGCGAAAAACATCGCGCCGAGTGTCAATGAGCTTGCTCTCTCGCACGCTCCGGCACGATCGTACGAGACTGATGTCTGTCGCGTAGGGTTTTTTATGGAACATGGCCTGACAAGCACGGGATCGGCACCACCGAGCTCCTCGTCGAGCAGGTCTCGCACCACCCGCCCATAACGGCCTACGTGATCGAGAACAAGACCAAAGGACTCCGTCTGGTAGGGCACAACGCGCAAAAGACGAGCTTCAGCTGTGGGTAACCCACTCCCGCTCGTCATCACGTTCTGACCCTCCTCCAACGCGCCTACAGCCGGGTCTATCATCGTGAAACAGATCGGACACGCCATCCTGACCATCCAGTCCAAGGACGCCTCGCGGCCCCCCGAGTCGTTCCTCATCACCTTGCCGAAGCTGCGGATCGACGGCCTGTGGTACGGCTCGCCGTACATCGAGCTCACCGACACGTCGTACATCGTCGGCGGGGGGCACATCACGACGATCGAGTACAAGGGCAAGGGCTACTTCTCGGGCAAGTCCCACTCGTTCAAGTCGACGATGGTGCCGATCCCGGGGCAGGGCGGTGCGGGCCCGCGTGAGATCGTGGTGGAGGGCACCTGGCATGAGCTGAGCAAGTACGTCAAGGGCGGCGCGGGGACATTCCATGAGGTGCATGAGCACAAGGAGGAGGTCGACCCGCTGGAGTGGATGGCGGAGCTCTCGGAGTACGAGACGCGCCGGCTGTGGTTCCTCGTGGCGAAGGGTATCAGGGAGGGCGACTTTGAGCTGGCGAGCCGCGAGAAGAGCCGGATCGAGAACGAGCAGCGGCAGAGGAGGAAGGACGAGCGCGAGGCGGGCACGTCGTGGCAGCTCATACACTTTGAGCATGAGGACAGCGACCCGATTTGTGAGTCCAGCTTTGCTTCCACGTGTTTATTCTGGACGAAGTAGTGACTTTCTTTATGTGCAGACGAGCAACTTGGCCGCGTTGCGAAAATCTCGCCACCCACAGAGGACTTTTATGTCTTCAAGGGCAATTGGCCGTCAGGGTTTACGAAACGGGCTGCAGCGTCGAAGTAGGGCTTGGGATATTGGTTGGGCGGCATGTCGATTTCAGTTGTCCTCGGCTTTATATAATAGCAGCTGCTGTTTTGTGCTCGATAGTGGGGTCTAAATAGCTCTCTTTCAAAACGTCGAATCGAGGAGAATCTTGAATATTGGACTACACACTTTTGATAGCCCAACTTCCAGTCTATTAAATAAGTCTTTGGAGGTGTTCGAGTTACTAAAACTCAGTAAACGCGAAAAACACGGAAAAGCCCGAAACTCAATCAACAAGAAGGAACGCGACCACGTACTTAGTATTCAACACGTAAGTGCTAGCCTCAAACATCGCTCATGGAAGCTGCCACTTCGACGCAAGCCTTCCCATCGTCCCCCTCCCGTCGGTGTTCTTTTCCTTCTTTCTCCTGTCAATTTTTCCAACGTCGACGCCGGCTCACGATACTTTTCGAATGACTCGAGTTTAGCTCGAATATCATCGATAATTGAGAAATGGATGATCAAATTGTGAAGGTTAGCTTTCCCTCATGAATCGGGGCGGAGGGATTTCGAATTGGCCCATTCGATCACAGGGCAAGCAGGTCTCGGAATCCTTCCCTTCACTTCGCCGCCATGTCTTCGCCTGAACGCATCCTTGCTGTGACGCTCTACTATACCGACAAAACGCTTCTTGCGGAGCTGCAAGTGCCGGTTCCCAGCGATGCCACCTTTCGCGAATTACGCCAAGCAGTCCATGACGCGTGCACCCGTGACCCAGGAATTTGGCCGCCTTTATGGCAAAGGCTGGGTTTCACTTCTTCCCTACCCTTCGATCCAGCGGGAATTTTATTTGCTACCCTTACAACTCTCAGTTTACAAATTTTCAGAGCACAACGGTTTAGGGGCATTTAGAGACCCTGACGACCCCTTTTGGACGCTTGTTGTAGACGACGAAGACGAAGTCCATGCAATTATCGGGCTTCCAACTGCAGTGCAACCAGATTCAGCGTTTGAAACTGTGACCATCAACCATTTCAACTCACCGTCTTCCCTCAACAACCTGGAGAGTCCCTTGCTTGGAGCGATGCAAGACAAGATACAGCAATCAAAGGCAAAGCGGGAAGCAGACATCCGGAAAGAGAGGGATCAAAAGCGGGGGTTGACTAAGAGCCTGGATGTTGCAAAGAGCCAGTTCAAGGCGGAGCAGGAGAGAGCGGCAAAGTCGGAAGCGACATTGAAGGCTGCTAGCAAGTCGAGAGAGAAGGCAAAGCTGAAGAGTATGATGGAGTCAAAGGTGGCGAAGGCGGCACAGGATGCATCAGAGGCGAAGAGAGATATGCAGGCACTGGAGAAGAAGCTGCTAGCCAAGTTTGAAAGAGTTACCGACGAGCGCGACACTGCGCAGGAACGCAGTGAGGTACCCCCCAAGAATCTCGACACCGCACTTGAGCGCATTGAGACACTCTCCAAGGATCTCGACACCGCGCTTGAGCGCATTGATACACTCTCCAAGGATCTCGACACCACGCGCAGCCAGCTCGCTCTCGTTCTCACTTGGCGGGAAGATATTATCAATAAGCTTGACCCTCAGCGCATCGCGTCTCTGGAAGAATTGTCTGATGCTATCGTTAATGCGGTTCTACACCAGGTGAGCTGCCAATTGCTAGCGTGTTGAAGTAGAAATTTTGCTCATTGTTCTATGCTGTTGAGCACAGAACTTCAGCCCACTCTACACGTTACGACTCCGCGCCGTACTGGATCACACCCAAAGTCTACTTGAACAGTCCATTCCATTCCCCTCAAGGCAGGTGACCGACCCGGAGAACCACACCAAGTACTCGAATCTTTGGAGACAAAGGCTTGGTTCAGAAGTGTCTGGCAACAAGCTATCAAAACGTGTCACTCATGCCAGGTCCTTGCTGGCCAATGCCCCAGCCGAGCTTCGTAACACCATCAGCTCGGACAATGCAATGGCGATTGTCTGTCAAAACCCATCCCCGATCCGCATTGCTGGCAACAAGGTTGCGTACTCATATGGAGAAGCCGCGACGGACCAGAAGGCCATCGAGCACGTCCTCACTAATCCAGCTGAATGGAATGGCATGGCCAAGATCCTCGCCTCCCTTTCTACTTAATGTCCGTATCAAGCGGTTGGCCAGAGTCTAGGGTAGGTGTGAGTCCAGGGCGAAAGGCCGATGGAGGAACGGGTTGCCCACCAACAGGAGGGGGTGGGCGGGAAAGAGAGTCCTTCCCTGCAGCCAGATAGAGGGCGAGCAAATGTCGAGAGATGCCGAGCAGGAGATGGGAATATTGAAACTGATCCGTCTTCGGCTCCAGCTTCCCACCAATCAAGAGTCAGGAAAGGAGGATTGACGGATCAATAGATCAAGCTCGAGATCGACGCGTTCCAAGGTTCAAATTCGAAGTCACCACTCAAACATTCACATACGCATTAACGACTGTCATTTGTACTACTCGGGGTCGTCGCCGTCCTCGATGTCGTGAGGAGCTCCTACCAGCTCTGCGTCGCCCCCTAGCTTCCGAAGCATATCCACCACAAGCTCGACCTCTTTCTCCAATGTCATCTCGACAGCCAACATCGTGTCTGGATATCGATAGGCGGCTTCTATGCCCGTCATCAGCTTCACAACGTCGATGGACAGCCGCCCAACCACGTCCCTTGCGAGGCTGCTCTCCCGTATCAATGCCTCCAGCTTAGTCACAGCTTCCAACGCTGCGGGGCGGATATGCTCGTGTCCTGCTCCAAAGAGTGTCTGCCCCCAGTCGTGTGCAGCTTCAGGACCGGCGTTTTCCTGTTGTTGGCCTTTCGCACGCCCTGAAGTTCGCAAAACCTGTTTGAGGTGGAGATCGCAGCCGTCGAGGTTGGTTAATGTTTCGGAAGCTTGGCTGAGGAGCTCCTTGAGCTCGTCTTGCAGACCTTGGACCCATGCGTCTATCGCATCTTGTCGCAATTGAATCATAGTCCGGAGAACCCGAGGGCGTTTCTCTCCTTTGGGAAACTCGACAAGGGCCTTTACAATTCCGGCTAATGACCCAACCAACGTATTGTGCGTTAGCTATGCAGATCGTAAGCACTGGCTGCCGCAGATACGGTGATATTTTCCTACCGTGGATGCGTAGCTCAGCTTCGACAGAGATCGGATCGTCGCCCTTGCTTGGTCGTCGTACTTCTCGATAGCGTCCATCATCAACTGACTTTCTGGAGTCCCAATAGCCGCAAGAGCTGCTGATATCTTCCCGATTTCTAAGATGTTACCTGTCAAGCCCCCATAAAGCAGAATATGTCTTGGAAATCTCACCAACTCTGTTGTTTACCATCTCGGTGGGATCAGGAAGTTTGTTCGCTACGGGTTGAAGTGTGTGCAGCTCCCAGCTGGTCAGGACGGATGGAATACGAGTTTTAGTCTCTGGAAGACAAACTCCTGCCCATGTCGCCATCTTGACGAGGGCCGGTGGCGAGCTCGCATTCCTGCAGAAGTCCGTAGCTAAAATTTCATTTAGCTGAGAGAAGCCGAGAGCGAAAAGCAATGCCACAAGGGCCAGAGGCTGGAAAGCCCAGTGTCGATACATTGCTGATAAGTTGGGGGCGTAAGGAGACTAGTTGAAAGGTGGTTGGAAAAGAGGCGTCTCTTTCGCCGTTGACTCGGGTCTCAATAGCAGAGGAACATGAAAAAAACATGAGCCGCAGAACCTACCCGTGTGCATACCACAGTAGAGCAGGGTATAGTCATTCACAGAAGACGCACGTCTTGTACGTGTATCAGGTTGTGAATGAAGTGGTGTTATGGAATGTGAAGAGTATGTGAAGAGTCCGTGTCACGATAGAAAATGCTGGAGAATCTCGACAAGTCTCATTTGTATTGATATAGATGGGCCTAATTGTACCATTGGGCTTGTCTGCAGAGTGAAGTATGCATATATCGAGAAAAATAAATGGGACCGTGCCAGTATGCAACAACCCCTTCAAATAACCACAGGTCTTATTAGGCTTTATGAATGACTTACGCCCGGAACCCCAAAAACCTCCTCGTCGTATCTGTCAGCATTGTGCCCTTGCGCACCTTCGCCTTCTGTCGGGGGTCCACACTGCTGATCGACCCCGAAGTTGCATCAAGCGATAGCGCCTTGCTCAGCTGTGTCTCAACGCCCGCGCGGAGCGCCCTCTGCTCCTCAAGTTCCCTGGTCAGCGTCGCGATCTGAACCTTCTGGGCCTGCGTCTCGAGCTGGAGCGACGAGCGCTCTTCTTCGGCTTGACGCCGCTGGTCCTTGTGGTCTGCAATTTCCTTCGTCAGGGAGGCGATTTGCTCAGTTTGAGCGTGTAGCTGGGACTCGACGCCTGCACGAAGAGCCTTCTGCTCCTCGAGCTCCTTCGTCAGTAACGCGATGCGGCTCTTCTGTCCCTGCGTCTCGAGCTGGAGTGACGATCGCTCTAGTTCGGCGGCGCGGCTCCGATCTTCGAGGCGGGCAAGCTGAGCCTCGAGGAAGGTGTTCTTCTCCTTGTGGTCTGCGACGTCCTTCGTCAAAGAGGCGATTTGCACCGTCTGCGCGTTCAGCTCGGTCTCGACACTCTCGTGCAGGGATTTCTGCTCCTCGAGCTCCTTCGTCAGGTTGGCGAGCCGGACCTTCTGGTTCGCCGTCTCTGCCTCCAGAGCAGCGCGCTCTTCGTCGATTGCCCGACGCTGGTTTTCGGAGAAGGCGAGTTGTCCGTTCAGGGAGGCGCTATGCTCATTCTCTTCCTCGAGGCTCTTCGTTAACAGCGCGATCTCCTCAGCTTGCACTTCTGTTTCACCGCGCAGCGACATGTTCTCATCCTCCAGCTGCCGACGGTGTTCTTCGACCTTTGCGCCCTCGGCCTTCTCTTCTTCGAGCGAACTCGTCAGGTCGGCGACTTGGCCGTCGAGTCGGTCCACGTAACGCCGGAGGGCAGAGTACTCTTCTTCGACACGATGCTTATCCACCTCTAGCTTCGCGCGCTCCTCCCGTTCGCCGTCAAGCCACGCCGTAAGCTCGGCGATTCGGCTCGTCTTGCCTTGTGCCTCGTCATCAAGGACGCGATATTGTCCCTTCAAGTAAATAACTTGACTATCAAGGCTTTCCCTGGCCCCCTTCTCCGCATCGAGGGCAGAAGCGAGACTCGCGGCTTCGTGCTTCTGTGATTGCACCTCCGTCTGAAGCTCGTGCCGCTCCTCTTCCAGGCGTTGTCGTTCTCCATCACCTGCTTGTCGGAGAGTCGAAATCACGCTTTGAAGGCTGCCGACTTGCGACAAGAACGCCTTCCTCAGAATCTCTGCGACAGAATTGAGGACATCATCCCGAAAGTATGCGAAAAGTTCTCACCTTCGATCTTGCTCTCTGGATGCCGGCGCTGGATCACTGGAACAACTATACTTTCTGAGAGCGTATCCCTGGGCGACTTTCGAGATGGCGGGGGACTGTATCCCTTCTCGAATGGCGACGTTTGGTTCACCGGCGCCATATCTCTGGGCTCGGTGGACAGGACCAACTTCAGGAATCCAATATCGAGATCCTGGCCATCCCGAAGGAAGTACGAGAAAGGAGAGGAGCGGTCCGGGCCTACGCCGTACCCGATCGTCAGCGTGCCGCCGTCTTTCTGCAGCGGGCAGTAGAAGGTGTCGAGGACAGACTGATAGTACGTCCCTGTAGAGTTTCATTTAAGTTAAAAGCTCGTCGTAGCCCTAAGCTTAGGCTAATGAAGCTTGATTAACTTACCTATGCTCAAGTCGCTGTTGTCGAAGTACAGAAGACCAGGATAGAGGTCGTATGGAGTGTTGTTGATCAGCTTCATGCCGTATGGGACATCTTCCTGCACGACGAAGTCGACCAACCCATCCGTGAGCAAGTCGGGTCCAGTGGGGGCCATCCTCGGAGGGTACGATCCGCTTTTCTGGAGTCGGTAGAACTCGACCACAACGCCGCCCTTCGTTGCAGCGCTCAAGTTGTTTTCGCCTGAGCGGAGTTCTCGGTAGTAGTGGCAAGCACCGCGTACAAGAGAGGTTATCTCCTTAGAGGTGGGGTTGATGGTGGGGAAGAGGCGATCGAACCCGCGCTGAGTGAGTCGGGTGTCCGTCACCCGGAACAGATATCGCCCATTCTCCAGCACGACCTCGAGGTCGGCCTCAGCAGGAGTGTCGGTGACGGCAATCTTAAGCGAGTTATCCTCAATAAGAGTCCGTAATACCCGGTAGAACTCGATATAACCCTCGCTGTGTGGGGCGTAGAGGCGTAGGTCTGCCGAGGTGTCGTCCGTGTTTGCGTCCGTAGGAGATGCGACGTAGTCGAACGCCATAGCAAAGTGGTTCGTAGCGGGGGTAAGATAGATAGACTTGCCCGCGCGAACTGCATGGCGCAGAGACTTATAGATTCTCTTGCGGACATGAGGCAGTGGCAAGTTTACGGTGCTGAGGAGTCATTCCGTCTGGCCTTGACCTAGACATGAAGAGAACAGCCGCGAAATGCGTGACCAGCGTGGATTCAGCAAGTAGAAGGCAAGGCTGCGGATATGATACCAGGAACAAGAGTTTCAAGCATCGCATAAAGCACAAGGCCGTTGTGCAAGTTTGAAGAGAAAAGTTGTGAACAAGGGTTAACGGGATTTCCCGATTTCTTGATGGGACCCACATTGAGGGATCTAATCTAATCGCCCCCATTTCGTAAAGCCTTCTACTTCGAACAATAGATCTCTTACATATAGACACCCATCTTCTCGCTCTCGAGCCACCAGCGCTTATCATGACCCAAACCCCCGACCCCAGTTTGCCGCCAACGCCTCGTGAGTCCGCAAAACATAGTTTAACCAACCACATGCCGACGATTAACAATACTCCCAGGAGCCATCCGGAAGCCGAAGGAGCTCCCATTAGATTCGGACACAGAGGACTTCAACATGGATACCGACTCAGAGTTGCCACCCTTGCATCTACCATCTGCGAGCAGTCTGCTCACCTTCTCAGGCAACGATGGTGCGCGAACGCCCTCCCAGGCCCTCCTAACGCAGATGGGTGACGCGTCTCCATAGAGCTCTCCGATTTGACGCCGGCGCAGCTTTACGAGATGAACCAGGTGTGTCTAACGCCACAGTCCTCGTTACTCGGATCGATGTTAACTCGGTGACGCGTCCTTCTCGTGTTTGTGCTGCAGCAACTCATGAACGACAGCGTCCCGACAAGACCGCTCATCGACGCCGTAGCGCCCATGAGCACCCTCCGATCAGAGTATGAGAATGGATCGGCGGCATTCCTGAATGAGATCGACTGGCTAATGGCGAATGGGTACAATTTTGTGCGGCGAACACGAGGTGCGCCCTTCTCTGCTTTCTTTATGCCTCACAAAGCCGACGCCACTCGTTCGCACAGGCGATGGGGATTGCCTTTATAGATGTGAAATTATCTTCTCTTCTCTTCATCGCGATGCTAACGGAAGTTGGCACATTAGCCCTCGGCTTTGCCTACGTGGAAAGTCTTCTCAATAGCTTGGAGAAAGACTTTGCTGTGGCTAGCAGCCTCTCAATCCTCTCGGGCACCACGGAGATAGTTAGCAGAGCTGGTATAGAGAAAATGGTGTATGAAGACTTTTACGAACAGCTCGTTTCCCTGATTCAAAGCATCGTCACGCCGGATTCGCATGGGCTCCTACTGACAAGCGAACGCCTTCTTGCCGCCTTCCAGGAAGCAGAAGGTGCGTCTCTTTGAGTTAACTTGACCCTCTACTCACTTGATATGAATAGTGTCGAATTCAATTGTGATGTACCTTCGATTTTTGACGGTGCGTCCTTCATTAGTTCTATCCGGCAGAAGTTTATTTTCAACCCGTTCACCGTCAGGCGGCCCAAATCCGCCTCCATAGAGAAGACTACGAAGGGTTCGTGGTTCATCCAGATACTAAGGAAATCATGGATGTCGACTCGTTCTGTGCCCAATTCGTCGAGACGATGGGAAAGGAAGCTGGTAGGACATCTATTTTCTCCGATGCTTTATCCCCTATCAATCGACCTTCCTTGCGGAATAGATAACGTGGAGATCCAAGCCTTGTCCAGCGCGCTTCACCTCAACCTCGACCTCGCGTACCTCAACGGTGTCAGAACGAGTGGTGTGGACTTCATCCCGTTCAGAAACGATCCCGACAACACGGCGAACCCCCTTGTTCTTCTCTACCGGTGGGTTGTTTGTACTCTACATGGGCTTATTCTTCAAATTTAACGCTTATTTAGTCCTGGACACTATGACATCCTCGTACGCAATACCCGCTGACCGATAATCCCGGAACCGCGTCGATTTGAATACTATTTATACGTCGAATGGCTTGAGTATGTCACATCACACTTTATGATGGAACAGTGAACCTGCTGGTCCCCGGCACGTTTGTGTACTTACCTTGCGATTGGCTACCATTCAGTGAACGTCCTCACCTGAAGGTGAACGCGATGTATGCACCCCGTTTTAAATGCATAGTTGAGCGTATGACCGCCGGCGACTATCACAGGTATACCAAGTTGAAGCTACTTACGTACGTGAATGTGGTTTACTGCAGGATCGATGTGATGATTGCGATGTTCCTATCGGAGCTTCGACCCCTGAAGTATTGGATTCTACTACCAAGAATGTACATATGTGATACTTGCATGGTCCAGGAAGCGTGAAGGTTAAGTGCTGCACTGTGTAACGGCGCTCGGCAATTTCCGGGCCAACTAACGCTCGTCCACATCGGTGCAATTTTCGGAATGGCTCCTCAACTTCGTCTTCTAACGACCATATAAGTGTATAGTGAAACGCGAACTGCTTCTCTATGTCACCCCCTCCCCTTCATTTTTCAAAACTGGATCTCCCAAGGGGTCATAGTGTGAAATGCAAGCGCTTGTGATCTGTCCCCTAACTGCTGTTGGGCAGAGCATGCCGCCAACGTTGTGTAGACTCGTGGGCAGGCTAGATATTGCATTCATTACACCTGAACAAGAAGGCTGGATGCCGTCCGCGAGGCGAGGGAACAGGCATACAAGAACCCCAAACCCGAAAGGTGTTTCCAACCAGATTCGAAGACGATGCCTTTTTGCTTTCCTTTCTCTTTCTCGCCCAAGGATCCTGTGAGTGGTGAGAGCGAGGGGCTACAACTGGTACGCGAACTCCTAGACTTTTCCTGGCCCGTCTATTCTTATCGATGTTCACTCTCGGTGGCAGGCGCCAGCATCCGAGGCTGTCCCGAGCAATGCCGAATACCTGGCCGAAACAGCAGAGAAAATCGTTACGGTACTACAATCCGCAGCCGACTTCGCCCCAGTGCCATTCGTCGGTTTAGCCCTCAGTGTTGGCCTCAAGGTCGTTCAAGCCTGCCGGGTATGTTTCGCTTCTTAAGCGCCGTTCCCGTCCACAAGACGCTCACAGCTTTGTGTCTGCCACAGGAGATGAACATGGTCCAACAACAGGTCAAAGAGCTACAGAACCGCGTTTGCGCTCTTATTGTTGCCATTGGAAACTCCCTTACGGGACCAGAAGCGCAAGAAAACCTGAAGGTGGCACGGGGCATGCAGAACGACATCGAGGAGCTTCATAAGTCAGTTTTTTTTCCATAGATTCATGTTAACATCGCCTACATATTGTGATAGGAACCTTCAAACAATTGTCAATGGCCTCGACGAGATCAAGAAACAGAATCGATGGCTTCTCATCTTCTACAAGCGTCTGAACAAGGAGAAGATCAACGGTTGTATCAGTACCCTGAGCATTGCGCTCGAAAAATTCCAGGCAAGTTCCATTCTAGATGTTACCCATTAATACGTTTTGACTGTATTTAAAGTTATCAAACGACCTGAATACCGCCAATGGACTCGGCCAATTGCAATCTCGGCTCGACCGTATCGCAGATATGACCGGAGAGGTGTCCAAGCAAGTTGGCGAGATGGACAAGAAAATGGATACCAATTTCAATGCCCTCATGGACGCTATCAGAAGTTCCAAGGATAATACGATTCGAGAGGCCATGACACGACAACAGATGCCCCCCAACCGGCAAACTTTGCGTGGGAGGGAGGAATTGGTGGTCGAAGTCTCAAAACTACTTGTGGGTACATCGAGCACATCTAGAGTTTGCGTTCTTGGCCCAGGCGGGATGGGAATGACGTCGCTGGCCGTATCAGTCGCAAATTCGACCCTCGTTCAAGCCAAGTTTTCCTATCTCAATCGCTGCTGGGTCCCTTGTATCGAGGCGTCATCGACCAAATTGTTCCTTCAGCTCCTGTACACCAGCCTTCGGATCACGACCGACACGAAGAACCCTCTCGAAGACATCCTCTTTGAGCTCAGGCGGTCGACTACCCCTCGCCTCATCCTCATAGACAATTTTGAAACTACCTGGAATGCTCCTGGATGCCAGAAGGACATTGGCGATGCCCTCCGCTATCTTGCAGACATCCCACACGTCGCTATATTGATGACGATGAGAGGAAACAACCCTCCCGCTGACGACATACCGTGGCAGAAGCGGATGCTCGAGCCGATCAACGAAGAATCTTGTCGTCAGCTCTACCATGACGTTTGTCCCAGCACCTCCCGCAACGACCCGCATTTAGCAGAGCTGTTGAAGGCATTGGGATACATGCCATTCGCTGTGAAGCTTATGGCTCGACTTGGAAAGGAGACCGAATCGTCGGTGCAACAGCTACTGGAGGACTGGAGGAAGCTGGGAACGGAAATGTTATCGTCAGACGAGGAGAGCATGGACAGAACCATCGGTCTGTCAGTGGACAGTCAACTCGTGAAGAATGACCCAAATGCCTTGACCCTCCTGGCTGTCCTTTCAATGCTTCCTGCTGGGTCAACGAGGGAGCATTTGGAATGGTGCGTACCAGGCGGGTGCACGACCACCGCTATTGCGACTCTCGCCAGAACGGCGCTTGCCCTCCGCAGGCAGGACGGCAACAGCCCTAATAGCCCCCTTTACTTATTCGTACCCCCGGTCGTCCAGTCATACATGCACTCGAAGAAACGAATACCGGACACAGTGGAGCAGCACGTAAGGCAAACATTCTGCGACTTCATTCTCCGATATGAATCACGAGTCACCGACGCACGATTCAAGGCCGATGGCGTCGAGCTCGCGAAGGAGGACACCAACATCCAGGCTGTACTCTTCGCGTGGAAGGTCTACGAAGAAGAGGATTCGTCCGGAGTTCAGAAGCCGTCCTTTTCCAAAGAGCTCCTCCAAGCCCTTGTCGCGTTCACTTGGTATAGTCATGATACCAACCCTCGCCTCGATCTGGCGGAGCACACGTTGAAAGTCGCTCAGGCCGTGCACCACTCAAGATATGAAGCCGAAGCGAATTTCTGTCTTGGAGCGATGTACGCTAAGCTCGGTCTGGCTGAGTCTGCACGCAAACCCCTTACAAAAGCCCGTGAAGGTCTCAAAGCTCTGAACACGGACTTGCAGGCTAGAAAGCGCGCCGCTGAATGCGGCCTGTATATGGCAAAAATAATACAGACAGAGCCCGCTGAGAGGATAAAGCATCTCCAAGGTATTCGTGCGGAATTCGCAAGTCTTTCTGACGTATGTGGTCAGGCCCGCTGCATCGTGCAGATCGGGCGCAGTTCTCCTCCGAAAAATGCTCTTCGAGTCCTTCAAGAAGGGGTTACGCTTCTCGAGAACACAGAGCACAGGCTTGACCTTGCTCGCTTTCTTCTTGCGATGACCGACATGTATCGCCAGATGAAAGACTATACGAAGGCGGAGGAGCTTATACGCCATGCGTTGGAAGTCGCTGAGCCTGTCAAGGAGGCCTACCTGTATATGGACTTGGTTGAGTCGCTCGCGATCGTCCTCATTGAGATTCCTGGACGCCAGGTCGAGGCACTGGAGCAGGCAAAAGAAGCACTGCTCCTACACCAGCAGAATGGCCGTCCGGTCGGTATTGCGGAGAACTTTGAACTAATAGGATACATCTACATCCGCCTCGAGAACCGATTCCCTGATGCCCTCCAGGCATATGAAAAAGCCCACGAAGCATACACTCGTCTGGGCAGCCTGCCTGCTGGAAAGAAGGGCGCTCCGCGGTGTCAAAGAAACATCGAAAGCCTGAACTGCAAGATAAAGACCCCGAGCGAGACTGTTCGATTCCTCAAACCGGGCGATTTGGAAGACTTCGTTTGATGCGGAAGGCCCAATTAAGGGTCTATTCCCAAATCCGGCTCCGTTTGAGTGGCGCAGGCACCACCTTCAATTCTGGACTCCTCGACTCGGTACGTATTTATTTTGAAGCTGCATGATTGTATCGTCGCTCGTCAAATTTATGTTCAACCTGGTGTGCTCTTCTAATGTTGGCGCTGGTCCTTGAAGCTTGAGCATGCTGCATTGGAATATTTGAGGTAGCACAATGACGTTCTTCAGACAACTCCGATGGATGTAAGTAGCTTGACTTCTCTGGTCTCTACCCGTATTTCTCTGTGACTTTCTCCAGGAATGGCATCTGTAGTCTAAGAGTAGTCGCCACAACACTTGCGAGATGCGGAACTGGGTCTCTCCCGGCCCGGAGTGCCGCCACAGTTCGTTTGAAACACGAGCAAATATGACTCAGTGACACAGGCTCAACATTCGCCATCGCGTAGTGCTGTGAAGTCGCAAGTTCTCAACTCAGCCAATGATACCTCCCTGTGAATCAACCCTTTCGTCTTGAATTCGAGGCGAGGGCGACTGCTGGAATGGCTACAGTTTTATCAACAGCGGAGGTTATCGCAAGCGCCAATGAGCTCCTAGCAGCTCATGCGGCCCTTATTCTCCGGGCCAGGTCCAGACAGCAGGAGCACCGTGAACAGCTGCGCACTCTGTACTCACCACCTCAGGAACTTCTCCAGTTGTCTCCAATTCCATCTCCTGCGCCGTCGCCTCCTCCAGACGATTCACCTCCTCTTTCACCGCTCCCACTGCCCGTACCACGACAGGATCTGCCACCCGCGAAGAAGGCCCGTGCCTCTCGGTACCATAACTATGTTCCGGAAGAGGAGACCATTCGGAACGACTATTCACAAAGATATGTAGACGGTGGTGAATGGCCACAAAACTGGGTTCTTGGAGCTGAACCAGAGCATCGGTTTGAGGAGTGAGTCGTCCTATTCTCTTCTGACGTCCGCGACACTTACAATGAGATAGGTATCCGAAACAACAGCGTCTTCTCAATCTCAAGAAGTCGTCTGTGAATCAGTTCGCTCTCCCACCCACATATCTTCCATATGCCGATTTGACCTCCCTGCATCCCAACAAATTCGATGTTATTCTCATTGATCCGCCCTTTTCTTCGAGTTTCACTTGGGACCACCTTCAAGAAATCTCCATACCATCGCTTGCTGGGGATCCTAGCTTCGTCTTTCTATGGGTGGGAAGTGGTGCAGGAGAAGGGTTGGAAAGAGGGCGAGAAATACTAGCTAGGTGGGGGTATCGACGATGTGAAGACGTAGTGTGGATAAAAACAAATAATACCACGAATCAAGGGCCTGGTGTGAGTGTCTCCGCTTAATTTATGTGCACATCCTGACGACGCCTTAGACCGATCCACCAACGACCTCTCTGCTGACAAGAACAAAGCAACACTGTTTGATGGGTATCAGAGGAACTGTTCGCCGCTCAACTGATAGCTGGTTTGTCCACTGCAACGTCGGTATGTCTACGCTCTACTTTCACCTGTCAACTACTCAGCAGTTTCGCAGACACGGACGTAATTATTTGGGAGGGTGACCCGGAAGACCCCACACGCAAGCCACCCGAAATGCATACCCTCATCGAGAACTTCTGTCTAGGATTTCGTCGCCTCGAAATCTTTGGCAAGCTCTCCTCGCTTCGGAGAGGCTGGGTGACCGCCCTTGCTCCAGGTCAAGACGAGCGCCTGCCCTCCGACGGACGCCTGCACGTCGAGGGAGAGGAAGGCGGCACCGCAACGCGGTGGATGCAAGAAACATGGGAAGAGGGCTTGAAAGAATTGTCCAACGGCGGCAAGCCTGTCGTGCCCATGACCGCGGAAATCGATGCCCTAAGACCCAAGTCCCCCGTCCGCCCCGGCCAGACAACCTCCACCAGCTCTGGACACGCGGGCAGCGGCGGCGGCTCTGGCGGGGCACTCACAGCACAGGCGATGGGTATGGGTGCAGGCATGGGCGGTATGTCCGCTCCGCGCTTCCAAGGCGCCAATCGCGGAGGCGGAGGTGCAGGAGGCGGGCAAGGGCAGATGATGGGTCAGAACCAGATGATGGTCCAGCCGATGATGGGCATGGGCGCGCACCAGATGGCTGCAATGGGTATGGGCAACATGGACGAGATGATGGGTGGGTGGAACCCGATGATGGGAGGGATGGGAGGGATGGGCGGTGTCAACGCCTCGGGTGGGATGGCCGCCCGTGGCATGGGCATGGGCAACGTCGGTGCAGGCATGGGTGGAGGTGCGATAGGTAATGTTGGCCCCATGGGTGCGATGCCGATGCAAATGATGGGTCAGATGGGCATGGGCAACGTCGGCGTCGGCGGGTTCCCGATGCAAGGCGCAGGACCCTTCGGGGCTGTCTTCAACGGCGGGATGAATGCCTGGGGCGACCAAGGGCAGTTCGGGATGGGCGAGGCCTGGGACGACGGAATGGGTGGGATGAATATCAACATGCCCAACATGGCGGGCGCTATGGGCATGGGCAACATGGGGAATATGGGGAATATGGCCAACATGAATGGGATGGGGATGAACCAGCAGTGGGGTGGTTCCGGGAATTTCTAGTGCATCGCGGTTCGTTCTTCCTGCTTTCTCGTTGGCCTGACGGCCCTGGACCTGCTATCTCTCTATCAATATTTGTTCGGTATGTTTAGAATGTGTTTTATGGTATACTGAGGGCACAGATGCAGACTTGGACCCACACGCCCAAATATGAGAGCATAAGCTATAACTCCAGACGGGCTTCCGCCTTCAAAAGAGAATTGATTTCTTCCATGCTCCGGGTTCTACACGAAGTAAGGCCGGATATCGGCGAGATGACCAAATTGGATACTAGACGCTTTCCTTCTATGTTTCACTGTACAACTTATTAGAAGCAGGACTCTGCAAGAAGATTCCATACTTTTTTTTCGAAGTGGCATCATTTATGAGAGCAGCGATTAATGTCGTGATTTGCGCAAAGGATTTATACAATGAAGGGTTACTCCAGGTAGCACGCATATTAGCAGAAACGAGACAATGGAGTAGTAATAATAGTAGTAGTAGGTATACCAGCAGGGTGTTAGAATTGTTCCCTGCCAGCAATAACGTACAGAAAGCGTCCAATCGAAACATCATCGCGGTGGATCCTGTCTCGCATCCAGACGTTCTAGAAGAGATGTAACTACTCTCGTCGTTTCTTGACTTTGGGCCAAGAGTCCTCGCAGCAATTCCACAGTTTCGTTGGGTGGCAGGCCCGGGTCCAAGCTGAGAGCCGTCAAATGATTGGTTTCGGGAGTGCCGACGTTCCTAAGGACCCAGCCTTGGGAAACGATCTGAGACGAGGGTGCTGAAGACGTCGTCGAGTTGGGAGCTAAAGCAGGTTGGCTGGCTGGGGTTGGGGCGGGGGCTGAACGAGGAGTTGAAGAGTTGAGCTTCGGGTATGGGTTGGCAGGCGGACGGCCTCTTCGGCGGCGACATAAAGTGGTGGAAGTATCCACCGTATTTCGAACGGCTGGAGCCAAGAGCAACGAAGAAGATGAAGGTAGAGGAGGTTGGGTTCCAGGTCCATTTCTGCCACCGTGACCTCGAGAAGGCTCAGAGGCAGGTGCGGAGGAAGACGTCGAAGAGTCGGGATTTCTTGATAGTAACCTGTCGCGTCGGAATTGCAAGCCGGAGCGAGTACCAACTGTAGACAGCTGAACGGCTCGTTGTGCGACCTGTTCCTCCATGAAAGGGAACAAGCAACGACGAGCACCAGGCGACAGCTTGCAGGAGCGGCATCTCGAGTTGGGGATTCGGCTGAACCTCGATTCATTCACCCAGTGAGACTGTAGCAAGGAGTAACCCTCAATACGGACTTCACAGTCTAAACCATTTGCCCTGCAGTAGCTGCATTTGTATTTGTCCCCCAGAAGCTTCGTCTCCATTCCACCACTGTCGGGGGAATGGCCTTGAACAACCTTCTGTTTCTTCGCAGCCGTTCTTGTCCTTGGCCGACTTGCTATATTTTCTCGTGCCTCGATCGTCTCCAAACCTCGCTTGAGTGAGGTTCTCCGGGTCGAAGTCCCTTCAGTGGCAGATGGTCGGAACGGATTCGGTCTGTAAGGGATCTCGACGCGAACGACAAGTCGAGGTCTGGGAATATTTATCCCAGGAGCTAGTTGTATTGCGTCAATATCCAGAAAGTAACACATACTGTAATTGCTTGACTCACGTGAAGAATACCTGCTCTCTCTTGGGCGAGTTTCAGGTGAGACAACCTCAGCAACATCGTCCCCGTCCACCGATTCCACGTCGCTGATCTCCTCATCCAGATCCATCTGGTGTTTGCCTTCCTTCTTCAAGTTTTCCAGTTTGACAACGACAGCCTCTTCTTTCTTGACACTGCCATGTGTTCCCCCAGGTCTTGAGAGCACCGTAGCTTTCGTGCCTTCGTTTTCTTGCTTGAGCTGAGATTCATGTCGGTCCTTCAGCCCAGATATCATGGCTGCCAATTCTTCAGTTGAGGTCACCTAGAATGAGGTCGCATTCTCGGGGCCAGAGGCAATGGTGGTCGGATGGAAGCGAAGGTTCGACGGCCGAGTCCTTTCAATACTTGCAGAGTTTCCTCAGGGTTGCACTGATGAAAACGTCATCACGTTAGCGAGGAAGGTAAGAATCCAGCTTGTTCCTCAGGAAAAGACGGATTCCAATGGAGTACATGCGTGTATACATGCGAAGTTGACGCCAAAAGTAAAGACTCTGCTCAAAGTCAGCAAGGAGCGAATTTCGATAGTCCGTATTACGAACGCATGCAGAATTGTCGCGGCCGAAGAGAGAGAATGAAGTTCAATCCAGATTTCTTTTCTTTCTTTTCTTTCTTTTTATACCCAGTAGTTTGGTCGGTAAACCTCAAATCCAAACCCGTGTTGGCACCAGTACCGGCATACCGGCCCGGAAGTAAATTTTGATCGAATTATATCAGCAACAATTTCGAGCTCGACAGGAAGGCAGCTACTCAGTTCTCTCCTTACACCACCTTACACCTACGACACGAATCGCCTCTACCGGGAATGGGGAAGAAGTCAACGAAGGCAACGAAGAAATTCGCTTCCAGCGGCAAGCTAAAAAAGACGATCCAGGCCCGACATAAAGCCCAACAGATCAAGAAGAAGTTCGAGAAACGGAGAGGAAACAAGGGAAAGGATCGTTCGGTTGAAGAGGATGTAGAAGATGATGTGGAACAGGAGAAGGAAGTGCCGAAGGCAGGAAAGTATGTTCAGCCTTTTGGTTTTCCTCCAATTGATCTTAACCAAGGAAGCATAGGTCGAAACGAATGACCGTAGACGACTTTCTCAATGGCGACTTCATGGATGGAAGCGACGATGAAGATATGGGAGGTGACGACTCGGTATATATTTTTCCTCGAGAGGGACTGCATCATCCCTGATATGAATTTCAGGCAGTCTCCGAAGACGAAGATCTGAACGACGAGGATGAAGAGGATCTTGAAGACGATGAGGCCGCGTCTTTCGCGTCTGTGGACGACCTAGATGGTTTGTAGCATCCATGTCTTTCGGTGTCAAGCCAATTTACAAAATTTCTGCCAGAGGAGGGCCAGAACCATCTGCTTGAACTCTCAAAGCTCGCAGAGAAAGATCCCGAGTTCTACAAGTACCTCCAAGAGAACGATGAAGAGCTCTTGAACTTCAACATGAATGATCTGCCAGGAAATGATTCCTCAGAAGAGGGAGACGAAGACGGCGATGTTGTCATGGAAGAAGAGGAGAAAACGCCTGTATTGACGAAGGAGATCCTTCGGAGTTGGCAGAGACCTCTGCTGCAGGTGTGTCAGGTGAATTCAAGTATAATTTCAGCGCTAATGATCACATGTTTCCAGCAACACTCCTTGCGAGCTCTCAGAAAATTATTGCTTGCTTTCCGGTCTGCTGCTCACATGAATGAGGACGACCAAGTGCTTGCCTGGAGCATCGACAGCGCTTCTGGTAATTCTGAGCAACAGCCATTTGCCCTCCTTATTTGACGCGACTTCTCCTAGTGTACAACAAGCTTATCACCACGTCGCTTCGGTATACGCCTGTAGTACTGGAACACCACCTACCGTACAAAACTCTGGCTAACGGGAAATTGTGAGTGTTCTGAGCTTCGGTCCGCCCCGATGGTTTCTAATGGATCTCCCAGCAAGCTTCCAACCCAAACGACAAAATTCAAGACTCTACAGAAACTCATCCTCTCCTACTTCCACAATGTCACCCGTATCCTTTCGCAGCTAACGGATGAGGATATGCTCCGCCTTGCCCTCGCAGAGAGCGCAAAAATCGTTCCTTATACCATTACAAGCCGTAAATCTGTCAAGACGTATTTGAAGGTATGGTAAATTACTACCGTGTCTTTCATCCGTTTCTAATTAGCTTCTCCAGAAATGTCTGGATTTGTGGTCGAGTGCGGCGGATAGCATACGGTTAGCCGCCTTCCTTTCCGTTCGCAGACTTGCATCTGCGTCGGACGAATCGATACTGGACACGATACTCAAGGTCCGTCGTGCTATGTTTCGAATGTGTTCCCCACACTTCAATATAGTCTTGACAGTCGACGTATCTAACCTTGATCCGCTCCTCGAAATCTACCAGCGTCCATACCCTCCCATCTATCAACCTCATGAAAAATTCGGCTTCAGATGTCTTTTGTATTGACCATGCCACAGCGTATCAGCATGCATTTGGGTACATTCGGCAACTTGCTATTCATTTGCGGAATAGCATGAAAATCAAGACTAAGGTTGGTTGCGCTTGTTGTCTCCTGAATTCGGCTGTAACTTAGGTCTGTAGGAAGCTTACAAACAAGTCTACAACTGGCAATTCGTCCATTGTGTTGATTTTTGGTGCATCGTCCTAGCACGAGCGTGTGACGTTGAAGCAGAGGCGGCAAGTGGCAAAGAGAGCGAGTTGAGGCCGCTTATCTATCCATTGGTGCAAGTAGCTCTAGGTGCTATCAAGTATGCGCCAAATCCTTCAACCCGCCTTCTTTATCCCTGACTCACCTTGACAGGCTTGTACCCAATAGCCGATCACATCCCTTCCATCTCCAAATTCTCCGGTCATTGCTCAACCTCACGAAACATACGCAGACATATGTTCCCATCTCGCCCTACCTTGTTCCCATCCTCGCCTCGTGTTTGGCTCCATCTTCGAGGCCGAAATCCTCCACTCTGCGGCCACTGGACTTCGACGTCCAGATCCGCGTTCCACAACAATACGTGAAGACGCGTGTGCTCGCGGAAGGCTTAACGGAAGAAGCCGTGTTTCTGCTGGCTGAGTGGCTCGGCAGCGCCCCTGTGCATGGAAGCATCGCGTTCCCTGAAATTGTCGTGCCTGTCGTCGTCGTGCTCCGGAAGAGCCTGAAGAACGCAAAAAACGGGTCGAGCAAGGACCAGAGCCTGGTCAAAGTCTTCCTCGAGCGCGTCGACGAGAGTGCAAAGTGGATTGACCAAAGACGCAAGTCTGTGCAGTTTGCGCCGTCAAAGATAGACGAGGTGCAGGACTGGGAAAAATCCGTCAAATCCAAGTTGGATGAGACGCCTCTCGGAAGATACCTAAAGGTACAGAGGAAGACTCGGGAAAAACGTCGCAAGCTCATTGAGAAGGTATGGGGTTCCATTTTGCTTTGCTCTCGCTTTGCATGCGATCTCCATTTGTACTGATGCTCGCTGTCTTCACAGGCCAGGGAAGGCAAGGACGAGATCCTCGAGGAGGAAGAGTGATCGTGATGTACGGTGCTTCTTTGACTGTGATCGGAGGTTATGACGTCTGCCACGACTTCTGCTATTTTCTCCGTTTTTGCACACACGAATCGGACGCGGTGCTCTGCTTTCTTGTCTTCCAGCACGTTGTGATTGCAGACCTGCGAAGGTCGGATTTTTCGGGATGAGGATGATTGATGAGCCTTGATATGTGAACGCGATGAAGGCGTGGTGGGTTCAATTGAATTGATGCCCAAATGGAACGAGATTGTGTCGGTAGTTGAGCCGGACTTTTACGACAGGAACGCAAACGACCGAGTCCAACTCTCCGACCAGAAAGATTTCAGGGATTGTCATGGGATTCTGAATCAGTAAAGTGGAACGAGGGGAAAATTTAAGCTGATGAGAATTAGCGATGAATTATAGGAGTGATGGTCGGAGAATGGGGATGACAGGAAAGCGAACGTGCAGATGGACTCCCGCCGTTTTCACCAGATCCCAAAAAACACCTTCCACAACGGCCTGCTGATCCCCTGTGAACTCTTCTCGTACCCCTCTAGTAGACGGTCGTAATATTGCGGCGAAGATATTGGATGTCGCAACTTCTTAGGAAGAGGATACTGAAGGAAAATGCGAGTTAAGCAGGGCAACTCGGGCGGAGGCGTGAATAGACCCACTTTCTTCATCATATCGTTGTCTCTTAGCGCACGTGTCGCCTCCACAGTTTCGGGTGTAAGTCTGGGGTATTCCGCCAGAGATTTCAGGAAGGTCTGCAGCTGAACGTTTGGTCTGAAAGGGTCTTTTGTCCACGTCTCCGCAATGGCGCCTAGTTTCTGGGCAAGCTGTCGTGAAGCTGCAGACATCCTTTTCGTTGCGTAATTAATGTCGGTCAGTGCCTCCCGGAGTCTAAGAATCGAGGAAATGGGCTAGATGTTGGGTGCTGTGTGTGAGGAGAAACAGTGGTTGGGTGTCCATGTGTCCATTCGGAGCGAGCCAACGGGACGGTACCGAGCGGAGATCTGCGGAGATGTTTGAACTCCGCTCCGTGGTCCTATTTTCGGACGAAAGGGCAAACTTGTCTTCAACCCAGACACCCAGACACCTCGCCATGCTTTGTAACGACGCTTGCTTTCTTACGGCTTGACAGAACTTGTGGCTCAAACTTCTAGCCTGGTCTCCTAGCTAGCGCCACCGGAAACGATGCGATCTTATCTGATTCCGGAATAGAAACCAGTACTGCACTCAAGTTTACGTCGACGAAGCTGCTCCTCCACTAAAAGTCCCTCAGGAAGGTCTTCTGTTTTATTCGTCATATATCCGTATCTTTTGTTGCTCAAGGCGTATCTACTCGGCGTTTTCTCGTGGCCCCTGCTAGGCTCTCTTTGCCAACCGCTAAATGTGCTAGAACTCATCCACCACAACAAAACCCATCAACTTCGGAAGAACCGCCAGATTACTGCATTAGCAGGCATTAGTTGCTGGAAGGCCGCTCTTCTTCCTCGTAGACTCTGGGAAACCTCCACAACAATCACTACCCCTGTCACTGGTCTTCGCTGCGGACGAAGGCCCCTGTCAATCACTTCGAAGATGTTGGCTGGAGGCCAATAACAACCGCCAGTCGATCCTTGTTCTCAAATACTTGTCGTACCCAGTGACCTCGCCTGGGGATGATCATCCGCCTTTTATCTATTTCTTCCCTCTCCTGGTGGAAACGTTTCCTCTATTATAGATGCTCTTCTCAGAGTGCCTTCTTGAAACACTCATCGACTCCATGTGGCAGAAAAGTTACATTCGTACAAAGCGAAGAACCACCCACATATGTACAAAGACGTTAAAACATCTTTTCTCTGTTCTCTGGGGGGAAATTTACCTGTTTGATTGGGATTCATCTCTGGGAATGGTTTCTCTAGCCACTCTGACCTTGGATTCCGTAGGTCAGTTCCAGATTTATTTTGTTCTCTCATGATCATCCGGAATCGCTATTTTGTTGCTCCAGTGATGCCAATACCGACGTAAGCCCCCACAGAAATGTATCTTGATTACTCTTTGAAACCCTCAAGGTCTACCCGGACCCATTCACATCTCCTTGTGCCTGTGATGCCTGGCACGCAAGCTTGACAGACGTGAGTACTTGAGTATTTATCACACTGGCAAGGCCGAGGTCACGCAAGAAAAGATAGCGGAAATAGACGACTTGTTACTCGACTCCATAACGACCTGTGAAATGACAAATGTCTCATTTAAAGTGGCACTTCTCTGGGCGTCTAAATGCCTTATCTCGCTCCATGTACTCATGTCAATTCTGGGCCAATATACAGAGGTGTAATTGGCAGGGTAATTGATTTGATCGTCGGGTTGGATAAGGAAGATTTACATCCGGCTGCCGCAGGCCCGTCCTACGCCTTTACCACTACAACCATGACGTTCAAGCCTCCCTTTTGCGCTTCTACAGGAATCCTCAGTATTTGTCTCTGCAGGAGGATGAAGATCTCCATCAATTTATTTTCTTCCGTTCTGTTCTCTATTGGGAGGTCCCTGAAATAAACACAGCCACCAGGTACGGCGACCATGAAGACGCCCGTTAGACTCTCTCTCTTCGCCGTGACACTCGGCGTTGTCCTCTGTTCTCTTCCAAACCACCATGCCCTGCTGCGGCGAGCCCAAAGACAAGCCAAGCCTCTACAACAACGGTGCCGGGCCTCAGAACACAGGGACGATTACTGCGCAGCCGGGGTCTCAACCCGCCCTCGAGAAACCGCCCTACTTCCAGCAGCCCAACATCTCGCCGCCTCCGGCAGTGCATGCTAACCACACAAATTTTCACCAGCAGGCGGGGCAATCATGGAGCAACTCACCGTCGCCGCCCCCGACAAACGACTTCGGCGCGATGAATACCGGTGGGGGCTTCGGGTCGCCGCCAATGCAGCCTTCGCTCGGGCACAGCTTCGGATCGACGTTCAACGGCTCCAATTTCAACGTCGCAAATGGCTTCTCACCTGCGAACCAGCCGCTCCTCCCGCCTCCCGCCACCCACACGCCCCAGCTGTCGATTTCGTCGCCGTTCAATACAACATCGATACCCATCAATCAACCCAGTGCACAGGTGCGGGATGAGGGCAAGATGTCCATTTCTATTGATTTCGGTGCGAGATATTGATTATATGCGCTTGAAATGCCTGTTAAACGACCTTCCAACAGGGACGACCTTCTCAGGTGTTGTAAGTAGCGCCTGCCACGTACATAGCGCCCGTCTTATTGTCCTTGTAGGCGTACGGTTCATCACGTATTGCTGGTGGCAGAGTACAGCAAATCCTCATCTGGCCGGGTTCGTTCGAGACGTTTAGGAAGGTTAGTGGTCGTAGCCTCCGAAGGCTCGATGCTGACGAACCAACTAGATACCCACCTGCCTTCTATACGATGAACGCGGCTTAGTGTTAGCGTGGGGGTTGGAAGCAAAGAACGCGAGTCCAATGCCAGGAACGACTCGATGTGAATGGTTCAAGCTGTTCTTAGAACCATCAGCGCTCCGTGATGAGTCTTCCATCGACCCTCGTCTGCCCGCGCTCCCCGTAAGTCTTCTATGACACATCGAGTGGCGTAGCCTCACTCTTCTTCAGCCAGGAAAAAGACCGATAGACCTTATCATCGACTTCCTCTCCTGCCTCTGGGAATATGCGAAGGACCAGATTACGAGAGATATTGGAGCAGTTGCAGACCTAAGTGAGTGCCGAAACACCTTGGAAGTAGATCTTCATAAAACTTTCGTCCCAGATTCTGCTGATGTATGGCTAACGGTACCTGCGGCATGGGATGCAAGAGGGTGCGATATTATGAGAGAGGCGGCTATCACCGCCGGGCTCGTTCAAAGTTCTCGAGCAGGAGACAATGCCTGGAGAGACCGACTACGAATCATCACTGAGCCGGAGGCAGCCGCCGTACATTGTGCCCAGCTAAACGACCTACATCACCTCAAGCCCTCTCAAAATTTCATTGTGTGCGATGCAGGAGGCGGTACTGTCGATCTGGCTGTGTACAAGGTCAGCAAAGAGGCGTTCATCGCACTGTGCCCAAGCACTAACAAATTCACTACTCCTGTCTCCCTTTTTACTTTTACTTCCTATCCGCGGATATTGTCGCAATAGATTATTGGGCAAATGGCGAACCTCGAGATCGCCGAGATGTGTGCACGCTCAGGAGCCAATTGTGGCAGTCTTTTCCTAGACCTTCGATTCCGCGAGCTCGTCAAGGTGCGTCCAGCCAGTAAGCCCTCACGAGGGTAAGGTTTGTTCCATGTACTCATGCTATCAACGGATGCTGTAGACCCTTCTCGCGGACCATCCAACGCATCTGGACCCTCCTTCCTTGGCGTATTTCAGTCAGTCGTTTATTCCTCGCTCTCTATCGACGGAGTTTAATCGATGATGACGTTTGCCTGTTTTTAGTGCATTCGTTCAGTGAGACGGACAAATTGAACTATGCGGGCTATCATGATGATGGTATGTGAAAAATCCAATTGTGGAGGTTTCGTCCTCCTGAAATGTGTCCAGAAAATATGTTCCACTTTACGTGTTTCAATGTCGAGGACCCACACGATCCCTCTGTGGGTTTGATCAATGGCCAGCTTTCCATCCCCGGAAATCTGCTACGGCGAGAAGTGTTCGACCCGGTCGTGAATCAGGTAAGTCTTGTCCAGCCATGTGTCCCTGTGCCATTTTTTCTCGGGTTGCAACAGTGCTCAAATTTTATCCCATTAGGTCATCCAACTCATAGAGGAACAAATCGCACGAGTCGACCAGCCAATACATGCGCTCCTTCTCGTGGGAGGTTTTGCAGGGAGTGAATATCTGAAGCAAAGGGTGCAGGTCCGGTGCCCTTTAATTGTCGTCTTCGTTCTTCTTTAGCTCAAGGACAACTTCGGTTTCACTGTTGCATTGTGTAGGACCAATTCGGCGCTCGGATCCGAGTTATCGCTCGTCCTCCTGATGCAGATACGGCAACACTCCGGGGTGCAGCCACCTATGGACTAGCTCGACGACCGCTCGTGTCGAGTGTCATCGCACCGCGATCATATCTGATGAAGGCGAGCCCCCCAGCCCGATTCTCAAATGCAATCTCCTTATCTGATAAATTTTCTTGTGAGCAGGTCAAGCTACCCGCTGAACAGGAAGATTGGCTCAAGCGTCCCGCATACATCCGGAACAATGACGCAGGAGTGCCGATCTGCGAAAATAGGTGCGTAATGTCGGTGGCGTAACTTCTTTTCCCCGACTCATCGAGCCGCCGGCTTGGGCCATTTTACCTGCGATCTCCAGGCTGCAGTACCTCGTGTCGAAAGGAGCGATCCTGCGCAAAGGGTATGTCTCCTTTTCTGGTACTTCCCAGGCAAGTGCGGGTTCTCATGCATGATTGAACCGCGATTTAGGCAACGTCTGACCACGAAGTTTTGGTACGTATATCCATATACGCAATCTGCCGCTTTTCGGTTCTTGCCTTCCGAGCTGACATTTTTTTGTTTCTATTTGAATAGCAAGTTTTCGCAGTCAGCGCAAGGTCAGGCATCAGTTGAATGTTTTTGGCGTTGGGGCGAAGCTGGGAACTGATGCTTTCCGGGTGTAGATTCCTCTTTCATTGCGACGCTGTACACGAGTGACTCGGAGAAGATGATGCGGTATACTGACGAGGGGGAGACCACGGAGCTATGCAAATGGACCGTGGACCTGTCTTCGCTGCCAACGTTCCGCCAGAACGCCTCGTTGCCCCAGATGAGTGGGTTTTACACAGGTACGCTAAGCATCGGGCTTCTGTGAAGAGACGATCGTGACGTTGCATTAGAGTTCGAACTCGGCCTCGAGCTCGACAGTGCGGAAGTCCGTGGAATTCTCCTGTTTAACAACCAGGAGTGGGGAAGGTCTGCCTCGAATTTACGCTGTTCTCTATGGTTTAACTAACAATTCCGTTCATAGAGTCACATTCGATTTCTTGAGTTAGGATCGCTCCAATATCACTGTAATATACACTTGCTCCATATGCTTTGGGTTAATACCACAGACGCTATACCTACGTCTCTTCCTCTCACACATTCCCTCATCCTGTTTATGACGGTATTCGAACTTTTTATGCTTTCTTCTGAACCTGGAACGTTCGAGGATTCTCAGCTTTGCGTACTGAATTCTACAGTCTAGAACGGCTTATGACGCAAATATGGCGTTATCCTCGGCAGGCCATCTACGATATTCGTAGACGATGTGTTCTCTAGATGGTGGCGTGCAAGGTACTGGTGAATTATTTTTGCGAATGTTTGCTGATATTCGTAAGCAGATCTGTTCTCGATTTCTTGCAGTCAATGGGGCATCGGAAGCACGTATCTTTCCGGAAGAATAAAAACGTCCGGGCGCCTGTGCTGGTCGCGCTGCACCTTGAGATTGCCTTTCTGCTTTGCGATTGGCATCGGTGTTCCGACGCGAGGCTTGGCTGTATGGGCTTATCGGACGCAGAAGGCTAGGTTTGGTTCCTGTTGTCTGGCGTAGCAGATGGTGAATCTGGCTCGGGGTGGACATCCGGAGATTGCCACGCCGTGCCGGGAGACGCCGGTTGCCGAAAGGGAAATCGGAGCGTCATCCTCTCACTCAGCAGCCTCCTGAATGGGCCTATAAAGCCCCGCCCAAAAAATCATAATGTGCGTACCCATCTATCATGGCCTCCCAACTCACCGCGCGCCCCAGCGACATCCCCCTCGAGAACCTCTACAACCTCCTCGAGCCCATTACTGTTTCCCTTGAGAAGGCACGCTTCACCAACTGGGGCTTATCGTTTACCTGCTCCCCAGCCGCTATCTTCGAACCAGAGAATGAGTTCCACTGCGAACTCGTGCTCGAACTCGCGCGTCGCGAAGGAAAGACTGTCAGGACGGCGGGCGTTGGCCACAGCCCGAGCGATATCGCGTGCACGAACGAATTTATGTTGCGCACCACAAAACTTAACCGGGTACTCGAGGTGTGTTGTACCGGTATTTTTCCGGATCCACACGCGCTGCGAAATCTGACTTTGATCGCAGGTCAACACCGAGAAGCGGTATGTCGTCGCCCAACCCGGAATCATCCTCCACAACCTCCATGCCCAGCTCGCAAAGAACAACCTCGCCATGTCCAGCGTTGGCTCGATCTCTGACCAGACCCTGGGCGGCGTTGTCGCAACTGCAACCCATGGATCTGGTGTAAACTACGGTGTAATCTCGACGAGCGTCATGGCCCTGTCACTCCTGCTTGCAGACGGCTCTCGCGTTACATGTTCACGAAATGAGCAACCCGACCTATTTCTCGCGTCAATTTGTGGCATAGGCACGACAGGTATCATACTCAGCATCCAGATGGAAGTTGAACCCGCGTTTCGGCTGAGAGAAATCCAGCAGTCACTCCCCTTTAGCGAAGTCATCGAGCACCTCGATAAACATGCGTTTTCGGCGGAGCACGTTAGGTTCTGGTGGTTCCCTTCGCGGGATGTAATTCGAGCAAGTTACTCAAACCGAACGGATGAGGTAACGTGTATGTTTGTGCTATGCCAGAAAAGAAGGCTGACTTCCGTCCCCATAGCCAAAGAACCCCGCAGGCAGCTGGTGGTGGCATACATTCCTCGGACACCATATTATCCAGTTCCTTCTCTTCCTGGGACGCTATTTCGTCTTCCTGAACACCTGGATCGCGAATTTCGCGTGCTGGCTTGCCAGTGGAGATTCGACAGGCGTAGATGATAGCTACAAGATTTTCAACGTGGATTGTCGGGTGCGTCTGGGCATTTGCTCGTTATGCATGATGGAATCTTACCACCCATTAGTATCCACAATTTACCACGGAGTGGGCTATTCCCTACGAGAATACTCAAGCGTGCCTTCGCGAGTTTCGGGACTATTTGCGGAAAGAATACCAGGATCCACTCGGGCTTCGCCCTCACTTTCCAGTGGAGATTAGGTTCTCGGCTAGTGATGATATCTGGCTGAGTCCAAGTTCTGGGCACCTCACGACTTGGATTGGGATCGTGCAGTACAAGTGAGCCCCTCCCCTTCCTCCTTTAAGCCCTTGCTTCTGGCGAGTTCATTTTTAATCTTCCCGAACCCGTACCTAGGCCATACGGGTTCAATGTTCCCTATCGGAAGCTCTTCCAAGATTTTGAAGACATTGTGTTCAGACACCAAGGAAAGCCTCATTGGGCAAAGGCCCACCGCCTGCAGCCAGACTCACTCCGCAAGCTCTACCCACGGTTCGATAATTTCCGTGCGGTCATCGACCGTGTTGATCCTCAAGGCATTTTCCGCAACGAATATGTCCAACGGCATATTCTGGGAATGCCAATTGACCCTAGGGTTTTCAAGCAAAGGCCATAGTGGCTCCCAGGAGACGAAGGATATGTAGGGGGACTCCGCCACTTAAATCTTATTTTTGTAGTTCGTTCATCGTTAGACTTGCATTCTCCAGCGCAGTCGGGAAGCCGGCATTCGTTGGTTGTGGTCGTTATTGTATTCACTTCTATACACGACACTTCGGTCGAAATTTTCTTGCTCTAAAGGCCCAGCTGTTCCTTAATGGATTCTCGCACGATGCGTTCGTATTCCGGTCGGCTGTCACGGTAGAGCTTGCAGCAATCGATATTGGCACCGCTCTCAAGGTTCGGTTCTAAGTATGAATAGGCCAGAGGCGAGATGATCGGTGAGTACATTGCAGCGAGCGATAATAATAAGACACTACCCACCTGCAAGCATGGAAATGACACTGAGAATGACCTTCTCGACGCTCTGGACGGGGCTCCAGCGCTCTGAGGCCTGCTCGTACATCGTGGGGTCATCTCCAGGCGTATGCAGGATCGAGATGCACACGTTGCCGTCTGCGTAGACTGGAAGGCGCGGAAATGTGACAGTGCACGCCAGTCAGTGGGACAGCGCAGATAGCTCGGTGTTCTTGTTCTTACTGTTGGGATGGAACAAAGGTGGATCGAACTTCATCTTGAACGGTGATAACGGATAGTCCTGGGGCTAGAACAGGAAGGACGAGGGCGATTGAGCTGGCAAGTTCCATGGGTGGGCAAAGAGACCGTGCAGTGACGGCAACGTACGAAGGTCAGCTTCGCAGTGAACACGCCACCCTCCTGCATCACCAAGCACATACACAGTCAGATGACGATTACCCAACCTTCGACGAGAACGCAAATGAAAGATGAACTTACAAATGGTGTGTCTTTGGGACCGCAAATGAGTGCTTCCCAGGTAAAGAAATCGGACTCGGAGATGGGACCTGCACACGATGGTGTCATAGGTAAGAACACCTGCATTTCGGGGAAGACAATACACCACGTACCAGCTGTGAACATCCCATCTGGAGAGCCTATGATATCCCAGAAAGACACAGGATCAGAATGGAGCGACTAACCAAACGAAACAGGCAGGTTATGGCCGCAAACCCTGGCTTATTCACCTCCCGAAGTCAGCTGCTTGTACTCCGTCATCAGGCGGCGAAGGGCGGTAGCACTCCCGGACGCTCTCGATGCCATTTCTCGGGTTAAAGTGTGAGAGATGAGTGTGGAGGAGGCGGCTAGTGGATGTCGACCGTGACAAACAAGGTGGTGTTGGGGAAATAACGTATATTCCCACCTGGATGCCCCTAAGTGGATAGCCGGACTTGTGGACATCTAATCTCCGCGAGCATCTTCAATTTGTTGCCCACACCGACTCGCGGGTATTTTTACCCTTCTCTTGGTCCGAGTTTCAACTCATCCTCATCCCGAGAAGAACGCTTATTAGACTTGCGATGCCGCAGCAGACCGTCTTGAATTGACTTCATCTTATCACGGGAAAACCTCTTCCCAACTGGCTAGAGGAACCTAGCTGGCCTGTAATAGGTCATGATCCAGGGGGAGCCTTAAAACATAGTTTGGGCAGCGATGAGCCCGTAGAGCCCGTAGAGCTCGGAAATATTCGGTCGCTGTTGGGTAGCAAAAAATGAAGGACGAAGACAGAAGGATGAACTGGAGGTTGTCCTCTTTCTGGGGTAAAAATATCTGCCTTGGATGGAGAATATGAGGTCGAATGGTCTCATGCTTTCTATACAGATGCGGTGCGTGAATAATGTACAGTGAGGTGCGTAATAAGTAAACAGATATATATGACGAACGAAACAGTAACCGAGGATCTCATGCATCATCCAGTACCAACCGGGGCACCACATTCATGGCCATCAACTATGATACAAGTCAGAACCAAGAGATGAACGACAAGAATCCGGGGTACACACCTCTTGGAACAGGAGTTTGGCAGCATATGGAATCGTCAGTTGGGCCATCTTTTTTGAGCTCTTGCAGTAAGTACACCATCCGTTATACCCCATTAGCCCACACTCTTCACAGGCATTCACTTCAAATTTATCGGAAGAAATCATGAGCCTCTCAAGGAGAAGTTGGGTAGCGCCGTAACCAATCAGACAGTCGCGCTCCATTTCTCCTAGACGAAGACCTCCCTCTCGGGACCGACCCTCGGTTGGTTGGCGAGTTAAGGTCGCACGTGGACCTCTATAGAAGACGGAAGCTTAATTCGGCTAGGAAAAAGCAAGGAGAAAACGGTACCTGGCTCGAGCATGCATTTTGTCCATAACCATGTGTTCTTGAGTCAATTGTCAGGTTAATGCGGTAACGACAAGAATGTAAGCTTCAGACTAACTTAGCTTCTAGAGCCGTAGATTAATGAGAGCGGAGAGTTTCAGAACAAAGAAGGCACAGACCTGATAATAGATAGGACCAAAATACACGTAGGCCTCCAAAGGTTCGCCAGTAATTCCACTGGTTAGCATGTCTTTCCCAGCGTAACTGAACCCATTCTCCACCAGGATGCGACTCATGTCTTCAACCTACCAAAAATGATTGAGAACGAAAAGAATTCTGAAGCGATGGAATAGGACCTTGGAACCACCAAAGGCTGTGCCGTACTGAAGTTTCCCAGTCAAGACACCAGCCTATCTCGAGCAAAAGGCCATCAGCTGTATCCGAGGAAAGCACAGAAAAAAGTGACCTTCCCAGCCAGCAGTTCAATCATCTTTCCGACCGTCATGCGAGAGGGGAAACCATGGGGGTTCATGATGGTATCTTTACATCAAGATCATGTCTGTCAACGGGAGAAGGTGGAGAGCGAGAATGTTAATTACCCGGATTGATGCCCTGGTCATTGAAGGGCATGTCCTCCTGGTTCACAATGAGCCCACAGACGCCTTTTTGTCCGTGCCGGGACGAGAACTTGTCGCCTAGCTCTGGCCTACGGGTCTGTCGGATGAGAACCTTGACGATCGTCTGGTCGTTCTCGGTGTCACTAATCATAACTTTGTCGATATTGCCGGAGACCGGGGATTTATAAGTCAATGGGGTATTTTTGTACGGTACCGAGGCGGCTTGACCAGTGAATGTGTTGTCTGCTGCGTTCGAAGGGGTTTGCTTATTGACGTACACGTCGCCTGGATCGACCCGTTCTCCGACCCCAGCGAGACCATCGAGCTGGATGATGTCATACTTTTTGGATATCTGACCATTCTCATCCAAAGGTGCATCCGCAAGACGGTCAAATCTGCAAAATGAGAATTATCAGTACCACGAGACAGGGGACAGAGAGGTAAAACCCCTGAGGCAGTGAAAAGCTTGGACTAACGTTCCGTTGGGATATTTTCGTATGAGTGTCGCATTCTTTCGCAAAACCTGACATCTGCCGTACCCCCGGTCCAAGCTTGCCTAATTTCCATTTTGAGCTGCGCTCTAAAACACAGAGAAGATAGTGCAGCCTTGCCTTGTTTAGGATAAGAGCATCTTCGATATCGTACCCAGAGTAACTCATAACGGCCACAGTAGCGTTTTGACCAGCAGGAAGTTTATCGTACCCCACCAACTCGATGGTCTTGGTCTTGACCATAGGCTGTTGAGGGTAGACAGACAGATATAGGAGGGTGTCGATACGGTTCAGTTGGTTGTAGGCAATGGCACCGATAGCCTGTTTTCCCATGGCACATTGATAGGTATTTCGAGGTGACTGGTTGTGATGAGGATATGGGATCAAACCTGCCACGGCCCCTAGGAGTGTGAATGGCTCAATCTCTAAATGAGTCGTCGTAAGCACGATGTCGCTTTCGTAAAGCGCAATATAGGTGTCGTTTTCTTCGTTCACATCGAGGTATTCAACCAGACCTTTTTTGAGGAAATCATCGAAGGTCATGGTACCCTTTTTCAATTGCTAAGCAGAAACAACAGGGAGTTCAGTATCTTCGGCTCCTTGATAGCGTCAAGAAAACGTACTTGGATATGCTCGGAAGTAACTCTCGACCGACCATTCTCCACAATAATAGCAGGTCTACAAATGCGCCCTCCATCGCTCGCAATATGCACAGCACGATGGTGATGGTTGATGTATATGCTGACAAACTCGCTGAACCGTCGAGCTCTCCGGAGCTTGCGAAATTGTGCAACGAATCGAGTGGGGTATCGTGTCAGGCCAATAATAGTGCCGTTCACATTCACAACGAAGGTATGTGGACCATAAATCTCTGTTCCAGTTGTCAAACTGATGTCTGGGGAGGAACAAACAAAATGTTACGTGGAACTGCATTCATGAAATTTGAACATGAGGGACCGTCACTTACCCTCCACGCCAAGCATGAAGGCAAGACGTATTATGGGTTCCTCTTCGACATCAGTGGTGATGTGTGTCATGAGCGCAAGATTCTTGACAAGACCACATGCCTCTCCCTCGGGGGTATCACTAGGGCAAAGGACACCCCACTGACTTGGTTGGAGCGCCCGAGGACCGCTGACTTTCCTAGTCTTTTCGAACTGTGATGAGATACGAGTCATCATCCCCAACGCGGAGATAAAGCTCAGGCGACTGAGGACGTGTGTGACACCTGCTCGTTCCATCTTGAATCGTTTCAATGACCAATTACCGGTCGAGATAGCGCGCACAAATCCGGATGTGAGATGGTCGCCTTGCATTCGCATTGTATTGAACGCATCGAACTCGCTTGTTCTCGAGGGCTTCTTCAGCACTTTGTCTATAGCGTTCTTGAGGTTGGAGTTGTATGTCTTGAACAAATCCTCAAATAGCAACGCGAGAAGCTGGCCTGCACTGCAACAAAATTAGCACATCGTTGATATCATTCCAATCTAGGGCTAACAGATAACTTACAGTTCTAGTCGTTTGTTTCCGACGTAGTCGCGATCATCAACCATGTGTTCGTCGTCGATGGCCATTAAGACCCTCCGGGTCATGGTGGCAACAAAAATGGCCTTTGACCTGAAGTCAAGGCCTTTGACAGGGACATGTGCCAGGACAATTGTGGCGAGCGCCTCCAATGCTTCTTCCCAAGCAGGCCGTCGCGGACCCATCACGCGTCGATTGACCTTGACGCGGCTGCCGATGTATTCGAGGGCTTGGTGTCGAGTGAACACGCCAAGCTTTGCAGCATCTTCCAGGTTGGCCGAGAATGCAGTTTTGTACGCATCGGTGTTTCCTGCGGTGAGAAGAAGTATCTCCTTATCGGACTGGATGCCCAGTGCCTTCAGGGCGATGACGATAGGTATATCTTCGTGAATAGAGTTGTGCCGGAGATAGATTTTGCCCTTTTTTGTTGCGACATAAGTCTTGGACTTGAGACCGCCATGAGTGGACCTGTAGAGTCAGGTAAGAGTGTCGAATATGACTGAACTCGAGGATGAGGACGCACGATGTGCAAGATGCCTGGACGACGCCCTTTGCAGAGTCTGTCTCCACGATAATCCGATTCTTGCTAAGCTGCTCCTGCACAAGAATGACCTTTTCAGTCCCTTTCACAACAAAATATCCTCCTGGATCCAACGGACATTCGATCATGCGGGCTAGTTGTTCCTCGGACCTTCCGGTCAAAACGCACTTGCAGCTCCTCAGCATGATTGGCAAGCGTCCGATGTTGACATTCCTTTGGACAATGTTTTTGCCGCGAGTGTATTGGATGGTCACGATGATTGGAGCACTGTATGTCGTATCGCGCAGTCGGCACTCGTTCGGAGTCACCTTCTTGTCGACAGAAGATTCTTCGTTCCGGTCAGGAAAGCCAACATTAATGTCCGTGTACTTCAACCAGAAACGTGGGTCTACGTCTGAGGTGACCTTGTTGTTCGCTTTGACGATGTTTTTAATATCGACATCGACGAAGTAGTTGAAGGAATCGATGTGTTGCTTGACGAGCCCTTTAACTTTGAGAAAAGCTGGCAATAGAAGCCACTTGTCCTGCGATATCGTGATTAAGTTGGTCACCTCGGAAAGAACGGTTTGTTCACGCACCTCGACGCTTTTTATCGGATCTGTTGCACTCAACCCTTTCCAGTTCGTGAGGTTGAGTTGCCCCCACTCGTTATCCTCGTCTTCCACCATGGTTAAAGTTTCTAAGAACTTAGCATCGACGCCAGAAGGGGTCTCGATCAAGACAGGTTGAGGTCATCGTTCTATCAGATTCAGAGAGTCAAATTCGGCGCCGTTACGTAACTAAATGCACTTGACCACAATCCTCTCGCTGGCCACATTTTCAATCGATTTTCAATGGCTTCAAATTCGCCTCCAATCCGAGCTTATCAAATACCCCTATGTGTTGTATGCAATTTTCCCCCGATCCCATACTTGGCTACACTGCCTGCTCAGTGCTGAATCGAGTTGCGGCGAATACGATTTGCAGCGATTCGACTTGCTCTGCTTTCCTCTAGTTTTCAAGGGAGGCTCTCGAAACATCAGGACGGGCAGAAAGTCATGTTATATTGTTGAAGTCTATTCCTATTGTGTTCACGGTATTGACCCTCTCATCGGTTTATCATACTAGATGCTGTCGGGTCACAGTGTAGTTGTCTACTTCCCTGGTTACCTCTTCCATATTCTCGCCAGAAACCCCGGGCCGGAAACTCCATTCTCTCATGCCAGGGCAAGGAGTTCGTTTAGAAGCCCTCCCGGATGGATCTTGGTCCAATGGCTACAAGACTGACATGACCTCCGTTGCAATACTCTGACTCCATCAGCTTTCAGTTGTTCTTGATTCAAGGACATTTTAGAAATGGATGCCTTATCCTCGTTGGTCGGGCCCGGGGCGCCATTCATTAAGATATTTTGCCGCGATCTAGTAGCTTTCATCCTGCTCTTGGAAGCCCAATTTGATAGCAAGAATGCTCTCATCTACACGATCTTTGGTTTTCCTGGGCGGCAATTCTTCAATTGTGCGCCACAGAGGTGTGATTTAGTGCTGCCACTGCTACGAATTCAGAAACCCGAGCGACGATCATCGTATTCTTGACTTGTCAGGAAGTACTCGGCCGAAAATTTGGAGTTCTCCAAGCCACTTTGTGCCCGCCGTTCGGCCTCGGAACTTGAGGCGACGCGATCGATGCATGCTCCGTTATCATGGCCTGATAGTTGACTTGGTGCGTACGACTTAGCGCCCGCTCGTTAGTGGCCTCAGTATTTTCTTTACGCGCGACAAATAGTTGAGTTGCTCTTCTGTCATCCGCTCGTCGTTGCGATGAGCTATCTGCTGAGCACCACTCGCTTTGTGGTCCCTTAGATTGGCGTCATAGAGAAAACTAACTTCGACGCTCACGGAAGCTGAAGAACTTCTGAGAAATAACGCTGAAACCCCTCGACCGCAAGACCCGGTATCACGACTCGCACCTCCTGACCCTTCGCGAGCCTCAGTCAAAACATCTCACAGCGTTGCTTCCGAGGAAAGTTCCTCAAAATGCAGGACCTCATCTCCAGGACTGCGACGATTGTCTAATCTATGCATTCGCACGGCAGATGATTCGCTCTCGGATCTCAACCAGGCCTATAAAAGCGTTCGTGGTCACCTCGCCGTCCAATCCCCGAACTTGCTCTCTGAACCGGCAATACGCTCCAATATTCTCAGTATGACTCTTTCAAACGGTGCTATGTTGGCGAGTCTGTCACCCTCCTCTCCAAATTCCTCGACGGCCACAAAGACGCCGAGAGATATAGGTGTGTTCTCTGTCCTCATTATCGGCCGCTTCGCCCTGAACTCTGTTTTTCCTACTTTCCAGAAATGAGGACATTAAGGTTGACGGGAGATTTTTTACTACCGGTGCCATCGTCGCTGCTGCACGCTATTTTGCCTCCGTGGAGCTCAACAACGCCAGCGTTGTCAAGGGGCGTGTTAAGAAGAGCCGCCAGGTAATCGCGGATAAGGTCATCAGCTGTGCAAGTGTGTACTGTCTCTCGATTGGGCTTGGTGGTAGTGGTACGTTGCGCATTCATGGCTTTAACATAAACGAAGCGCTCACAGCCGTTCCATCAATTCTTAGCCGACACCCGTACTGACAAGCCGCTCCTCCTAGGCCACGCGCTCCTTCAACATCAGCACATCGGTATCCTACCTACATATGATGGACCCACTCGACGTCTACCTCTGCAGGACCCCGCTCATACTACGACCATGCCAGAATCTTGGGTCAGGTGAGCCAAAATTGGCAAATATACTCCCAATTTAGGAAGTCCTAATGGTTTCTCCTTTTCAGGGCAGCAATATTAGTGAGGATGAACTCGCTCATTCGCGGCCATTCTGGAGTGAGGTAAGTGATCTCATCCATGTCATTACACTAAATAATTGGCACACTTAGGTGGGAACTCATCGAGAAGATGGGAGAACTTGCGCGCGGATGTAGTGCCAGTTGTCCCATTGCGTGGCAGCATTTCTGCTTCTGGAGGTTCGTAACCTTCCTTTGACATAAATAAAATTGACTAAATACGACTCTTGTGCAGATCTCTCTCCGCTATCGTACATCGTCGGCGCTCTCGGTACGCCCCATCGAGCACTTGCGTAGTCAATCTCACTGAAACGAGGCACTGAATAGTCGGTAATCCCTCCATCCAGCTTTTCCACGGCTCACGGTCCTCCCGTGCACGTACGAAGTCACCTTCCGATAAAGTGTTGAAGAGCCACTCCATCGAACCCATCGCCCTAGCATCGAAAGAGCATCTTGGAATTCTGAACGGGACGGCGTTCTCTGCTGCCGTCGCTGCGCTCGCTGTCGACGACGCAATCCGTCTTACTCTGTTGGCACAGGTGTGCACTGCAATGGGTACTGAGGCCCTCAGTGGCACTCGTGGGTTGTATGTGTCGTTCATACATGGAACGGCGAGACCTCACCCTGGACAGGTCTGGGATTTCTCGAGGGATGGTGCTAATATTCGATGACTCGGACAGGTTGAATCCGCTCAGAATATTTGGAACCTTCTTGATGGTAGCAAACTTGCCCGGCTGCACGAAGAAGAGGTCGGCCTTGACGAAGATCAATATTCGCTTCGCCAGGACCGTTATCCTCTTCGCACTGCCCTCAATTCTTGGGTCCGCAAATTGAAGACTTGCTCGCTGCCGTCACAGCAGTCACCCAGGAATGCAATTCGAGTACGTGTGATTTTCTTACACTTTCTCAAATGCTACTTGCTTATGGTTCTCGACAGCTACTGACAACCCCCTCATCGAGAGTGAGACCGGTACCATCCACCACGGCGGAAACTTCCAAGCGATGGCAATAACCAACGCAATGGAAGAGGCGCGCCTAGCCTTGCACCGCGTCGGGGAGCTTCTGTTCTCTCAGAGCACCGAGCTTTGTAACCCTGCTATGAACCACGGACTCCCTCCCTCTCTTGCCGCCACGGACCCCTCGTTGAACTAGGGTATCGATATCGCCACTGCGTCATATGTCGCAGAACTGGGTTATCTTGCCGCACCCGTTTCTACTCACATACAATCAGCTGAGATCCACAATCAAGCAATCAAATTAGTTCCTTCCTTGTTTCTGCTTTCGTTCTTTGATTAATTTCGGAAACAGTTCTTTGGCGTTGATTTCCGCTCGAGCCACCGTCATGTCGCTGGAGGTTTTGTCCATGCTGATGGCATCCTACCTGTACCTGCTTTGTCAAGGTACGCGATCATATCAGTTAGCTCACAAAGCTTGAGACTCAACGCCCTTTCTCAGCTCTTGATTGACGTGCTCTTACGCTGGAGCTACGCAGTGGCATAGAAGCGATATTAAAGAAAGAGCTCGTTGGCTCCTTCGATTTCTTTGTGACGCACTCCAAGCAGCACACCAAGCTTTCTACCCAGCTCTTCCGCATTGCAGGCAATGCCTTCGAGAAGACAACCTTCATGGACAGCGCCGATCAAATGCGTCAGGTCGCCGCTTCGACTGTTCCAGCGATCATCCAATTCTTCGAGGAGAATGGCGGTGATGGAGCGCCTACACTTAGTGCTATCTCCGAGTTCCAGGGGCGCGTCGCGACAAGTTCTGCAGAGTTACACCACTCGCTCCGAGGGGAGTTCTTGACTGGTGTTCGGGTTCTGGTTCCTGCTAGCGCTTACCTTGGCAAAACTCGTGCAGTGTATGAGTTCGTCAGGAAGGGTCTCGGCATTAAAATGCACGGCGCTAAGAATTACCGCGGCTTTGTCAACGGAATTGGTGACGACGTGTCCATTGGCCAGAATATCTCGAAAATTTATGAGGTACGTTGCCACCTTCCTCATAACGGGTACTCAGACACAATTGTAGGCTATCTACGACGGACAGATGCAGAACGCCGTTGTTGCTACTTTCGTTTAGCATTACCTCTTATACTTTGTATATGTAAGCGTTTCAAATAGATGGAGTCGACATAAACCTTAAACCTGCAGCCTTCGAAGAAGCATCTGACGCGTCGATTGTGTCGCGCTAATTATTCGCTCAGGGGTTATTTCCAAAATCGGACATTACAAATGTCCGGAGGGACAGAGAGCCTACATACCTCCAGGTTGTAGTAGCAAAAACTTGGTGCGTAGGGATATTTTGAGATCCTCCACGATTGCATCGATCTAGAGTGTCCTGATGATGATGAACCAGAGCCTACGAGTACTTAAAGACTCCCTGTTCAATTGTAATGCGCCTCGCTGTTTTGCGTCGACTTCGTGACATGTTTCAACGTGTGGTCCAGGAAAACATACTCCCTCATGCATTCGAACTAATTATGTAGTCAAAACGTGTTTACCAGCTGCAGCCACACCCCACGTCCCATTGATCTATATCGGACTGAATTCAGTGTTCACACAACGAAGAAATCGATGGTTCAGCTGACGGGGAGTTGTGGTTCTAGTCAACCCTTAGCCCATGAGCGCCTGCTGGGTACCCCGAGAGTCGTGGTGACCCTTCGGCGTCAAAAGCATTCAAAAGGAAGAAGGCGTGCGTCGATTAGTCACGTGTGGAGGGGTATATAAGGGCCTAGTTGGACTCCGCTGAGGGAACCCGGCAACTGCCTCTTTCGCCTCGACCACCGCCACCACCACCTCCGCGACTCCGCCTCACGATGTCCAAGACTGGCCAGACAGGCTACAACACCCTCCTTCTCCGGCGTCAACTCGCCGAATTGACCAAGCATCCTGTTGAAGGGTTTTCAGCGGGTCGGTGGCTGATCTCGTCTCTGATCTGAGGCTGATGTAGACCCATCTGAAACTAGGCCTTGTCGACGACGACAACCTCTTTGAATGGGAAATTCTCATTATCGGGTGAGTTTGTCGGCTCGTCCATTGTCTGTCCTCGTTCTCATCGCGTTTGTATCGTAGCCCTCCCGACACCTTGTAGTATGCCTCAGTTCCAACATGTTTCTTGTCCAACTCTTGATTCACCAGTTCTTTTCGTTTTCAGTGAAGGAGGCTTCCTCAAGGCTCGGCTTACCTTCCCCCCGGAGTACCCTCTCCTACCTCCGAAGATGCGGTTCCTGACACAGATGTGGCACCCGAACAGTATGTCCTGTAGCTGCCGATGACTGCAGCTCAACTAATCCGTTCCGGTAGTCTACCCGGATGGGACTGTTTGCATATCAATCTTGGTATGTCGTATGAGTCGATGGATTGGTTTTGTCTCATGGTGTCTCGCAGCACGCGCCAGGGGATGATCAATACGGGTATGAGGATGCTGGTGAACGATGGATGCCAGTACACACAGTGGAGACTATTGTGAGTGAAAAGATTGCCGCGATACGCGACGCTTGCTGTAACAGCTCTCTTCCGTAGCTCATCAGTGTCATCTCGCTCTTGTCGTCCGACACACCCAATCTGGACAGCCCAGCCAACGTTGATGCTGCGAAGGAGGTGCGCACAGATCTGGCTGGTACGTTTCTTCCCCCTTTTCAGCCTCACGCCTTGCTCAAGCAATCCACACTAGGCTACAAGAAGAAGGTCAGGAGATTGGTGAGAAAGAGTGCCGAGGAAGCGTACGACTGATGTTTTCTGTATTTTACTGGTCGCTATCGTTGAGTTCCTTTCTTTCCTCATCTTTTGGAGACAATATCAGCCCTCCCCTGGACGTATTCGTTGTATATACGGAGTCATCTTCCATGTTGTCATCTCTCGTCGCTTAAAGCAGATATCATCATCCTAGCATCTCGGCTTCAGATCGTGGGAAATCTAATTAGTGGTCTGGCCGGGACCACTGTTGTTCACCCGCGTTGACTTAGCTCTTCCACAACGTCCTCGCAACCCAGGCTGCGACAAGATTCTACTTCCTTCTTCCTCCGGACACCTATTGTCTTCCCGTTAAGTGCTTTGGCTATACCTGATAACCGGCACCGAGGAACACGCGTTCCAGTCATATTGTGACCCAGAACGCGTTTCATCGAGCGGTCCGGTCTACAATACGCCTCTACCACGAGCAGGGCACAACGTCAGTATCTTGGCCCAACCTCGGAAGATTAAATTCAGCGGCAAGATGCCTACCAAAGACGCATATTCCAATCGTAACGATCTCATTTCTCTTACTTCGATAGGGAGCCACAATTATGACTGATCCCTTGCCTTATTCCAGGTTCTTCCCTCTCAGGCGTGCCCGCACCTGTTGGTATGTGGATCACATCCACAGAAGATACAGAACTAAGCCAAAGTAACTCGAATAGAATTGGACTCCGATTCCGACTTCAACCCTGGTGCCTACATACCTGAGCCCAAAAAGAAGCAGAAGACCAAAACAACCTCAGCAGGACCCTCACGTAAGAGACGGCGAGCGGATGCCCTCGAAGACCCTGGGTCTTCTCCGAAGCGCCGAAAGCGTTGGTCTATCCTCGATGTTGCGTTGCAGTGGAATATGCTGACAATTCCTTCACCTTCTAGGCGTGCGTTCTGCAGGCATCGCGGATCCCAACCCTCTCCAGAAGTATTTCGGTCAGTGCATATCAGCGAAGCCACTCTATTCCCTGTTTAAAATTTTCTACAATAGGCAATGACCTGGACCTACATTCAGAGTCGGAGGAAGAGGAAGAGGATATCCCGACCTTCGCCAAATCTCACTCGGAGCCCGAGGCCGAAGAAAGTGACGAAGACGAGCGAAAGAGATATCTGGCTGCACGAAAGGCGAAAGCTCTTAAGCAAGCACCGAAGTTGCGGATGCCACCTTCGTCAAATCCAGGCTCTAAGCATATTGTTGCTGTTGACGACGATGATTCCATGACAGGTGAGGGCCTTAGCATTGTTGTTGCGTGTGACTTGCCCAGAAATTGAAATCGATTTTCGCTTATGCCTGCAGAGCCGGAGTCAGACCCCGGTTCCTCGCCCCTACGAAGTATGCCTCTGTCAAGTGTCCCAAAAACCACCGCCCCGTCGAAGAATGGCACCATACCCGTATCAAATGGTCCGAGATATCTTTTTGCTTCGATTTTCTATTTTATTTACTCCGTCCCCTTCCAGCCGATGACTCTGTAACAGAATCTGAGACCGAACCCGAGACTGAATCCGAAACTGAACCGGAGTCAGACGAGGATATGGGCAAAATTCTTACTCATGGTGAGTCATAGGGCGATACCATCCAGAGTTCCCAAACTGAATGGCACTTTGAACGATGTGCAGCTACCACAACACAGAGCGCCCTTCAGAAACCGAACCTTCCGGCCAGCGACCCGGATTCCGAAACAGAACCCGAGTCTGAGGCGGAGGAGGTAAAAAGCGTCGTAAGTTCCCACCCCCGCACTTTCTCGAGCGTTCGTTCCGGCGGCGGTTCTGATCTTTTTTTATTTACAGAAACTCCGCCCGCGACCCGGTTTTCCTCTGTCCCCGAACCAGCGACCTGGCGAGGCGCTAGTTCTTGATGAAGAACAGGGCATCAAGATCCCAGCACCTATCAACACATACCTCCGCGATTATCAGCGTGACGGTGTAAAGTTCCTGTGGAGGCAGTATAATCAAGGACGCGGAGGACTTCTTGGAGACGATATGGGTCTGGTAAGTTGCCATAAAACCCTGCTGTTCGCGTAAACTCTTTAATCCGACTATCTTTTTTAGGGTGAGTACTACTCGACGATAACTTTCCAAGGCGCTTAAGACGATGCGCTTGTGCAACCTAGGAAAAACCATCCAAGTTATCTCGTTCTTATCTGCCATCATGAAGAAAGAGGGCACAATAAGGGATAAGCACCGTCGGAGAAATTACGTTTCTAAACTTCAAGACGGCAAGGCATGGAAGCAGAGAAGGGAATTGCCACCTGCAAATGCGAAATGGCCGACATGCTTGATTATCGCACCAAGCACGGTTGTACACAATTGGGAGCGAGAATTCGAAACGGTAGGAGTAAATTTCTTCACATGGCGGAGATATTCAACACCTTACAGTGGGGCTACTTTGAGGTTGGGCTGTATAATGGTGGGCCCAAAGACCGCGAACCCGTCCTACAGGACTTCAAGCTCGGTCGACTAGACGTAGGTAAGGCCTGAAATAGTTGAAGGTGGTGGCCTGCCCTGACTCTGGCATGAACAGTAATAACAACCTTTGACCTCGCTCGTCGGGAGATCAACTTGCTCGACGATCTCGCATGGAGCTGTATCATCGTTGACGAAGTCCACCGCGTGAAGAACGAAACCGCGAAAATTACGTTAGCGTATCATCAGTTCAAATGTCTACACCGTTTCGGCCTCACAGGGACAACCATCCAGAATTCCTACAAGGAGATGTGGACAATACTGGACTGGACAAACCCTGATAAGTTAGGCACGGCAAAACAGTGGAACGGATATGTGGTCAAACCGTTGACCATGGGACAGTCGGCAAGTGCCACGGAGGAGGAGAGGGCCAAGGCTTTGGTGGTGGCGGTCATTTTGAGAGATAAACTTCTGCCAGAATTCTTCCTTCGAAGGTAAGCTATGATAATTTCTTGGTGTCCGCCGTTATAAACTGCTTCTTGACCAGGACGAAGGATATTATCAAAGACCAGGTCAGTAAAAAAAGAATCTAGCCGCCCGGATTACATCTGACAAGGAACCTCACCACCAGCTACCTCAAAAGACGGACCAAGTCGTTTTCTGCCCATTGACGGACAGACAAATCGCTGCATACAAGCACCTCCTCAACATGGAGCCGCTGCAAAATTTGGTGAATAGAGATAAACCATGTCCATGTGGTTCTCGCCAATCGTGAGTCATTTATCTGCCACCACATTCCCACTTTATCTGATTAGCGCTCAAGACGGAAGAACTGTTGTCACCCATTTGTGGTCGGAGACGTTTTCAAGTTCATGTCGATTCTCATCAAATTGTCCAACCATCTTGGCCTTATTTTACCCGGTAAGAGATCTTGACTCCACTTCTTCGATCATTTTCTGACATCTCCCAAGGTCCAAGTGATACTGCAGAACAAGTAATCCCATTCTCCAATTTTTACAACTGCTTACGTTACTTTTTCTCAGATTGCTAGGAATCGATCACTCGCGGAAATAGCCTTCCCAGACGGGGATATCCCGAAATACGGGACTGCCATGATGCAGCCGCAATATTGTGGAAAGTGGGGGGTACGTCAAGTCGTAGTCCAAGTATCTGTCCGTGAACTGACGTCCACGGCCTAGGCTTTAGAAGTGCTTCTCAGAGAATGGAGGAAGGACAAGTCCAATAAGGTTCTCATATTCACCAAGTCTGTCAAGCTTCTGGAGATGCTGGAGTTCCACCTGGGAACGAAGGGTTTGTTTTACGGTGTTATAACCTTAGATCTTGCTGAAGCATTCTCGCGCAGGCTATGAATTCCTGAAACTTGACGGAAGTACGAAACAAGTAGACCGTATGGGGTTCGCTTATCTTGCCAGACGTTCCTATTTACCGCTTTTCGTCTAGGTATGCCGATGATCGACCAGTTCAATCACGATCCGGACGTTTACATTTTTCTGATCTCGACACTGGCCGGTGGAACTGGATTAAATCTGACTGGTAAGCTTTAGCTGCCCTCCGATCCGCCTCTGTATCTTGAACGCCACCTAGGCGCAAATAAAGTTGTCATATTCGGTGAGTGCCCACCTTTTTATTGGGTTCCAGCTTCTGACTCAAGAAATCGAAGATCCCAATTGGAGTACGCTTTCAGGTGTCTATTTCAAACAATGGTTTCGCTGACGTCGCGTCTACAGATCCAGCACATGACCTGCAGGCCATGGATAGGTACGCAGCCCACCATCCTCCATTCGCATTATCCTGACCTTGGCGTAGGGCCTTCCGTTTTGGACAGACACGAGATGTTGCCGTATATCGACTACTCGGAGCCGGCTCTGTAGAGGAGCTCATATATGCGAGGCAAATATACAAGCAACAGCAAATGGCCATAGGCTACGATGCCAGTGTCCAGACCAGGTCCTTTTACTTGTTGTCTATGACTGTATGCGAGTCTGACACGACAAATCAGATATTTCCAAGGCATTCAAGGCGACAACGCTAAGAAGGGAGAACTGTTTGGTATCGAGAACATCTTCAAGCTGCACGAAGACAAGTTGGCGACTAAAATGGCGGTGAGTCGAATGCCAAATTTTGACCGGCAATCAGGAATTTACGTGAAATAAAGATTGAAAAAGCCAACCTGGCTGAGCTGGATTGGGCTCTAGCAAATCTGGATGGTGGTCCTCGTGGAAAGAAATCCGCCAAGCCAGCCGACGAGCTCGTTGAAGCTGATGCGAAGGTTGGCAAGGAAGAGGTAGTACTCGGTCTCTGGTCTTTTCTTTGAAACTCACTGGCGCCTTTCCAACCGTAGGGCAATCTCAAAGGCTTAGGTGCTCTGTTGTTCGATGACGCGCCTCCTCCGACGGTGCCGCGTGAACAGGATATCATTCAAAAGACCCTCAACGCCATCGGTGTGACATACAGCCATATGAACGACGAGATCCTGGTACCGAGCAAGATCGAAGCGGAACGTACAAAGCGAACTCTCTTGGTTTGTTGTCTAGTTCTTTTCATACACATCTGATACTCAGATAGTTCCCTTTTCAGAATGTCAGAAAGAGGAAGAGCAAAGGAGCGGAGAAGGAGAAGGAACCTTCACCACAGTTCCAATGGCCGCCCAAACGGCGCCATCATAAGCCTCAACCTACCCCAGAGCAGCAGTACGCCGCCCCAATTCGACTCGAGACCACCAGCTCATGCATTTAAATAGACTTGCCTCGCGACACAAGGCCCTGATTCGTCTCGGCATGATTAACAGCCCGGACGATGTATCCAATTTTGCGCACGAGTTGTGGGTCCTCCGGGAATTACTGTATGACCTCCGGCACTCATCTGCTCCTGAATCTCTAGCGCCCGTCAATCGCCTGACGCCCAGCGCAAAATTATCGCAGAACTCGATCAGTGGGCCGCAGAACACCCTATGTCATCAGATTCCGACTGATATACATACCCTGAAGTGAAACTTTCTTTTTATTATTATCTATAGATCGCGTTCGTCGTCTGTCATTTTGATCCATCGATGCAATCACCACATGTGTACGAAAAGCGCCACAATGGCAGGAATGGGCAGGTGAACGAAGTGGATGATAGGACGGACTTGCCTGTGGCATACGGCGCAATTCAATCAGGCTTCGGCAATCTTCGCGACCCTGTCGTCATCGAACAACAATCCTCGCGTGAGAATTTCGCTTTGTGGCTCCTCTCCAGCTTACCACGCAGCAAACGCGACATTAGACGCGAATCCACTTTCAAGGCGTCGAAAAGGTGATTGGCGTGAATATCTACGGCTCGTGCTGTTTTCGATGACGAAGGTTCACTCAAGTCCTTTTTTATAGGGGCCCAATTTTGCGTGCCTTGTTGCAGGTCTACGTACACCCTATGACAGTCAAACGCGCCATCGACGATGACTCTGAGGGCGAAGACGTGACGCACAGTACGAAGAAAATACCTCGGCGATCCACCCGAACACGGAGAAAGTCTGGCGTTTCGTGTGATTTCTCGTTCTCATCACCCATATCCTCGTCCTCGGACGCCACTCCCAGCTTCGAGACTCGTTCGGAGCGCACGGCTGCCCGACAAACGCGTAGAGAGGTCTCAGAGGAGTCATCTGACTCGGAGATAATCTTCGTGGAGGCTCCCATCGTCGTGAAAAAAGGCAAAACCGTGGAAAAGTACTTCTCAGAGCCCATTACCATATCTGGCAAGGCACTTCGTCCCACCGTCGCGTTTGACACGTTCTGGAGGTTTGCAGCGGAAAGGAAGGGCATTGATGATAGACGTCGTGCTGGGCTTCCCGCTCCGTGAGTCCTTTAATTCCATTACTTCGAAATTATTCTTCATCTCTTTGTGTAGCTGGACAAAAGACGAAATTCTGCAAAAGTATTTCTTTTGCAACACCTTTCGCGTCTTGGATAAAGGTTGTCAATTTCTTATTAAGGAAGTCATCGAAAAAGGCTCCCAGGATCCCGAAGAGGTCGTCTTTCGCGTCATACTGTTCAACACTTTCACGAAGATAGAAACCTGGGAGCTCTTAGCTCGTGAGCTTGGCCCTCTCAAATGGACAACCTACAACAGGATGGAATATCGTAAAGTCCTCTCTCGTGCAGTCGCCCGTGGCATGGCGCTGTACACCGGTGCCTACATCAAGCCCGCTCCCCATTTTGGTGAAAGCACGAACTACGCTAATCACTTATACCTTCTCGAAACTTTGATGGATAGCAAGCTGGCGTCAAGACTGCTCGTCGCACCTTACATGGCCGACGTTTACGAGTACATATACTCGTTTCCAAGCATGGGTCCTTTTTCGACCTATCAACTCATGCTCTGCCTTTCCTACACGAATGTCCTGAATTTCAACAGTAATGATTTTGTTATCTCAGGCCCTGGTTCTATTTCTGGGCTTAAAAAGATTTTTGGCAAGAGCATGGATGGCCACCACGATCTTATCTTTCATCAAGCCGTGATGAGGTATTTCGTCGAATCGCAAGATTTCCATTTCAAGCGGCTCGGCCTGGAGTTTTCCGGCCTGGGACCGAAGCGGCTGCCCATGGATCTCGCCGACATCGAGCACACCTTATGCGAAGTGGATAAATACTGCCGCGTGGCCCACCCTCAGCTTAAAGGAAAGCGCACGAACATACATCGCCTCCACCAGCCGTCGTCTCCACCGAAACGACATCCAGCTGTGCTGCCAAAGTCATGGGCGCATCCAGCTCGTCGCACTTCCCGCATTCGACCTCAGAAAAACCTTATGCTCGAGAAGAGATACGAAATCGAGCGCATAGCAGACGACGAGCTGGTTGATGGTGTTCGTAAGTTTCTGGTGTACTGGAAGGGATACCCAGCCAGCGATGCGACTTGGGAGTGCGAGAGCTCCCTCTCGCATGATGCTCCAGGCGCGGTAGAGGACTACCTCTCCAAGCCGATGAAGCGTTAGGCAGACGTGCCATATTGTCGAGCTTCCTTTGCTTTCGATATTGTTGAGCTTCCTTTGCTTTCGAATTCTTGCTTTCTGATATCTATCATTGATTTACGGTCTTTCTTGCTTATAACTGTATTACCACCTTTAAATAATTCCACTGATATCTCATCCTTGAATTCTCCTGTACATATTTTGACGTATTGTATCACTTAGTACACCTGCAACTCGTAGACCCGGACTTTGTAAAAGCCTCGTAGCACGCCCTTTCTGTCAATGCAAACCAACAAAAGTTTCACGGATTCTGAGCTTATTATTCGACCGTGCGCATGGAGAGGTCTGCAGTTTGGAAAAGGGACAATGCTGTGTCGCTATATTTGCTCATGTTAGGCAGGACGCGTTCAGTGCTAAAGCTAAAGTCGCGTTCACTTCTGCAGCCTCCAGGTCGGGATTCACGACAGACCACTCGCCTCCCTTACCCATGAAAACTATTCACCGCCTACGAGAGGCTCTTGTTAGGGCGCTATCTCCCTGTTCTCATGACGTCCACCACGATGAACAAGACCTTTTTGACGAATTAATGATCCAAAAGCCTCGACTATTGAAACTATTCGAGGTTGGACCAAGGAACCCCCTGGAACAGCGCGAAATAGAGTCAGGTGAGTACTTAACTATATGATCCTGCTTATAGCTAATAAGAGGCGTAGGAAAGACAACAATCAACCAAAAGTCAACTGCAGTGAATGCCGACTTCTCTCGACAAGCTGTTTTCTTATCCCAGCAACTCGACTGTTCCGAAAAATATTTAGCCGAAATCCTTCACCATGTCATGTCGGAAAACCCGAACATAGGCCCCGTCGCCTGCATGGAGATGACAGTGGCAACATTCCACCAACGAAGGCGATACCTCGTCGATTGCTTGAGGTTTCTGCTCGAGGCTACGGAAGCCGCCGATCTGCCTGACGCGTCACCGAACTACAAACGGATAGCAAGATTCGTCCGAGTGGAGCTACTTCCTGGAACGCGAGCGCCGGCAGGTGATACTACTTTAGCGAGCAAGGTGTTCAAAGAGATTGAGCAGCTAGATGCGATACTTGGAAAGGCTGATGCTGCGAGGAAGAATGCTGGAAGCAATACGGTACCACCGACAGGTCAAGGTGCGTTGCAGGACCGGTCATTCGCTTTCTCGCCTAATGTATCATACAGGTAACCCAGCCTTAGGGTTGGACATTCTCAACGCGCGCTACGACTCCCTGAAATATGAACGCCGGTACCTCGCAGTCGTCCTCTGCTCAATATCACGTCTTGGGTATCTAGGGTCGAATGAACTCAAGCTCGTGATCGAATGGTTATCCAATAATTCCAACCACCCAATGACCTCCTACCTTCTCACTGCTGTCCTTCTCGCTTTTGATCCCATCGATCCTTTGGACCCGGTGACCTCATCCCGACAGGTCCTTGCAACAGACAATGTTGTCCTTAATTTCATGACGAAGAAATTCGAGCCATCATCAAAATGGAAGGATGCAGGTTTGAAAGCCACGGTCCTTTTGAAGTGGACACTATTTTTAACGGAAGCACGGCACAACGATACTAGTCTGGAGCATCGTAGTGGGTTCAAGACCGAGGAGCTGGAGACACAAGTGTGGAATGCTGTCCAGGGTGACGCTTTCACGTATCTCGCCCTCTTGTTGCTTCGCCTACCGGGGAGGAACAATGGCGGCCCAGCGGCGTCTCTACTTGAATCTATTCCAACAGACCAACAAGATCAACGGGAAGTGCCTCCTCCCGACTTCAACCTCACTCTCCTTGCCTCACTAGAGGCGCTCGTGCGCTCTCTGATCACTCACGCCTCTTCTGAGCTCCGCAAGATCAAGCAACGGCAAGAGGATCTCGTCCTGGCAAATGTACGGACGGATCGGACAAGAACAACTTCCCGCTTTGCATCGACGCTTCCTCCCGAGCCCGAGAAGAACGAGCCTCCTCCTCGTCACGACATAGCCACCTTGTACACATTCATTGGACTACTATATGCAGCTTTGCCACCAGAACGGGCGCTTCAATTTTGGGGTGCCGGCCCGCAGCAACAATCATACCGTCCGACATACCAAGAATCGGTGGAATCGACATCTGGTCGCCTCCCAACCTTCTTGCAGTGGGCTGTATGGTCAACGCCGACGCAGGATTTAACTATGCTATCATCTTTGTACGATATGCTCTGCGGCCTTGCCAACGGCCAGCAGTGTAGCGAGCTGGCCTACAACTTCATGGCAAGAGGTGGAGGTGAAGTTTTACCGGGAAGTCTACTTTCAACGTCTTCGACAACAGGTCCTTCGGTCTCTTGGACAGTCATTTTTGGCCTTTTGGAGTCGTGGGCTGTCAATGCTGCAAATCCACGCAGCCAACCCCAACCCAAACCAATGAACGGATCATTCAGTGGCTCTCTGCAAAATCTCGCCTCTCCACCCATATCCCATCAATTCGCACTTGGGCCCAAGGATGTCCTTCTCGCTCATTCCTTCCTGCGAGTTCTTTCAACAGTTGTCAGCCATTCAGTTGTCGTTCGAACGACCGTAGCTGGGCATATCCATTTCAAGGCAATCCCAACTCTATTGTCATTGATTCCGTTGGGCATTCCGCTGGAGTTAAAAGGGGCTATTTTTGAGACATTGGCAGCTTTCTGCGAGCCAGGCGCTGGGGTGCCGGGAGTGGAGATATGCAAAGCCGTTTGGACGCTCATGGAGAGATTGGAAGTCATCAATGTGCGAGTTGGCCCGTCAGGGACGTACAGCATTTCGTTGGCTACGGGGAAAGGCGTAGAAGTCGAGCTGGAGCAGGTCGAAGCTGCACACCAGTTGTACCCCGCGACCATTCCATTCTTGAAGCTCTTGGGTACACTAATTCACACCCCAAAGCAAATCTCGATTCAAGACCGTGCGGCAGGCACCGAACCTCTCAATACTATCCCGGAGACGCTGGGGCAACCGTACCGTTTGCCTGGCATTGGTCCTTTCACATCTTTCGTCATTGACAATGTCTTTGCGAACATTCCCAATCGCGAGTACTCGCGTCCATCCGATAGATGGCAAATCAACGATCTCTGCTTAAGCTTCATCGAGAGGAGTTTAGCAAACTTCAATTTGGAAACTCTCGTCACAAGCCCGGACGACTCACCCTTGAAGTTGGAGTCACTTGTTCCTCTCCTCGTACATCCCGGTTACGACGTCATGAAGCGCCTGTTGACGAACTCGCCTCTCCAAGCAAGTATTCTGTCGTACCTTGTTGAAGGGCTCTCAGGATTTGAGAAGGGCTTTGCTGACGAGGAGCCTTTCTACCGCAGCACCATCATTCGCGTCCTCCGCATAGTCTACCGCGTTTTGGAAATCCAGGACATCTTCCTTGACGTTTTCATCCCTCTTCTCTCTGACTTCAATAGCTCAACGTTCGTTGGCCAGGTTCACTCCCGATCTTTCTTTACCCGATTCGATCAAGCGTTGTCCTTTGGACCTCATTTCATCCCTTCAATAGCTGCATACATGTCATATGCTCCTCATCCCGAGTTGGTCCTTTTATCCGTCAGAATCATCTCGAGACTCTCCCTATCCGTCTCTCCGTCCACCTTGGTTATGTTGATCGAAAGAAGCCACGAGTCAGATCGGATTTTGGGAGGCTTCCTACAGATAATGATGACAGAATCCATGGACGATGTGGCCCAAGCAGAAGAGTATGCCGAACAAACGACAGGTGCAGGTTCACCTGTAATTGATGCACCATCAGACTCGCTTGAGCAATCCATTCGCATAGCTGCCCTTGAACTCTTGATCCAGGACACAGATACCAACCGTCCGTACCCTAACATCGCCCACTTCCTCCTCTTTGGGGGCAAAGGCAGTGACCAAACCATCCAGGATCCCCATGCTCTCGGCGCCCGACAGACAAGTATTCACGTACTTCTCGATCTTGTCAATACTGGTGTTTCAAGACTCAAGAGCAAGCGCAAGGAGCAGGAGTATAGTCAGGTCGAACCTCTCTTCATCACCATGCCAGTGTTGGCGGAACGCTGCTATCGGGTCGTATATCAGCTCTGTGTGCATCCAAGGACGTCGGAATTCACGGCGCGTTACCTTCGGACCCGAGAAGACTTTTTCGGCCGCCAACTTGCAAAGATACCATCTGCTACCCCAGAGACGCTTCAAGATCCACCCATCCAAGTGGTTTACAACGATGGTTCACGAGTCACAACGACGGTGCCGTCATTGAGCTCCTTCCTTCGTCTGAGGTCGTACATCTTTGACCTTGTCGCGCTCGAACTACACGTGCTAACAAACAAGAACCATTTCAAGGCTGTGTCAGAACTTTTGGAGATCCTCTTCGGCACTGATGTTGACTACGAAGAAGAGCATAATTTTTCGACTTTCCATGAGCTCGGTCAATCACCCATGCGCATTATCGACTTTCTGCAATCGCTATTGTTCGATTGGGCTGACAGTCTATCGGTTCAAGCCGTCGAGGTGAAATATCTAAATCAGCTCAATCTCCAATCATGCATGCGCAAAGATTCATCTGGCTGCGAGGTTGTGGATCGTACGGCGTTGCTGTACTTACTTGCAGCTGCGAGGAGGTCGCTGCTTGCCCAAAGTAGCATCGCAACGCAGGCGCAAAACGATCAACTCGCAGCAGAAATCTCATACGTTCTGGAGAGCTGCGCTATTGAGAACCATCGCCGCAGGGTGGCATATGCACGGGTTACAGGTTTTGAGGCTTGGAGGCGGCTGCTGGACCTTGCCCTCACGAAATGCTTCGACCGACTCCCCCATACCCGTCGAGAGAATATGCTCTTCGACCTCCTCCACGTCCTTCCTGCTGCCATTCGTTCTGGCAACATAGAGGAATCCACCGCTATTCTGCTTTCGGAGACGGTGCTTTCGTCGATTACCAAGTTGAGGGAAGACAGGCGGCACCAGGTAATCCTCCAGTCGATGGGCGGTGATTCAGAGTCAGGTTCACTGCCGGCCGAGCGATTGTACAACATCCTCCGCAACATTCTTGAAGGCATTTTGGACAACAACCACGTCGAGCTTGTTCGTGGAAATCTTTATGCTGCCTTGATCAACTTCATCCACCTCGTACGCTCGTCATCTTCTGATGCGGTTGCAACTCCCGAAATTGGCCCTGATCCGTTCACGATGTCTTTGTCATTGTCGACCTTCCGTGATAGCACCACGACACGTAGAAGCCCGTCTCTGTCGGCGTCAATATCAGGCGAGAAGCTCTCTTCGACGCCAGGAACAGCTCTCGAGTTGGGTTGCCTCGCTGTTCTGAAACCAGTGATAGAGCGGTTGGTGACTACCATTTCAAGAGATGCGATCGATGGCACGGAGGTTTGGAAGACCGTTGCCTTTATGCTCCTCGATGCGACCGTCCAGTTGTCAAGTTTGGAGAAACAGCATGTTGTGCTCTCTTCGCTCAACCGCCATGGAATCTTGTCGAATTTTGTGCGAAGCATCAAGGATTCGGATGCACGGCTCCAGTCTGTGCTGAAGCCTGATCCTGGTGAGCCCATTCAGGTATTTCTTGATTTTGAAAAAGGATTCAGGTCCGACTATCCTAGATGACCTTAATTCGCTGTATGTCTATGAGGCGAAGACGTCTTTGTTCATCAGAATGACACAAACTCGTGCTGGTGCCGAACGCCTTCTCGAAGCGCGACTCCTGCCTATCCTTGCACAATGCGACTATCTCGACACCAGACCAGAAGCTGATCAAGCTTTTATCGGTAACTTGTCTTCCAGTTCTGAACTTACTCGTACTAACGATATAATACAGACCAAGATTCTTTCCTGCCATCTGCGATTCAGAGATACCACCAGCTTTTCATGCCTGCCCTGCAAGTCGTAGATGGCATGCTTGCGACGCTTGGTAGCAGACATACCACCGCAACCCATCAGGTCAGTTTCCGCGTACCTCGATGTGTATAAACTCTAATAATATAAGCTAGGCTTTGGAATTCCTATCCGCCCACGGTTCGACAATCGCCATTCTACTGAAGAACGAGGCAGAGCAGGTTATCCTACCAACGTTGGAGGAGATCCACCTGATCGTGGCGTTGTGCACAAACATCCTACCATCCGTTCCCAAGACGGAGCTTGTCAGTCACTTTCGAACCCATTTCAGAGTACATTCTCAATATTCTCGCCCTCTTTCTAGTTGTCTCCTAATTCTGGATTCGGTGCCATCCACCTCGCCATTCTCGGTCTATCAACAAGATGCCTTGCGCGAGGCAAAACCTTTGCGCAAGTCATGCCAATCACTGAGTCGGATATCAAGCTAAGCAACGCATACGCGTTTGGTCAGTTTCGTATCTCTGTTGCTAGCATTGGCCCTGCGATTGACTGCCATTTGTCTGCAGGCCACGGAAATCAGACCAAGTTCGACGTCAAGGTCCAGCGCCAGGAGAGGCGACTGAGGAAGAGTATCGTGTCGTACATCGGGGCCTCGAGCGAGTTCACAGAGCCTGAGATAACACTCGTCCTCTCGCCCGTGACGATCACACCTCGAAACGAAGAGCGGGCGTCCCATTTCGCAGGTAAGTTTGGACGGGCAATTTGTAAGCGACATTGGCCAACCCGTTTTCAAGCCACTGTACCCACCGTCGGCGATGCCCTTGTTGCTTTGGATGATATTTGCAACGACCTCGCCGAGACTCTGAAGCAAATATCGAGGATCGGTGCTGAACTGGCCAACAAGGACCAGATTGGGTTGGAAAGTGCACAGGAGGTAGGATTTCCTCACTCCCTCTTAATGACTCCGACTCATCTCGGGTCTCAAAGATTCTGCGCGACATTGACCCCGTGCTGCTCCGCGATCTCGAGATCGAGCAAAAACGCGCCCTGCTCGCCCAAGAGCTCACACACACCCGCTCCGCCGCACAGCACGATGCCAAGGTGTTGCTTGCGTCGCTCGAGATGGTGCTACTCGTCATCTGGCGGCACCTGGCATACTATGCCGAGCCGCGACACATGGGGCTCCCGCCGGCCAAGGCGACGGTGTCAAACGCGATGCGCCTGCTCGCGACCAGCGAGCCGGAGGTGTTCAGGAAGGAGGTCGGGGTTAAGATCCAGCCGGCGCTAACGCGGCTTGCAGGGCTCGAGCTGGATCGGGAGACTTTTGGGAGGGAGTATCAGGATAATCAGGGCTATATCCAGATTATGTGTCGGAGGTTGAGGGATAGTGCGGGCTTGCATGATGAGTCGTCTGTGGGTGATAGCGAGTAGGATCTATTTTGTCGAGGGTCGCGACTGGAGGAGCATTTGCTATCGTGTTGTATTGATGTCATTCCCAAATCTGCTTTGCTGCCTGCACTGCAACGCTGACTAAAAGCCAAGGGGAATTAAATTATGGATGGCGTAAGACCGCGACCGACAAGAATATAAATAACTCAGCCTAACGATATCTGATTCCTGTTCCCACTCCTCTAGGACTATCGTGGCAAGAGGCTGCCTGCTCCACGGAGCGCCAACGAGCCCCCAAGCCGTAGCGTTTGAGTGCCGCCGGGGAAGTACGCCAGGACGTATGCTACCAATGAAACTACCTGGTTGGTGGAGTCAGTGTTGGAAATGGGCTGAAAGGTGTGCATCCACGTACTTGTACAGCTCCGCAAATTAGGGAACCAAAATATGAGTGCGCCTGTTCGGAGATTGTTAAGTAGGATGGGTATGGATGTGGGATAAAGAGCGACACGCACTCCCAAGGAAAAATACAACGTCAGCCCGAGGCTTGAGAAGTAGATGAGAGAGAACGGGAGGCGTTCTTTCGAGATGAGATGCTTCATGTGGTTTAGTGGGCCTATCAGTACTGAGAATCTGGAGTACGCAAGGTTGAGCAAGGTATGTGGAAAGGCAGTCGTGCATAGAAACGAGACTCACCCGAACATGACCAGCAGGCTTCCCAAACTACGATGACGCAACATTCAGTCATTGAACAGATATGAAGGTAACCTGGTCGATCTACCTAAAGGAAAGCGCAAATTTGGCCGGACTTTGGGGGAATTAAGAGGGATTTTGAATGGGTAGAGGTATGTGACGTACCGGATCGCGAGCAGCGGGAGCGTCAAGAACGCCACGAAGAAACAGACAGCTGCGCCTATTAGACATCCTCCAAAGCCCAACAATCTGAGAGAAGATGTTAGATTCCATTTGCTCCTCATTGAAAAGCACTGGAACGCACCTCTCCCATCTCGACAGCGCGAACCAAGCCTCCTCCTCATTGGACTGGTCGTTCGACCGCAGTGGTATGTAATCGCCCGCAACTGCATTGTAAAAGCGTGAAAATGGGTTCCCAGGCTGTGATTGCTGGGGTGCTGGTTGCGAATCGTTGGTGTTGCCCCTTGCCCAGCGGAATTGAGAGAGATTAGCGCGGAAACTCTGTTCTGTCGGTGGAGGCATAACTTCAAGGAGCCGTGCAGAACTGTAAACTGAGCATAAACAACCATAAATGCATCAGACCCGCAGCGAACGGCCCGGGCCCTTTCCCGAACTTGGCCGCCAGGACGGTTTACCGACCAAACTACTGGGTATAAAAAGAAAGAAAAGAAAGAAAAGAAATCGAAAAAGGAAAGAATGGGGTGCTCTTATGCCAGGACAGTTCACGCCTGACGAGTCCACCACAAAGGGGCTAACTCTGAGTTCATCAGCACCGAAGTACGAACACTTGACTTATTTTTGATCATATATTTTAATCCTATGGCACATTAGTGACTCCCCTGCATTCCTCATGCGGCGCGAGGTGGGCAAGTTGTGGACAAATTCAAGGGGTCACTGACATTTTATTCATGGTGCAATCAACAACATAATCGGAGAGGTAGGTATATATATATAGAGAGAGAGAGGGGGGGATAGTGTAAGTCACTCGAGGCTGTGACTGCTTCCATAGGTTTTTTTGTATTTGACCGTCCTCACTAAAAGTCGACGCAAGCCCTTGAAGTTGAAGTGCTGCACGCTTCACCCTACCTCCTGAGTCCTTCAAGATCCACTACCAGCACCCAGAAGTGAAAGTGTCATAGTTGGCCCGGAATTAGATGGGAAAATGTCTCATCCAGGTCCAGAACGAGCAACAATAAGTGGCATTGAGGGATGTGGGAAGGAAGAGGAGTTCGCCTGGGGATTCAGGAGACCTAGAGCCGATGTGCCTAGCATGAGAATCGAGATATACAGAAGGATTCAATGGGCAAACGGGGTAGCTTTGGGGTTTGTCATGCAGCAAGAAAGAGCTGGAAGAGAAAAGTGAGATGCATGGGAGACAGTGAGCCTCCGGGGGGAAAATGCAGTCACAGAGGGACGGTACTTATATACCTTATCGAAGATAATTTCCTTGGAGGAAATATCACATGAGCAGTGACCTGACGCCTTGTCGACGACAATTTTTTTGTGGTGACCGTCTTTGGCAGGTCGATTCCCAAATAAGGAAGAGATATTGCCGCCTAATGCCTCAATCTCGAGAAGACAGACGTGCCAATCATTCCAAAAAGTCAGAACGAATCGGTACTAAATGTCATGGAAAGCATACATAGACAGAACGAGAACGAGAATAAGAATAAAAAAAAGTACCATATTCCAGGCTCTGATCTGCTGAAGAGCCCGGAAAAGGAGACAAGCTAGTGGCTCGTCTAAGCCCGACTACACTCAGCGAGACCTCTTTTCCGTTCTCCTATGCAAGTTCTCCCCAAAAGGGCCAAAAATATTCATTGCATTTTATAATAATCAGGGTGTTTACAACTGCATGCTCTCCTCTCAGGATCGGGCCCCACCGACATGATTGTCCCCCAATAGTCGTATCTCCCAGTTTCGCCCTCAGTGTAAAGTCGGTCAGATCAAAGTGGCTTATGGAGGGTGGATTAGAATCCGCTCAGCGAGCCTTACCAACCGAAGGCTTTCAAGGATTTGATCATTTTTTGGCCTCATACCCGTAACTTTCGCCCTAGACTGTCTTGCCGGGATCTAGCAGCTCACAGCAACCGCTGTGAACCACAACAGCATCCGTCCTCCCAAAACGTTGCAAAAAGGCCTCAGTGTATCTTTCCAGAGCATCTCAAAGGCGTTTTGAGGACTCATATATGCCAAGCGGGGGTAACGGCCCACTTTACCCAGTTGCAGTCGTAGCTGAACATCGCCGGTAGGAACTGGCAAGTCGGAGGCGGTGGAGGAAATGGATATGTAAGTGTAAGCTAAACTCCGCGATGGTTCGTCAGACGTCTCAAAAGCGCCGAATAGGCGCCCGCGACAATCCGGCTGCCGCTTATAATCTTATAATTAGAGCCAGCCCGTAACCCGTGCAACTAGGATTTGCTCGCGCTGCTCTTCAATGTTGAAGGAAATCCCTATTCTCTCGATGTACCAATTTTGATGAACAGCAATGACATCACAAGAACGAAAAATTGTAAGTATGTGCGTTTGTATCTCTAGTGACCGAAAACCGAGGAAAAGATATAATTCTACTATACATTATAATATTCAAATGCCGGGCTGCCAGGTTCCGAGGAATCGATGATATTCTTGGTGAAACCGTGCTCCTGCTCCTTCTGGCGAGCCTCGTCGACAGAGAGGACGTCAGCACTGACTAGGCCAAGAGTCTTTTTCAGGTAGGGCAGAAGTTCGTTCAATACCGCACTTTCGGAGAAAGGCAGCGTTCGTCGAAAGGCAACCTCGGCCCCGTACTGAGCCATCCGTTTCTACAGCCGCGATGAGCAATAAAAAATCAAAAAGATCAGAAAGTGATGAAGTCGACGTACTTTGAATATTTGGATGAACGGCATGGCCCGCTTGTCCTTGATCAGACCTGTGTCCGTCAACAACTGCTTGACTTTCGCGTCGTCAACCTTGTCAGTCTCCTTCGAGTACGACTCTTGGACGATGCCGACACAGGCATCTTGCCATTCAGGGAACATTGTCGCCACGTATATCCGCACTGCCTTGGGCTTCTTGGGGTCGAAGATAACACGATCGTTCGCGGCACCGCCTTTCTTCCCCTTCGCTTTGGAGAGCGCCTTTAACAGGGATGCCTCAGCGTCACGAATGGTCTTGATCGTTCCCCGCATATATGTGCCTGCCTCGACGAGCGTTGGGTCGACGGGTGTCGAGAGCGTCGGCCATAGACCGAGCTGGATAGATTTGGGTTCTCCGAGAATTGTACTCCATATGTGCTCCGCGAAGTGTGGCGCTATGGGCGTGACGAGCAGGGCAGCGTTGCGCATCCAGGAGAGGACGAGATCGGCGTGCATGCCAACGTCGGAGGTAACTTCACGATACCAGTCGCGGGCGCTTTGGAACTCGTAAAAGCCAAACTTGAGAGCCTCCTTGTAGTTCGTCCTACAACGATGTTAGTACTGCAAAAAGGGAAGATGAAAGTGCGACGGTACATACGCCTCGTAGTGAGTTTGGGTAGTGTTGATGAGGTCCTTCATCTCGTTCTCGAACACTTGGTCGTGGTAATTGCGCGGACCATGACGGAGGTTGGCACGATCCTTGACCATCTCCTGCAATCAACCAACTCATCAGTGCGTTCTTGAGGGGAAAAAAGTCCATCCGCCAACGTACCTCGCACCAACTCAATAGGGTGTGTATCCTTAGGATGTTTGCGTTTGCCGTCTTCTCTTCGAAATTGGCATCCTCAAGGCCATCTCCACCATCCGCCAGCGACAATCTCGTTGCATCTGCACCAAATTTCTCAATCGCCTCCCGGAGAGTCAACGAGTTCCCCGTGCTTTTGCTCATCTTCTTCCCGTTCAACATCAGGTGTCCATTCGTGCGCATACTCAAGGGCCACTTATCCTCAGGGAAGATTGCAGCGTGGTTGTAGAGTGCGAATGTCAGATGGTTGGGCACGAGATCTTTAGCAGAGGAGCGGAGGTCGAAGGGGTAGAAGTACTCGTATTCGTGCTTGAGGGCGTCGGCTTTTTCACGGGGCAGGGGCGACGGATCAGGGAAAGGGCCATTGCAGAAGATGTACTCCCATATCTCGTCAGTCATTTGGTCGGGGGTGATGCCCAACGGGCCAGGCTTCTTGCCCTCTATGTCACCTTCTGTACGATCTGGATCAGCCAGAGACGTTGTGAGAAAGGCCGTCATACTCACCGTGCAAGAGCTGGGCGACGGTGTAATAGCACATGTAGATTGTCGAGTCGCTGAGAGATTCAACCAAGAATTGAGGATCCCAAGGTAGGGCTGATCCTAATCCGTAGGTTCGTGCACAGGCCCACTTGTTCAGCCAATCCAAGGTCTTCTCGAACCCATGTCGCGTCTCTCGAGTGTATGTGTTCATCCTTGACAACAGACTATACCCCGCAAGATGAAAACGCCGCGATTGCATAGGAAAGGAAAGATACTTACTCTTCGGTCTGTTTCCTCCAGCTTGGCTCGCCGTAGTCCAAGTACCACTGGTCCATGAGAGCAACCACGCACTCATCCGCGCTGCGAGAGATGACGAGCCCTTCTGGCTCTGCGTACGGAAAAGCCACTCCGGCATTGATCATCGCCTCACGAACCTTGGGCTTCGCTTCCTGCACACTCACACCCTTGAACTCGCCGATCGACATCGTACCGTTGTAGAACCCTTCCTTGTACGAGAGCTCCTTCGCCTCTGCGAGCTGCTTCGTATCCTTCTGTGATTGGATCTTCAGCAGCTTGATAAGCGCGGGCGCGCTCATCTCACCATATGTGGGTGTCGAGAGCACGGGCACGGGGTCGAGTGCTGCCCACGCGGGGTCGATCTTGTAGAACTCGGGCTTCTTGCGTAGGTCCATGAGGGTCTGGTAGTCGTCTGGCGAATCGGAGGGCACGGAGGTAACGACACCTGTGCCTTTGGTGGGCAAGACATTGTCCATGGGTAAGACGTAGACCTGGGGGTTGACAGAGAAGGGTGCGTTGATTTTGGTGCCGACGATCTTGGAGCCATCGAGCTCTGCGAGCTGTTCGATGTGTCCGCGGGGTGAGAAGGTGCCCTGGAAGGCCATGTTTCGTGCTGCACGCAGGGTGCATACGAACGCCTCTTTGTCGTTGGCGGCAAAGACTCCGTACTTGATCCCTGTGCCCACGAAGCAATTGGTTTGACCATACCTGGATGCGAGTCAGAGAAGTCATTGAAAGAGAAGACAGCCACACACATAGTTTCTGGACGCAGAGTCGCAGCAACTAAAAACACCTTTCTGCCTCCAACCTTGTTTCCAATTAATTCCTTTGCAGCTGGACTCCAGTCGAGGACCTCCATCTTGACGCCAGTGTACTCCTGCGGTCCAAATCCCTCTCCATCCTGACGGTCGTGGTCCATGCATGGCTGGCCATCCTTGGGACTGTATATCGTATATCGTTCTCCGAATTTAATCTTGCCTAGTTTGTACAGCTTGTTGATTTGCCAGCGCACAAACGAGTCATAGAAGGGGTTTGCGTCAGTCGTCAGGAACGTCCGTCGCCAGTCGATACGCGAGCCAAATGCATTGTTATCACTCTATGCTGCGTCCGTGAGCAGTACCCTGAAGGAGAATGAGAGACTTACGACCGCGATCGGCGGGAAGTAGGATAGCCAATACAGAGGGTCCGCGAACTTTTTGATGTCTGCACGCGGGACGCCGATAGATTCCATGATTTGGAATTGGTAGGTCAGACCGGTTGATTTTGCGGCAAGCTTGCCCTTCTTCGCTTTAGACTTGTCCTCCGGGCCAGCCTTTGCTTCTTCCTCTCTCTCCGCAGCTGCCATTTCCGCCTGTACCTGCTCGAAGCGCTCAAAGTCGGCTCCAAACAGTTCCATTTCACGAATGATCTTGTCCGATGAGGCCTAGAGATGAAAATAAGTGCCTGGCGCCAATGAAGCATCGATCGAACGCACTTTTATCGGCATCCCCGTGACGTGTAGACCATGGGGAAAGAGGACACGTTTCCCCAGCATCCGCTCGTATCCTGCAGCAAACTCGATTTTGGAGATGGTGAACGCGTGTCCTAGGTGCAGGCTCCCATTCATGTAGGGGAAGGGGAAGTTTCCGAACCACTTGGGGTACTTTTGCTGGATTTCGGCTGGCGAAAGACCGGCGACGTCGGCCGCGGGTGGTGCATTGACCTCGAAGAGCTTCTCGGACTGCCAGCGTTCTTGATATTTCTTCTCAAGAGCCTTCAGATGATCTCTTTTCGCTGTCTGTGGGGAAGGGTGAGCACAATAGCAAGCTATGCTAGGGTGAAGGTCAGACCTGGGCGAGCTCGATGGTCTGTGCCATGCCTCTGGTGAAGAGCAATAGTGAGCGAGAGGTACAAGGACGCGAAAGAATCGCTGGTATGCACCAAAGACCAGCTATCGTGGCTATTCTGTATCGAGTAAATCAGTGAAAGAACTTTACAAGCTCGCGGCTTGTAATTCGTCGTCGGTCGAGTCACGCAACGAAATTTCCGGGCAAATTAGCCGATCTAATCTAATCAACATGATCCATCTTGGGTTGTAATTATAAGGGAGGTGAGCTAACGCTCAGTACGGAACACGGAGCAAATTGGGCCGCTGGGAGGCGGGACCCAATTTGCTCGATGATAATTTGGCTCGCTCTTGACTCTCCCGTGACCGGAAAAAATTATGATATTATGTCCTTGTGTGTAAGCTAGAGGTGAAACGAGGTAGTGAATAAACAATTATTATGGACGATGAGTGTTAGGCTAAATCTAGGGATGGGTAGGCGGGCAAGAAGCGAGTGTGTGCGAGAAGTCGCCGGTGGCGGCTTTCGAGATGTACGCGCCGCGACTTCGAGCGAAGAAAGAATGTAGCGTGAGAAAGGTGCACTCCTCTGACTATAACGCTCGGCTAGACGCAAGTGCCAACTTCCACTTCGGTTCGTCGGCACCGGGGCTAAAGAATCTGCAAGCAAACTGGGTCCTGTTCGGGTGACCTCGGGGTTGTGCATTAGCGCTTGTTTTTTCGTTTTTGTTGTTAGCCGAGTTAACTCGTGGTATGCATATAGGGTTTTCTATCCTAAGTTGGTGTCTCGCTGTACCATCAGGAGGCGGGTCTGCTTGATTTGTACGGATGTCTAAATTTGATTATTCACGGGTTTTGCGATTGGGTCCTCAACACCGTCTTGATGATTATGCACGTAGGTATATTATAGCACAGTAGGATCTATTGAGAATTAACATTGACGTGGCGAAACTCTGTTCGTAGCGAGCCTTCCTCCGCTCTACAGTACTGAGAGACAAAGTACCGAGTTACAGGAAATTCGGAGGTCCACAAACTTAGCCATGACCGAGAGAGCTACAGGAAATCGGACCAAACCTCATCATTCACTGATATTTATTCTCTTGTTCCTTTGACTTGAGACACAATAGTTACATCATTGTAAAGCTGAGATACAAGGGACCAATCCCGTGCATAAATTTGAGGGAACGAGATGGATGAGTGGTCGCAAAACGCGGCAGTTTGTTTGCAAGCCGTGGCATGTGATAGTATACCGGTACTCAATATACCCCCAGGACGCACTCGACGCACTCGGGATCTACGAGACCATGTCTACTGCCGAAAGCTTACGCAGTCTCTCCTATTGCCGTCTCTCCTACTGCCGAAACATTACGCACTACAAGGGCGATGGTGTACTTAACCCAGGTGCCGGAAGTTCGTTTCCCTCTTGGACAAAGCCATGACAAAGGTCGCTATACCTGATATCCAACGCGCGTGGGTCAACGTTAGAAGAGGGACTCCAGCTGAAGCTCTTGTATTGAAGTCGGATTGGCCTGTGTCCAAGAAGCTAGCACCAGGCGAGGTCCTGCTGAAGGTACATGCAGCTGCACTTAACCCGATGTACGCGTCTTGTTATTTTGACATTTACCAATGCTGACTTTCTTCCGACCATAGTGGATATAAGTTCTTTGCAGTTCTCCCGAACTTCTTCGCCAGGAGGCCACGCGTGCCAGAATACGATTTATCAGGCGTCGTAGTCGACACGAATAAGACTCGATTCAGGCCCGGGGATGAGGTCTACGGCTGGGTTCCGTCGAGTATGCTTGCATTTTCAGAGACCTGTTGTCATAACTAATTTTTAACCTTGTAGAACAATTTCGGTATAAGGAAGGGGCTCTCTGCCAATACGTTAAGGTTTCAGAGGATTGGATTGTCCCGCGACCCCATAACGTTACCCCTACACAAGCGGCGGGCTTAACTCTCGCAGGACAGACAGCCTATACCGCGCTTATGAGGCGCATCAACATTCAACCCGGCCAACATATATTTGTTAACGGCGGCAGTACAGCGGTTGGAGCCTTTGCGATACAACTCGCTAAAATAAGAGGAGCGAAAGTAACGGCAAGTGCTTCAGGCAGGAATGAAGAGTTCGTCCGGCGTATGGGTGCCGACAAAGTGTGTCCTTTGTCAGTTTTGCAAGCGTTCTGCACACTCATCTTGTTACATCGTGCCCTTAGTTCGTTGACTATACAAAGGAATCCGTTTTGGAATATATGGAGAGCTTTGCGAGAACATCGAACTCAAAATTCGACTATATTCTCGAAGCTGTGGGAATCAGTGACCCAACTATGTATACAGCCAGCGACTCGTATCTATCTCCTCAAGGGGCTTTCTTGTCCGTTGGTGTCCAGCCGCAGGATATGTCGCTCCTCGAACTTCTGAACGTCGCGAAATGTTTTGTGGCTATGTTCCGACCGAAATTTTTGGGCGGCAACAAAGCTCGTTGGATGTAAGTGACTTACGTTTCTTCCGAGAGATCTTCCGCTCATGAATTGCAGAAACATATTTGTGTTCAATCATACCGAAGACATGGAACAATTCCAGAAATACGTGGCCGAAGGTATTGATGATGTCCCTTATAGCGTCCTTAGGAAGACTGATGTAACATAGGATCCCTTCGGCCAATCGTCGACTCTGTATACGACTTCGACGATGCTCTCAAGGCGTACGATCGCATCATGAGCAAACGAGCGACTGGTAAAGTGGTAGTCAGAGTTGATACAACTTCTGAGTGACGTTTACATAAGGGTGATAAAGCTAGGTCCCTAGATAAAGTACTTGCGCCACACTCCCCGCATGACGCCATCTATCAATCACGGGTGCTGTCGTTCCGAGAATCTAAGTCTTTGATGTTCGGTCAAGTTCGAGACGAGGAGTAACCAGTCTGCCCACAGTTTTTGACAGCTTCGCTGTCTCATTTCATGCCCGTAGCGCGCGTGACAAGTGATACTTAGCCGCGTCGGCCCGGGAGGGATCTAATTCAATCTCTGCCATGCGTCTCTGCGTCCACTCCTGGCGTGGCGAAGTACTGGCGCCATGTATATACGCAAAAGGCATTCTGGCGGTGCTAACCTTGTGCTTCGAAATTCGAACTTTACCGGAGTAACAATGACTTTCAAAGAGCAAGAATTTCATAGGCTGAACTACTTCCACAGAATCGAACTCGGTACAGTACAATCACTGTGAAGTATTCGGAATTCATAGTAAGTAATGTGGTAGAAAAGGTTTACTGGCTCTAGATGAGGATAGAAGTCGCCATGATATTGGGATCCAGGACGGCGTACTCGGTGCCCTGGTCGTCCATCTGAGCACTGATTGCCTTGAACGACGCCTCGAGGCCCTTGACATCCTCTTGCAACACCTTAGCCGCCTGGTTGATGGCCGAGTTCCAACTTTTCGCAGCGTTCTTCGCATAGGACACAATATTGTTCTCTGGCTCGACCTCGGCTGAAAGCAGGTACGGGACCTGCGCCATCATAAGCCAAGTGTTGCGCGACTGGAGAGGGAGGGCCTTCAGGACGTCCGCTTCCTTGTAAGCCGCCAACTCCTTGAGAGAAGTGGGCAGCGGCGCGAACAGCGCGGAAGGCCTGTTCGGGACGTAGGTCAGGTAGTACTGCTGGAGATAGTTGATGGAGGTGTGCTGGGGCGACGCGATGTGGATGCACATAGTCACGACGTCGACGAGGTCTGCGAGGGTCTTGACGGTGGGGAACTGCGGCATCTGTCCCCCGACAGTGGACTGCATCTCGGCGCAGAAGTCCGCGACGTACTTGTCCGCCCTGACCTCCGCGTCGCTGCCCTTGTAGTGCGCGCTGAGAGTAGAGCCGACGAACTTGTGCAGCACGTCCCACATCTTCGCCATGTCCCGCGCGTAGGCGTAGTTGTGGAACTGGCCGAAGGGGTTGTCGAAGTGGGCGACGTCGAACCCGCGCTTCTTGAGGTCTTCGGGGATGTAGTGGCCCGTGAAATCGAACGAGTGGTACGTGTAGTTGCACAGCGCCTTGATTTCTGGTAACTGGAGAAAGGACATCAAGTTCAAAACTTCAAAAGACGTCACAGACTTAGAGGGACATACCTTGAAAGGCGCGAGCGCGGCGATCACAACTGGAACTAAAATCATACGCGCCATGGAGTTGAGGGAGAGCGTCCTGAGCCAATGAGGGCTGAGCAGCGTGTGCACGATATGGCCGTCAGGAAAGCTGCGCTGGGCCGCGACGATAGTGGCCTCCTCGACGAGATGCGTGAGCGTGAGGTGGACCCCAACCTCATGGCGCACCCAGTCAGAGGCCTGCGCGCACATCTTCGCATAGCGCCACGGCCAATCGCCCGCTTCCTCGAGCGCCGACACCGCGGGGACCAGACTGGGGCTGAGGCGCCGGTTGAAGATCGTGACGCTGACATTCGGGTCGATGCTCCCCTTCCAGTCCAGGATGATAGCGATCGGGTGCAGCTTGCCCGTCGGCAAGAGGTGGAAGAGGGAGACCGATGCACAACCGTAGCGGTGCGAGCCCTGGTCGTTCGAGTATATGGGCTCGGTTGGAGTCATGCCCGCCGCTTCCCTAAAGTAGCTGCAGTCTTGAACGTAGAACTTGTTAGCTGAGCTGGCGAGGAGCTTGGCGGCGGAATGATTCCCTTGGTCTCTGGCTGCCTGAGTAAACGCTCGAATCCAGGACTGGGAGGCCACAGTGATAGTGCAGGGATTGACGCCTGTGAATTGCTGCTGGGCAAAGACCGCGTCCGTAAACCAATCCTCGCGAAGACCGACATTCTCGGTAGTGTACATGTTTCCGCCGAGTGGCTTGAATGGGCTATAGTGGAGGAGCTTGTTGCGAGTGAAGAGGTACTGCATGTTCGCGAATGAAGGCGGTGCCATGGATTTAAAGAAATCGAAATCAGGGATGAAAGGGAAGAGGGTCTTGACAGTATCAAACAGCCTCGTGAATTTGAAGAGGTGGATGGAATCGTGCGCAAATTGCCCGACGGGGACGATGAGGAGGTGAGGGGGAAAGTCGCCGTTGTGGGCCCAAGTGTAGCGGACCCGCTTGATAGCGAGATTGGCCTCGTTGACGGCGGTGGTGACCAAGTCGCCGACCGTGTTGACAGGGGGGGACGATGGCTGGAATTCGGCGATGTCGAAGAACCAATCAAGCCTGTGTAAATTGTGAGTTCATCACAACATGGTTATTTCTATCGACGACACCTACAGGTGCCGCATCTGCTTGTAACCCTCAACGGAATATTCGAGAACGTCGTGGTATGTCGTCGGAAGGTTCCTCTTACCCATGTAAGGGAGTGTAGCGAGCTGGGCGCCAAGGTCGACAGCATCGTGAACCGTTGTCGACGCAATCGCTGTCCCTATTGCTGTGACTGTCTCGACGGCATCGACGGTATCGTGAACCGTTGTCGACACAATCCCAGTACCAACTGCAGCGACTGTTTCGACGGTATCGACAGCATCGTGAATCGTCGTCGACACAATCCCCGTACCTATTGCAGCGACTGTTCCGATGGCATCGAGGGGCCTGGGCAAACCAAAGGGCATAACCATTGTGTATGGCAAAGAGATCGACGAAGCGTTGGATAACTTGGGTTGTTCAACCTGTGTTGAGGGACACAGAGCACATAGGGCTCACCTTTATACCCCATTGCTCATCGATCTGCGCCACTGGGATCTTGAGAAAAGTTGGCAGGTGTTGACGAGTGGTTCTTCTGAGGACATCAATCCCTCTAGTGAGGCCAGTCTCGTCGTTCTTTGCAGAGTGCGACAGGCACTGGATTGAAAAAATCGACAAGGCTTGACTAAATCCGACCAATTCCTTCTTGTATCAATCAAGAAGTTGCCATATGTGTCAGCCCATAGCATGAAATGCGGTTCTCGAGCACGGCAACCTGAGGGAGACTGGGAAATTCTTGACTGAGAACCCGAATACTGGACACGGACCACACTTCGAAATGAGCCCGAAAGCAGATAGAGGCAGATGTAGCTCGGAGAACAGGTCCGTTACGGTCGCGTCAAGCTGCCTTCTCTGATCTCCAAAACCAGGACAACGGGTGCAACGAGGAGGCCATTGTACACAGACTGTGTCAAATCCAGGATCTGTGCGGAAATATTACTTCGCGTGCAATGACGACGACTGATACGGAGAAGACGCTTTTCGGCTTGTTGATAAGTACGAGTTTGACGAGCTCGAAAGAGGCCGGCGCAGAGCCTTGTCAATCCACCGTGTTGCAGTCAAGAAGTGTACTTCAATGTCGCGGAAGAGCTCGTTTCGGCATGGTCGGTGGTCGCAAAGGCTAGTGCTCAGGGTTTCTGGAGCGTTTAGATCTGACTAGGTCGGTCGTGTGTGGACGGATGAAGATAGCCCTCACTTGAGCTCCTCATAATGATGCCATCGTATTTAGCCTTATTCTCCAAAACGATCCGGTACCGAGAACGCTCTCTGGGTGAATATTGGAGAAGTCAAGCGGAGTCGAGTGATGGTGAGCAAGGTGGCTGGCACATACTGTAGTAGGTGCCAAGGTGGTCAAATGAAGCGAGTTTCCCACAGTCATTTTTGGCTTTCCAAATCTGGCCTCGTCCCTTCCTTCTTTACTTCATTGTGAGCCAATAAGCAGGTGCTTGCTTCGCTCCAACGCTTGCGTCTTTTCCCAATCGATTATCCCATCGCCGAACTGTGCATCCCGGCATGGATGGTGATTGCCCAGGCTTATCCCAGGTTCCAGCGTCTTATTTCTGTGTTCTGCCGTTGCAACAAGTCACCTTGAGAGGTCATGAATGAAGCGTTGTTAACAGCCCTATAGCCCCGGTCAACAAACGCAGCCATCTAACAAAGTTCAACACTCTTTCCAAACGAACCAACCCGTGTCAAAGCTACCTTTCGGATCGCCATCTCCGACGAAAGCATCAGCATCTTGAAGCAAAAGCTGGCATTGACAGTGTTCCCCGACAAACTCGAAGGCGCAGGCTTTAACTACGGCTTGCCACTTGGATGCTTCAGCGTCGCCCGATGGAAAGACGGTCACGACTGGGGGAAATACGAGACCTAGGTCAACGACAAACCCACAATTCACGAGAGACATGAAGGTCGAAGGGTTCGGGACGCTAACATCCGCTATGTCCACAAGAAAAGCCAGCTCGTCGATATTCCGTTGTTCTTCTGAATTGTTCATGGAGGTAAGTGGATGATCCCGTGAACTGCTCTGAAAAACAATTTATCATTTCGTCCAGGGCGAGGCAGCTTCTACGAAGTGAAGGAGATGCCTCCTCTCCTCATGGCCAGACCACCCAAATGTATACGTGGTTGGCTGCCGGTTCCGCTTTCTCTCCAACCAAGCTGTACTTCGCACTGAAGCAGTATGCAGAGAGAGCCACGACAATGGGCGGAGGGCCGCCGCCCAAGAGAGAAGGGTCCTAAATAATGGGTTGGCAGGGCCACTGCTATGGTTGACTAGATTCACTGCTCCAGTCAAGAGGAAATCTATGCTCGTAATCCGGGAAAGACAGGTGGACAGGTGGAGCACCCTGCGAAGGTCCAGCACGAGATGTTCCTACGACGCCTACCAGAGCATATGGTCGTGAACGAGTTCGCACGCCGCCGACATTCCCACGGAGATGTGCCAAGCGCGCGTATCACGAAGCTGCGTAACAGTGATTGCAAAATCCACAAATGCCCAGCGAGCGCATCGGGCACAGCCCACTCGATGCCTGCTTCCTTCAGCGACGACCGATAGATGACGAAGTAGAGGATACACACGCAAGATTAGCATGGCTTTCAAATACCCCATAACTCCTTCTCTGCACCAGAAGCGCCTCATTTTCTCCTATGCTCCAGACTGGTGAGCTCCGTTGTATTCGTGGCACACGACCATATGGTCTGACGACCTGCTAGGATTCTGACTATCGTGCTGGGGTATGCTCCACTCTGCTGGATAGGATTTGGTGTACTGAAGGGCATCGCAGTGCGATATTCTTGTCTCTTGACAAAGTGGATGGATATCGGCGGATGTTTTCGTTGGAGGACCCAACGTGAGTTTACTCGCTCAGCTTCTGTTACTTAAATCTGATAACGTGGATAGGATACGATACCCGTACGTTTTTATATATGTTCCATTCAACGATTTACTCATTTTCGGGATCCAAGTTTCGCCAAACACGTTCGGGTTCCTGTACGTTGCTCTTCTGTCAAAGTGGGTAGCTGCACATCGATTTGGCTGACAATGCCATCAAGAATGTTCCCTTATATCTCATCTCTATCCTTGCTCCTCTGTGTGCCATGGTCATCACCAATCTTCTCACCATTAGGACTTGGTGGGACCTGCACAATAGTAAGTCAGAAGGCCTACACTCCTTCGGCCTTTCTGAACCGTCTGGCGGGTTACAGGTACCCTCGGTTGTATGTAGAACCCACTATATGCGCCTCCCAAGACTTGTCTGAATCACTCTTAGTGTTATTATCCCATGCCTTGACTGGCACGTTCACGCAGGTTGTGAAAGTTACGGTTGGGCGACCGCGGCCAGGTCCGTTGCTCCATTCTTTCTGCACCACCTTGTTCATGTGTTTGTAGATTTCATCGACAGATGCCAACCTCCTGCAGGTCTAACCGACCCTGCGTACGGCCTCACAAGCTGGACTGTATGTACCCAAACGAATCCCAAGATTCTGCGTGATGGATTCAGAAGCTTTTTCTCGGGCCATTCAAGTTGTGCGTAGTCTCTTTTGGTCACTTCCTTCCATCGCATTGACACCCTTTCAGCTTCTTTTGCCGGCCTTGGTTTCCTAGCGTTCTACCTGGCAGGAAAACTTCACCTCTTCGACAGTAGGGGACATGCAGTACGTGGCGTGATCGCCTCTCCTACCTTCAATCCGATCAACCTTCATCCTCCTTCAGGGAAAAGCCTGGCTGTCTCTCTCGCCATTCATGGCAGCCGCGCTCGTCGGCATCTCTCGTGCGATGGACAACCGGCACCACTGGCACGACATCGTCGTCGGCTCTGCCATCGGCACCCTCTTCGCCTACTTCTCCTACCGACAATACTACCCCTCGCTCTCTTCTCCCGTCTCCCACTTCCCATACGCCCCTCGAATCAAGCTCGACGACGACGAGACGCAGACGCTCCCGACACATGCCAACGATTCTACCGTATACCCCTTTACTTACCCATTCACCGCCCGCCCTTCGTCCTCACAAGGTCACGATGACTCAAGCGGAGCAGGGCGTTACCCTTCCAATAACACCAGTGGGCGTTTTGACGTGAACGATGGCACCCAAATACCAGGCACCGTGCCACGCCCAGGACCCAACTCGCTCCAGGCAGTGTGGAACGAAGGCGGCGAGACCGTAGATCGAAATAGAGGCATGGACTACGATTCTGCATATGGCGGTATATCGGAACCACATAACCCTCGGGTGTAAGCACTCCGGGGCTCATTTTTCATTCGACGCAATCTACGCAGATTGATTTTGAATGATTTCGCTTGCCTTACGCAAAGGATTCTATTTATTTAATTAGCACCTTTGGATTAATGATAATCACAGTTGTTCTCTTTCAGGACCCTCTCCAACTTTCTCCTATGGTTGGTCGTTATATTGACTCCGAGACAGGCTATGTATGATACATTCGTGAAATCTAGCAAGCATCGACAACGACTAATGGAGGATCCGAAGGAAAACCTAGTCGACTTCGTCCATAATAGATCTTCGCGGATGAGATCGATTATTAGGCGGGTCAAGCACTCCAGCCTCTTTGATATCTATCCATTCCCTTGCTTCAACAGGTTCTGTCACTTGAGAATTGTTCAATATTTGGGGCACCAGCTGAATGAACAATGAAAAGACATACCAGGTATCTTAACATCAGTCAGGTAAACCACAAGCTTCCACTGCTCTTTCTTCATCCTTTCTAACCATGATTTGCTCATTTTCCAGATCACGTTGCTGTTCGGCAGATCTACGTGTTCTTGATTCAAGACAATCTGGACATCGTCGCCAGAGTAAATTCCTTGCAGAATGTCGGGAATATCGTGGATGTGTGTTTCGTGGCGAACACCTTGAGAGGGTCGGAAGAACATAAGTCCGACTGAGCGGTCATAGACGGAAACGACTTGCACTTCACGAGGATACACAACTCGCAAATCTACGAAGCGCACGCACGCGAGATACGGATGCACCTCATCAACAGAGGGATAGTTCTGTGGGACGGCAGCAAAAAAGGGAAGCACGTCCTTGATTAACGAAACAATGGCTTCCAAGCCGATTCTCCATGCTCCAAGATGCGCTTTGCGAAAGGGCAATGGAGCATCATGCTTGGGTTTCGACATGGGAATAGGCAGAACGCCTGAATAGAGCTCAACATCAGTCAGCAGACTGTCTGAAAGCAAAAGGTGGACAAAATCGCCGAGCCAGTGGAGTGGAAATCCGACATTGTGCAAGTGGATAAGAACATGGAAAAGGGCTGTGATGTTGTTTGGCATCAGCACTCTGCATGGATTGTCCTGGGGCGTGGCAGGGCTGAGGGTGTGGAGGAGAAGGCGGCTTAGCCAGGTATGCAACTCTTGCTTCGTGGCTAGGGTCTCGAGAGGACGCGGAAGGGCCAGTGGTTCGAGAACATTGTCGTCGAAGGGCGTCTTTAATTCTTCCAGGACACGACAACCGAGGAAGCGAGGGAACATATGCCGGCAAAGAAGAGCATAACTGAACGATTGTCTTAGGCAAATGACTTCTACAGGGTATAGAGAGGCTCACTTCCAACAATATGCACTGACGCTCTCGAACATGCCAGTGTTCATATCACATCTTGAGAACACGCATGGGATAAGCACGATTAACGGCTAGTCAACACATGGCTCACGGTACACTGCCTACCCAGACTTCGAGCTTGTTGAAGATGCCATCTGGACCTTCCAAGAGTCGCTCGCAATCGAAATGGTTGTCGGCGATGTGATAACAGTGTTGCCAATGCTTTTTAATTCAGGACTTGGTCTCCGACCATCTGCCTTTCCTAAGAAGTGCATGCGAGAATTGTTGCATGATCGCAAAACCTGTCTTCGCAGTCGGACCGGGAGATTGAGAGTATCGATGACTCAGGAGGGCGAATGACCGTATTGTGTGATATGGAACTTCGAAAACTTTAGGATATCTTTCTTCGTTCCCAGTCTCTGGGTCCGCAACTGTGCTCGGCTCCTAAAGGGACGTCGAAGGATTAGAGAGAGTTCACTCAATTGAAGATAATTCCACGCACAAAAACTGTTGGGTTTGGTTTCCATGTCTGCTCAACCTCTCGGTTAAGAGACTTCCACGTACTGGCAGGAACGTTGCCGTACGCATCGACCAACCTTCTAAAAGCAGGATGCCGTGGCAAAAAAGGCTTGGGTGGCAGCAGCACTTTCGTTCGATCGTATATATCGGCCTCGCCCTAACAACTCCCATATGGGTTCTGATACCCGCTGCCTTTCAGCGGGGGCCACTCGCCATTTTCAGAAGCTTTGCGTTGGTAAGTCGCCTGCCTTACTTGCATATTTTGTGCATAGTCTTCGAGATCAGAGTCCGACTTGGGATAATTTGTGGACGGACTCCAGAGCCTCTGTACATGAGTGCAGGTGGTCCTTGGTGGCGGCGAGGAAGGCAGCAGTCGTCTTCGGTAGGGGCTTCGCCCAATAACGCAGAACACCGAGAACGGAGGATGTCGTTTCTCTATCCAGATGTAACCACCGGGGAAGGTTGTATGCGGTTTGCGCGAGCTTCGAAGCCAAACTGCTCGAGGTTTCCACAATGCTAGATTTTTTTTGCCTTAAGAGATTTCCATACGTACTGACAGGTAAGCAATCTCACATTTTGTGGCAATAGTCGGGTAGGATGATTGAGGTGGAAAGGTAGAATAGCGTGGCGTACAGCTCCACTACCCTCGTCGAATCTTTTTTTGGACGGTTCCGGGATATTTCGTCCAGTAAAGTGAACATGATGAGGTTGCGGGCAATCGAGGCTGGGTGGATATCGACCACAGTAAGATGTACGGAAAAGTCGGGATTCCCTTGGCGAGTGAGCTTGTCTTTCCAGTTTGCGAGGTGAATTAACGTCCCAAATACATGGCGCGCTATCAGAGATTTAGACTCCTCGCATGAAAACCGCAGGGCATTGTGAACGAACCATCACTTGAACCCCCAAACAGAAATGAAAACTCCTTGTCCCCGTTCTCCATCATGGCTTTCAAGTCAAGAGTCTGTGAGTGGCGGTTCATGTCTAAGCCCTCAGCGAAGGAACAGACGTCGTCGTGATCGAACTATCGCAAGGGGAGTAAGAGAGAAGCATCGACCGTCTTGTTTTGGATGACTCACAATGTAATATCTTGGAGACTCGGCCATGCTATTTCGTTCCGGAAATTCAGAGATAAAGAGCGAAAACAAAGGCCGTTTGCTTACGGAGGCTTCTTAAAAATGTCCATATCTCTGATGTCTGCTTCCACCATTTTCTGAACACCACTTTCGTGGCTGCTTCGGCAGAGATATATCCGAACAAATTTCCATTGCTCCCAAGCTAAGCTCATCTCTCGAGCTTTAGAGTCGGTATCTCCGTGTCTCATTAAGGCGAAACGTTCGATGTCTGAACTCTCCGCCTGCTGCCGTCGGAGGTCTTACGTATTTTCGTAAACATAAGCGCGTTGCGTGTAATAGTGGTTGAGGCTCGCTTTCGCAATCTTGTGGGGAGCTTCATGGCGAGAGAGTTGGACGGCAGTGGGGTGGCGGGTGACCCATCAGGTTGATTTAAGAATCGTAGAAGCTCCCAGCAAATAATAATCGTGTCGATGCATTGTTCGTATTTCCCTTGTTCGTAGAGAACTGCAGTCAGATTTGACATATACTTCGGTTCCATAGGGTTCAATAATGTTGCCTACAAGGCATTATGAGGCGGGGCATGAATTGACAGAAGATTTCGCGAACCCTCAAAAAACATTGCTCGGCACTGGTGACATGGTGTAGAGATGAGCCTACTTCAAGGGGTTCACCAGCAGAGACACTGGCATACCTAAGAAATTTCCCCTCCCTGTACAGATCATTCCCTTCCTGATTCGCTTCTTCTGCCACGGAAAGATTAGGATTTGGTGTATTTGGCATGATGGTGAGAGTTGAAGAATAGTAGTTGCCGCATTTTGATGGTTCAACTTCTTGTATGCGACTCAGGGCGAAACATAGATATCCACGCCGAAGAAGCCTTGCACTTCGAGTAAGAGTCCCATTTGTCAGACCAGTGCCAGACCTCAAGGCAACCTCAGAGTCAACAAAAAGTCGAAAAGACGCGATTGTCTGGATCAGAGATTCAGAAGGCTGTCGCATACGCGTCGGTCACCTCCGCCACTCGCGTTACAGGTTGGACGACTTTAGAGTGATGCTATGCCCTACACTGCCTAAGGCATCTAGAACAGAGGTCATATTTCGGTGACTTGTAGTCTGCATATTTTGTCGCGTGACAGCAGTTTGAATAGTTGCATAAATACTACGAGAAAGCAGGGAATAACATTCGGAAACCAAATGAGAAGCAGGGGCGGAAAGCATTACGACGATCAGGGTTTTGATAGATGCTGTAAAGTGCTTAAGTTCACATGAAGAACTCGTTTTATCGGACATCCAAGATTCATGAAGGGCCACTTACCTTAAATAAATTTGATTCAACTTGACGCGTTCGACGCATCACGAATGCGCAACTTGGAGAAGCGATGCCTCCTCAACGTCAACACCGAAGCAAAGTTGAGCAAGACCCAAATCATGAAGTCTCGTCATCCTCACGAGCATGCCAAGTGTTCGACTGGTCTCATTCTCAGCGACTCCGACCCCAGGTCCATTGAGCAGCTCCCATGTTGAATCATCCATCTCGTCTGCCATCCTGCCCCATGCCAACTTGATGGCGCCGGGGTAGTTGAACGACGCGAGGATGAAGCAAACAGGAGAACCTGATATACGATTCAAGGCTGGTCCACGAATTGGATACAAGAACTTCAACACGTACAGAGCCCGCTAATTTCTTGCTCCAAGAGCAATTGGGGTGGCCGTGGTTTGTCTGGCTCTGGATCTTCGTCGACCAAGTCTTGTAGTGCATCGCCGAGGCGATACAGTCGTTGGCAGGATGGGCATATTCGGCTTCTCGAACGGCTTTTGTTGTACCACAAGATCTGATCGTGTGTTGGCGACAGTGCAAGAAAATAGAGGGAATAATGGCGCACCAAAGCAGTCTCTTCCGGCAACACTGTAGACAACATCTGCAGGACTTCATCCTGGGCGAACTCAGCACACAAAGGATCCTGGAGCGCGGTCAGTCTTCTATTCCTCCAAATTTAGAATAGAAACAAGCTTACGTCTAAAGAGGGCGGCTGCGCGAAGAACGAGCCCATAAATGCGCGTGCATCGCGGACACGAGGCCCATTACCAGGATCATGTATGAAAGGTGGTTGGAACATCACTTTTTCCACCGTTCGCGAGACCTTCTCATCAAGTACTGGACACGATTTCTTGTGCTCGTAGGGTGATTCGAACTTCAAGAGGGGAGGGGGAGTCTGGGGTGGCGATGGCGATGATGGTGGGCTGGGAGTAGTACTGCCGTGGAAGCGTGTAGGCTGTGGCTTGGGCAGATTTGTGCTCCTGCGCTTGCAGTTGTTGACGCGGCCATGGGTTCTCTTCTTGTTGTTGGAGGGCCCAGGCATAATTCTGATCGTCTGCTCGTCGTCAGAGGTGTTGAGGAAAACTAAGGGCAACCGTGCGAAAACAAACGCGCTCTGTCACTGCACGTCACGCGACCGTGATTCTGGCAAATTGGGGCGGTCCTCAAAATAATTTGAGGGCCTCCTGCCATCATGCAAGCTTTGAAGCTCACTAAACTTGCAAATACTTACTTATGCTGGAGAGAACACCGTGCTGTGGATTGCAATTCCGTACGCCTGTCTGTCGAAGCCGGGAAAGATGCCTCGAGGCGTAACTGCAAGCGGGAGAACCCTGAAACTTACAGATACTCGTAGATGCTCTACTTCAAGGCCTCTACGTCGTGGAATTGTTCCATTGAAAAGAATCAGGCTTTCAGAGTGTAGATTTTCTAGAGTAGAGAACATGATGCGTGGCCCTGCAGCCCTATGGCCCGTGGAGAATCGCGGCTATAGAGAAGCCAAGCTTTTCATTGTCAGATTCCCCGTCCCAGTTTGGAATCCCGCTTAAGCGTGCTTCTTTATTCGGACATCTGTCAGAGCGCCTGACGTCAATATATTGACACATCTTGGCGCTTATTGCTCTTTCTACGGCAGCCGCTCCAATACACTGAGTCATACCAAATGCTAATCAACGAGACTTTCATTACGGTTTCACCAGTGGCATCGTCTGAGGCCCGGCCCGTTTGACAAATTACTCTGTCACTGCCGAGACTTGGTTGATAAGATCGACTCCTGTTGAGTACAATCAGGCGAAAGCTCACGGGAATGCTGTCAACGCCTTGTCCCGGCATTCCACCTTCTTTCGAAGGCTCGTCAAAACCCAGCGGAAGAGTTCAGAAGTAGAATGGAGTGCCGTGAATACGCGTCGACGCGACGGCAGAGCGGTGAACGGCTATATAACAACGATGAGCATCCCACAAAAGTCTTTAACACAATCGACATCACCCCATCCGAGTCTCCAAGCGCATCATGACCACTCTCATCACAGGCGGCACTGGAAAGACTGGTGGCAGGCTTGCTAAATTGATCCACGCTGCTGGCCATCCGTTCTTGATAGCCTCTCGCTCCGGCACCGCCCCAGAGCCTTTCAAGGCCATCAAATTTGACTGGTTCGACCCATCGACATTTGAGATTCCCTTCAAGGCCGACCCGAAGATTGACAAGGTCTACCTCATTGCCCCGACAGGCGTGCTCGACTTGCTCCCACTCGTCAAGCCGTTCATCGACCTCGCCCTCTCGAAGGGCGTCAAGAGGTTCGTGCTCCTCACCGCTACCTTGAGCGAGCCTGGAGGTCCTGGACTTGGCAAAATACACGAGTACGTTGCGAGTCTCGATGTCGAGTACACCGTCTTCCGTCCGACATGGTTCATCGGTGCGTGTCTATTAAACTCCTGTCTGTTGATCAATGCTAACTTCCGCTCGCGATAGAGAACTTTGGTGCGCTCTACGCCCATGGCATCCGTGAGAATAACGAGATATCCTCCGTCACGAAGAACGGGAGGATTCCTCTCATCGGGGCAGACGACATCGCTAAGGCTGCATTCGATGCCCTATTCGCCGAGAAGAGCCCCAATACTGATTATTACCTTGTCGGACCTGAGTTGTTTTCGTATGACGAGGTAAGCGCCATTCGTCATTTGGAAAGAGTATACCAAGCTGACGTTTGACGCGCGACCTTCTAGGTAGCCACTCTCTTCACCGAAGTTCTGGGAAGGAGGATCACCCACAAGCACCTGACGGACGAAGAAGAGCAAGCCCTTTTCCAGTCGTTCGGACTGTCCGAAGAATACGCTGCCATGTTAAATGCAGGTGAAGGGGTGGTCGCCAGTGGATCGGAGGAAGCCTTTGTAGGAACCAATAAGACAGTCACAGGGACCTACACCTTGAGGCAATTCATCGAGGCGAATAAGCAGATCTGGATCAACTCGTAAGTAGAGCGCCCGGAGATTGCCAAATTTGTAAATGTCTAAATAATGCACCAATGGGCCACACCCTCATCCATAACATCGGCTGGGAGCCCCTGAAATCTAAGAACCCTAAAGAAAGTCTGGACAAGCTCTTTGCAGATGGTATGTACTAAGTACTAGGCAATGTCATCACTCTCCAAGCCCAGTGTTTCGTCCGAGTTCGAAAAACCACCTTTGCATCTGCAAACAAAATTGCATCCCCATAACCTTGAGCTCATCAAGACGCACTGACTACGTAAATATCAACCTGAAGGTAAGGCTCACATGAGACGATCCTAATCACCTAATGGCCGCCTTTCTTACAAGTCAATGCCATTACTGTCCAAGCAATCTTACTTACTCAGCATCCTATTTGTCGGTGCGACCGGTAGCAAAGATACCGTCGAAGTTTCCTCGAGCAACTACAAAGGTCACAGAGTTGGGCCCGACGAGAAGGCTGAAGCTCGGTGTTTCATCCGAACTTGAAACTTAGGAACCCTTTTCATTTACAAAAAAGTCACGACCCCATAATCTTGAGCTTATGAAGCACCGATTACCCAAAGACTGAAAAGGTAAGGTTTAATAAGGTGATCCTGAGCGCCTGATGACCCACTATATTTCATTTAAGATCATTGACAAACATTGGCCGGTGATAATCAGCTCATAAAGGCCCCATTTCTGCTATTGCATAGGTATTTCTATCTCAAAAGGACTTGAATTGCATATGAGGAGCTTAATCTGACTTACCCCGCATGTATGACAGGATGTGGGGGCCATCGAGATGAAAAAGGCGCCCAAATGTGTCAAGAGCGTGGGAATGAAATGTGGTTCCTCGGGCTTACCCGATCAAGGGGCGTATTCCAATTTCCAGTCAAACGTGTATGATTCTACGTTCCTTCTTATGTCCACCCACGTTGCAGGGTCTTCGCTTTTTTCCGAGCTATTTCAAGGCGTGAATTTCAATGCAGGTGTGCTTCCGTAAATTTTATCCTCCAGTTTGTTCTGTCATTAGAGTAGTATAATTAGTTAAACTCTTGCTCATGTGCGATTTGTAATGACCCCGTGCGGTCTGGAATAATGGAACCATACAAAGGTAAGCGTTAGGTCCTATTAAATGAAACTCTCATAAACAAAGCTAATCGAGGTCAGATGTTGGCGTGCAAGAAAACGAAGGCGTCTGGTACGAGACGATACAGCTGGTGGTTGAATTGGGAACAACGGCAATGAAGGTGGGAATGAAGCTTGGGATCACAAGATGAGAGCACGTTTAATGCTTAATGAGATATCTATTCATTGGCATATCTTTCTTACGCAAAAGGGAAATAGAATCAAGTGTTGCCGTGAAAACCGGGGGACTTCGTTCAAGCCAAGACAATAGGCGCTCACCAAATTCCAGGATTGTTGGGTGTTTAGATTGGGATGTAATTGCGAGCTCTGCCTCTGAAAATATCATGAAAAAGCTTGCAACGAAAAGCCACAGAGGCTTATTCTAAGACGGGCTGCCGCGGCATGAAAGCGCGCGTAAGAGTTTGATATGACTGTGGGAAATTGAAAAGGCGGCACAATATGGATCTGGATCGATAATCCCCAATCCTTAGCTTCACGCCACCAGAATCCAACACTATGGTCACATTAATTTTACCTGAGGGTATAAGAGCGTCAGTAAGGAACTGCAACTTCAGTCTCGACGACGCTTCAGTCCTTCCTGCGAAAGACACTCCTCTCAATTGTCTATCATGGCTTCCGACGGCCTCCCCAGCGGCACATACTACGTCACGCATGTCCAGTCTGGCAAAGTCTTAGATTTGAGCGGATCCAACGTCCAACCCAACACTCCACTCATCGTGTACGCGTCTCAGGAGACGGGCAACCAGAAGGTGGCCATTTTTGCAGTTATATCAACCTAAAGTCTTACGCCTCCGTCTTCTCCTGGCAGTGGATCCTCGAAAAGGAGGGCGATATATACACCTTCCAAACTTCCCTCGCCAACGTCTTCGCCCGTGCCAGCGTACACACACCCGTAGGTCCCTCTTCTGAACATCACATACTTAAGATAATCTAAATTTTTGAACAGGGCAAAGGTATTGTTATCGGTCGAGTCGAACGTTTCGAAGTTCTTGAACAGGAAATCGGTCAGTACAGGTGAGACAACCCCAAACTGTTCAATGCCCCTTGCTATGCCGCTGATTTTGACGCCTAGGATCAAAGTCAGAGACCAAAACCTTGTGTGGACCATTGACAACGCGAGTACGCCTAACGTGCGCCCAGCTTCATTGTTGAATTATTTCTATCCTTACGCTACCTTTGCAAGGTTATTCTCGAACCCAGCGGCGTCACTCCAAACGGCGACCTTTGGAGCTTCGAGGAGATTTCGTCTTAAGCCCGAGCGCCGTTGGTCAAATCAAAATTTCGGACCGCTGTTCCACTGAGGTGTTACCAATCCCATTCTCTGTCCATCTTTCGCGTCCGTTTACGCTGCGCATAGTTCGAAAACCCCTAAAGATTCATCCCCTTCCCCTCAGAGTTCACAAAATCGACAACAAATAGTTCGGACTTGAAATGTACCACTAGTCTTACTCGAATATCACCATTACAATGAATTTCATCATCATCAAGTCCGCAGGGCTTTAAGCGCCGGAGTCCCTAATTTCAATTACGCAACGCTCGAGATAGGCGCTCACGAATGACATGCACCGCTGAAGCTTTCACATGAATGATCTGCAACAATCTATGAGTAAGAAACGTTCAAAGAGGTGGAGAAGAAGGGCCTTAAATTAATTGCTCGTGTCTCCGCAAAGAAAGTTGGCAAGGTCTGGAAGAAACTTGAAGGTTTCCCAGTGGTAAGCCTTCTGTGAAATGTAAAATTGACTAGACGTGCTGGGTCACAGTGAGGATAAGGTGTTGACGTCTAGGCAGCCGGGCTGGATTCCAGGCGCGCTAAAAAGTGCTGTGGTCGAATTGCGGAGCTTCAAGCTTGGATCAGTGGCCGGCCTGAAGGGCTTGCGGAAGAAGCACGTTGCGCTAGTGGGAACGTCTAGATGAAGGGATGACTGGCCAAGCGGCAGGCTGCGGGCCGAGAGCGCATTTCTTCTAGCACATGGTCGCGCTCAACGTGTCTGGGCAGTATTCTTGCCATGAATCCAAGCATGAACCTTCGCCGTCGTCGTACTTCACCTGTTATCATCAGCAAAGGAATGCGCGCCTCACGCAATGTTCGACGTCGCGGACTCTTGTGACATTGTCAACAAAGAGCGACGGGACACACACACACCTGCCAAGTGTTGCATCTACTAACAAAGAAATAGAGCATCAGCTCTGGCGAACGGAGCGAGTAAACTAACAGTCATGGAAGCAGAAGTGAGCCGGCCGTAGTCCCAGATAAAGAGTCCAGCGTTGGTTTCCTCGCCAGGCGAGCGATGAAAAGATGTGTCGATTTGCTGATAACCCAGCTCCTTGACATCTCCGCGTCTGAAAGACAGAGATTAGCGTGCTCTGTCACATCTTTGGCGTAGGTAAAACCCAAAAAACGAGGATGAGTCGTGTTGGAAAGAGGCAGCTAGCACGACTCACCCGTTGCGAGTCTCGAACGCAAGTCACACTAGTGCAATTGGATGCTGAGGAAGATATACCAGATAGTCAAGGGAAGACCAGGGGGAGCAATGCAAGGGAAGGGTTTTGGAAATTGGTAAGACAATGGAGCTTTAGGGTAGGCCAATTAGCGAGGTGGCGGGTTAACCGGACCGGCCTATTCTCGTTTCGGACTGCCCGCATTGACCAGCTCGCTGATCCCTGCCCGTTCCCATTCGCTCCAGCCGGTTTCAAGGCGCTGGCATTCACGTCTACGTCTAACTTTCATTCTCCTGGTCGAAAGTCACGCAGGCACTGTGAATACTCGCTGCTTCCCCGCCTGCTCCATGCAGCCTAGGGGCTGTCTGCAATTGACGGTTGATTCGGCGAGGGCTTTGCCATGCTGCGAGCGGTTGAGTTATGGCAATGTTGAATACACTAGGTGGCCAAATATCTTATAGTCTTCGCCCCAACTTCGCCTGCTTAACAAGATGCCGCTCTGAGTGAATATACTTACTCCTCTTGGAAGGGGTGACCGTACGTAACATCACTTTGCTTTCCAACTTCACATCTAAAATAACAGTATCGTTCCGCCAGCGCACGCATGCATCACTCGTGTTGTCTGCGGCGATTTCGTACTTCTGTCTAATGATCGTCGACTCTTACTTTATCAGACCCCTTGGGGCAGCAAGGCTAAGATTCACAGCATGCCGCAGCTGTGGCTGGATGGCAGTGCCGCTTGTCAAGGTGCCCCGTTCCCTCACGCCTGCGGCCTGCACACAAGGATCGAAAAGAAAGGGCTCAAAGCACCAAACCATTTACATGCGGCCTGGTGGCTCAATATCGAACATCCGAACCTTCGAACACCATGGCAGTCAAGCCCACATCCCAGGTATGTAGGCCGGATTCTTTCATGCTAAATCTCTCTGACATGCATACATTCAGACTCCCCGACATGATACGCCTGATGACCCGCCGAGAGATTCCGCAGTCGACGATGGCCGAGAGGACGAAGCGCGCCCTTTGCTTATACACAGCGCTGCTATACCTAACATTATCGTATTTGGCGAAACGGGTACAGGAAAGAGCTCGCTCGTCAACATGCTCGCTGGTCGACAGGCTGCGGTCACATCGAACGGAGCCAAAGGCGGTACATTCTCCAGCAAACCGCACGATATCGTCCTCCGCGGCAGACAGTACAGAGTCTGGGACACAGCTGGCCTGAACGAAGGCGAACTTGGAAGTGTTCCTGCGGTTGCCGCACTGCAGAACCTGCGCACCTTGGTTGGGACCATGACAGAGGGTGTCAATCTCCTCGTCTACTGCGTGCGCGGGTCGCGTTTCCGCAACATCCTCAGATACAATTACGAAGTCTTCCACAATATCATCTGCCAGGGCGAAGTACCGATCGTCATCTTTGTCACGGGTTTGGAGCACGAATCGCCAATGGATGGCTGGTGGGATGCAAACCATGGCGAATTCGACAAGTATGGGCTACAGTTTAATGCCCATGCGTGCGGGACAACGACCAAGGGCAAGGACGGGGACTTCGCAGAGGAGTTTGAAGACACGAGGAAGAAAGTCGAGGAGATGATTGTGGAGAATTGCCCGCAGGTGGCGTGGGGCGGCGGTTGCGAGCAGTGGTGGGAGAACATTATCCGAAGCATGACGGATCACCAACAGAGATGGAATAGAAGGGAGGATGAACGCGCAGAGGAGACCAGCAACCCCGAGCCCCAACTGAAGGAGGAATGGGAGACCTTGGTGAAGACCGCCCAACAATGCGTTTTCCAGGTTGGGAGAGTCTTCAAAGCCACGACGTCCATCCTATGGTCCAGGACCTAGGAGCCAGCCGAGCCCTGAGTTGAAGGGCACTTCCGAACTTCTGTTTTTCGACGTGTCCGTCTCGAGATATGTAGTCGGCATCTTAGGCTTTGATATTATATCTCCCACCTTTGCTCTTTTGATTTATCAGTTCGCTCTTCGTCCCCCACGCGAATCTTTTGTTAAAAAATTTGGATGGTATACAAAGTATTACTGGCGACATGGATTTGCGACACACGAGGTCAACATCCGGAATCTTGACGTTCTTCCTTGCTCGAAATTACAATAAATATTGTGGGACTAATAGATTTGAGGAAAATGCCCAAAATGTGGTAGCTTACCCTACTACACTAGATCTGGTTGCTTCGACGACTTGACACGATATCCGCACATCGATACAACCGCATATGCGGCGTATGCGCCTACCCAGACTACAAAGCCTACAAGAACATAGCCGCGGGCGCTGAGATCCTGGAAAAAGGACCGTCCCAGTGGATTGCTGGACCTTCTCGGGTCAGCCAGCGCTACGTCCTCCGACACTCTCATGTTATATCGATCTTGGTATTCCTGCATCTTTTCGACGACCTGGTTCCAGCGTTGACGGTCGACTTTCCCCGGTACCTCCGAGCAATTTTTCACAATTAATTGCTCTACTTTCTTCTTCGACTCTTCGAACTCTTCGTCGAACATACCATCCTTTCCCCTAGTAGCTGTCACGCACGCGCAAGCTTGGAACGCCAACCCGTACTTCCCGAATTCAGCGCGGTTCGCTTCCCACCATGCGTCCATTGGCGATTCGTACTCAAGGCCCGTGACAACGATGACTATCGGGACCTCCCCTTGGCAAATTATCTTGTAGAACATGTCGTAGTTGAACTTGAGGATTTCGCGGAAGCGCGTCCCGCGTACGCAGTATACCAGGAGGTTGATGCCTTCCGACATCTTTCCGACCAGGATGCGCAGGTTCTGCAGAGCGATTTCCGCTGGTACGCTGCCATGAATACCTTCGTTCAGGCCAGCGGTGTCCCATATCTTGTAGGTGATGGTATTGAGGAAGACTTCGTATGAGTCGCTGGAGAAGGTACCGCCGACGGCTCGATTAGAAACACCCGCAATATTACGCCCCGCAAGCATGTTGACGAGCGAGCTCTTTCCAGTGCCTGTTTCGCCAAACATGACGACGTTGGGCAGGAAATTGGGAGAAGGTCCGGGTAAAGGCATCGCGGGTCCCGATGATTGTGCTATTGGAAGGTATATACTAAGAATAATATGACGCGAGTAGATGGATGTCGCTCTTACTTTCTTGGTTGTGAGTTGCACCTGAGGGAATGTCTTGAATCAGCGGTCGTTGCATGTGGTCTTTCGAGGTATAGTCTATCCAAAATTTTTGAAATAGGACTTGAGAAGTAATAAATGAGGCGGCTCACCTTGCTATTCCAACGCTACACTTGACAGTGCGGGCTTGAAACGAGTTTGGCGTCGTGCCACTGTGCGCTGTATGCCTTCCCTCACGATCATGATGGATCGCGTGTAGCACGAGTGTGAGAGAAGCCGTGAACATGCATTTCAGGCGAGGCCTTCAATGCCTTTCACCTTCTCCAGGTGTGCGACCGCTGCTTCTAGAAGATTCATTAATAGATCAACCTTGCGCAGAAACGCTGCGGATCGATTTATCACTATTTAATCCGACATTTATCGGTGAATAATGCTCGCTGACCCCAGAAATTTGGGATAACGGCCGAGTCGCCGCGCTGCGGGGGGTGCGTAATTGCGGTTGATGGCGACTCAAGAATTACCAGATATAGGATTAAACATACCCGATTTGTGCCTAGGACCATAGGGTTGGATGGCGATACCGTCTAATGAGTGTAGCCACATACCTGGGGCAAAATATCGAGCTGAAATGTTCTCCTCATTATCGGGCCTTCGTGATGAAGCCGATCAGCGACTTCTGTGCCGTGATCATGCCTGCCACAGCAGAGGACTTATCCGAATCCGCCACCTCTCGACTCATCACCCCATGCCTCCCATTCACGCTGTGTCATGACACATGAAACATGTATGCGGAACACGGCTCTGTATCTCTCATTGGTGACACTCCCAATTCGGGGAAGCCCCAAGACGCACCCTCGCATCTCCGTAACCGTGATATTATGCGAGATGTCGTACGGAATCCTCCAAGCATCCAACTCCAGAACCTCATTTACTATGGTAAGCCTCTATAAACTATAGTGAAATATATCAAGACACTGACGATAGCCTACTTTGCCAGTGGACTCAGGACAGGCGAAGTGGCAAAGGCCGCAGCCCAACGACCGCCTTCGACGTCGTCCTATTCGGAGAGTCTGGAGCAGGAAAAAGTTCCATATTAAACATGCTCTTGGGCACCGACGTAGCTCCTGTCTCTAGCGGGGCGAGGGGCTGCACGTTCGAAAGTACAGGGTACGACATCTCCATTGACGGGACACCATTCCGTATCCACGACACGGTAGGCCTCGAAGATGGCGAGCATGGACGGATCCCAACTTCCAAGGCCATCGTCCAGCTCTACTCCTTGCTGCGGCGCCTGGAAGGAGGCGTCAGCCTGCTTATATTCTGCATGAAAGCACCACGAGTGAAGGAGAGCGCCAAACACAATTGGATCCTCTTCTATGACATCATATGTCAATGCCGAGTTCCAATTGCCATTGTGGTGACGGGCCTTGAGCAAGAGCGGGACATGGATGGGTGGTGGAGCGGAAACGAAAAGACATTCCGGCAGTACGGCATGCATTCTCATGGACACGCCTGCATCACCGCCATCCGAGGGAAGAAGAAATCGAACGGGCAGTACTCCTTGCAACGGGAATATGACGAATCCATGCTCAAAGTCAAGAATATGATCAAGACGTGCTATCAGGAGCAACCGAGGCCCATAGAGAGAGTTCACTGGTTCCAAAGGGTGATCTACGAGACGACATATGAGCATCATTGCTGGGGGACTGAGGTGATAAGAACGAAGGTTGGCGACATGAAGGGGGCTATGGACGAACTTGTTGATCGCTGTGGCATGCCGAAGAAGGATGCAGAGGCGTTGGCCAAGGAGCTCAATAAGATTAAGTAGGATGGTAATTTTTGGAACGTTTTTCTCTTTCTATGTACTCTCGTCCTACCAGGCCTGGCGCTATACACACTATTGGCATGTGGAAGAACTTCCTGCAACGCCTGAACCAGCAAATATTCGGCGATTAATACCCCTGAAGACGTATGTACACTGTTAAGCAAGAGAAAGGCCCAGCATGAGGGAGACGGCCCCACAAAGGATGGACAAGATATTCATTGATGCGAGGAGACCCACTGACGAGCCAGTAGACCTCGGCACAATTGCTGTCGCTATGAACGGCCCATTTTCGCACTTGAAACCTAGCGTGTCTTGTTCGCCAGGTGCAAGGGTAGTCGGATCGCAAAGGACGGTCGTCGCCTCCGCAGATTGGTTGAAGGGGTGAATAGTGACGTTCTGAACAGAGATGGAAAGTGCTGGATAAAAATGACTGGTTGAAAATGTGTTTGAAAGACTCAAAGCGACGGGCGCACCTGTTTCTGGGTATAAATCGAAAATGATTCCTTTGGTTGTGTCGATACCTGGAACAAAGTTCCAGCAAGGGTCGCTGATGCAGCTTCCGTCGGCTATTACATAGCGAGAGAGGTAAGCAAGCGAGACACCTCAGCGGATAGCGAACTGACTCCAGTTGGTAGTCAAGCTTCCCACAAAGTTTCTGAAGGTAATATTGGATATCTTCGTGCTCGATTTGTTGACGTTGTCAGGGCGAGGACCTTTATCCTGCAGTATGTCATCAGCGAGCGACGACGTGCCAGATGCTCGAGACCTACTTGATCATAATAGCTGTTTCAAAATTGTGAGTACTTCGTAAATAACTAAAGGGCCGAAAGGGTCTCACTTCTGGGTGATAAAAATACCTGTCGAGACATCGACCAAGGTAATATCCTCCCAGGTAATGTTGTCCGCCCACCCCCTTCCGCCCGTCCAGCTTTTGAACTGACATGAAGGCGCGGGATCAGTTCCTACGTCCGAATGAGGGAGGAGTGGCGACGTACCCGAGCTCCATATACTGCACCATCCATTGTCCAATTCTTGAAGAGCACGTTCTGAACAGTATGTTCGGCTCCGTTTCGTCCAAGAGACCCGATAGAAAGGCCATGCGAGGAGAAACCACAGTAGCCGTTCATAGCGACGATATCGCGTGCGCCGTTGATGACGGACACACAATCGTCTCCGTTGTGGCCGTAGTACCTGAGAAACACGAAATAAAGAGATGGGTTGGACGAATCAACAATTCACTTACCCGTCGACGGTGATATTCTGACCAGATAGATTGAAGCCATCTCTGCACAATCCAAAGCGTGATCCATATGGGCGATGAAAGGAGATATAGTGACCTTACGTGTTGAACGGGAAACTCTGAGAAAGCGATCAATGCCAGGATAATATGATCGTGCATTGGAATACTTACGATGGTGTTGTCACGCGTACCATTATCAGGCTTCGCGTCCACGAAATGATTCTCAGCGCGAATGTTTCTTCCAGGAAGATTCCAACCCCAAGCAATGGGTTTTATAACTTTCAGCCCGCTAAGCAGGCCATTCGTGACATTGAAAGTGGCAAGTTGAGGACGAAGGACCTAACGAATACGGAGGCCATCAGCGAGGCAACGAGGTCGTATACTATGGCGTCATACTCGGTTTCCGATATCCCACCATTGCTGACCGTGCCCCTGGAACCTTCCCCATTCGAAGTCGTCCGAGCCAAAGATTTGCACGTCTTCACCTTGAATGTAGAACCATGGAGTGGCATATGTCTGCAATGGGACGTTCTAGAACGATGATGCGGGGACCGAACGGCTACCTACACTTGGCTGATTAAGGGTAGCATTAATTGCTTGTTGCACCTGGGTTATGTTGCTCGGAAGGTTGAGATTGCCTTCCATATGAACAGTGACGTTTTCTAAGGAAGAATCAGGTTAATTCTGAGGAAAATTCAAGGCCATTCATACTTAAATTTGCTAGCGTCACGGGTGTGTAGATGCTGTAATTAGCCCGCTCGAAGTGGATGACCGAGTCCAAAGCACAATCGGTAAAGGCTTTGAGCAAAAATGGGGAATCATCGATCGCGTCATTATCACTGTGTTCGACTGTGCACTCGGCTGCGTTCGCCCTCTCAATGGCGCCGAGGGTTGACGAAAGCAAGAGGAAGAGGAAGGGTGTTCGCATATCAGGAATCATCTCAGCGGGTGGAAAGGTGAAAAAAGCGCCGGCCAAAATGTCAGAGCATTATAAGTTCTGGAAGATGTGGGCTGGCGGGTTCGTGGCCCGCCTCAAGGATACTTGGCTCTGCGAACGTGCCGTCATGGAGGTAAGGCGCGAGAGACTTTACCACAAAAAGAGCATCACATGAGCAGCCTCATTCAAGTGAAGCCAAAATATAGGACGTTACAAGACGACTATCCGATGTTTATCCTTCGCTTGAACAAGTTGTTGAGATTCTTGTTAGGACGCGTGTTGACAGCAACTGCCGTCGTGGAGTTGAAGCCGCGTTGGGTGCGGTGACTGGCGGAGCGCACCGGCCCGACCGGTCCACCATGTTGGCTGCTACGATGGCTTTTGACAAACCTGCACCTGATGGTCGAAAAGTGTGTACTTGAAGTCGATGCGTATATCAACAACCGACCATGCCGAAAAGAAATGATTTTCATACGACATCAGAACGGGTCAACGAAGGCTCTTGACACTCAGGTAGCGGCTTTAGCTATACCTCGGTACTCTCCACCCATCGCTCTGCAGAAGTCGGGAAGGTTACTATAGTAGTTGACTGATGTAAGGCGATAGTTAAAACACGAAAAGAAAGGAGACACACCGGGACTCCTGGTATCAGTCCGGAACACCATCATGCTCCAGTCCTCTGCCACCCAGATGCACTTTCCTCTTGAGGTATTCTTCTGTCGATCTCCGAGAGCGGAACAGGAAGGTGTCCGTCGTACGGTTCCACGTCACAGAACAGCGTATCAGACATCACGGATTGCAAAAAGTCGCCCAGCCAATGAGAGGGAAAGCCAACACGGTGCAGGTGTGAAAGAAGGTGGAAGAAAGCCCCGAGATTATTTGGCAACGCTATCCATTTCGTGTCGGGGGTCATCCGCTTGCCATTAGACAAAGTACACAGCAGGAGATGTGCGAGCCATCGGTGCAGATCGTCTTTCGACGCTAGCTCATGCAGGGGTCGCGGAAGAGGGAGCAGCTTGAGAGCCATATGGTTGCCGACAGGGAATGCATGAGAAAGAACGGAACAGCCTAAAAAGCGAGGGAATTGATCCGTTCGTAGAAGGACATAGCTACAGAAGCACTACAGATGAGCACGATATCCCTCTGTGAAACAGAGCTTCTTACTTGCAGCAACAGTGATCCATTGATTTATAGCGGTCCATGCTAACAAGGCAGTTGGACAGAGCCAATGAATCTGGATCCAGGAAACGCGTCAAGTGGATAGCCGTATTTATGAATCCATGCGTATAATCCCTAGAGGAGTAAGATGCGTAAGACAACATTGCACCTCAGAGAGAGTTTACACACGGGATATTACTCAGCCAAATTGTCTTGTATTCTTCTGGGGAGTTGGGGGGTCGATGTCGCAGATCGCCAGCCATCAGCTTCGGCACCCCAGTTATCACATCCTCAGCGAGCAATTCGATCTTCAAAGTCTCTCTGAAAGGCTCCAGCCCCTCGATTACGAGCTCGAAGAATCGAGCGTAGGTGCCGAACCCCGACATGCGTGTGACGTCGGTGTCGTATTCCATTGAGCGCGAGCGTGGACGAGTGAACTGCCCGAAGGACATAAGCGTCGAGTAAGGCTCTGCAAGGACTTTCGGGTATGCGTGTGGGCCGCCAAATTGAGGATCTGCCAGCGTGTAGATATCCTGAGGGTGGGAGATCTCAACAAACGTGGAATGGATAAAATTATCAGGATGCGCACGAAAATAACGGGATTGGGCTTCCAGGTGTCTTCAATTTCCCTCCTGGCGGCATTCCAGGCATCACCCAACGTATTGTCATCGTCATAAGCCTTTACCAGTTTGTAGACCGCTGAGTGTCGAGCTTTCAGCAGCATCTCTGGGGTAGCAGAATCTTGAGGCGATGGTAGATTGCTGCCTCCACATGTGGGCTGTAGTACGGATATAGATACTCTGCCGGTCCGTCCTCTGCTTCATACCGTCGATAATGTTGGCCAGTATGAACAACTTCCATTTTACGGTTGTTGAGCTGCATTTGATGGTGATTTAACCACTCCTGGCGATCTAAGGGTTTATGAGACTGCAAATCGGAGAGGTCCTTTGGAGGCTTGTCCGCGCCGACGTTCCTTTCGAGCAGTGCTTTGGTTGTTTTGGGCAGTGGCACCGACCAATACCGGAGAAGCTCCAGAGTTGCCGGTAGTGCGCGCTCATTAATGTAAATCCCCTTGGTCAGAACTTTTTGTCCACCCTCAAGCTCCGATACGATATTCTTGACAGTAAGCATGACTGTAAATTGGCTACGGAAGAGACTTGGTCGACTCACATCACGCGACAACACTCTGGAACAAGAATCGAGGTTTGAACGAAGAACAAAGTGGCATAGAGTTCTACTCGTCTTGCATGGTGTTGTACGCCTCGAAGCTGGAGCACCTTGCGGAAGAGGCCGAACATGACAACCGTGCGCGCTAGCATTGCTGGATGAATGTCCACAAGCGTGAAATGGACATTCACCGACTTAACCGGAGTTTCGTGGAGTTGTCTAGTGAATATGTGTCCCAGATCAGCCAATGTTGCGTAGACATGGCACGCTGTAAGTCATTTCAGACATGGAGCCAGAGAGTAAACGCAAGATATACCATCGCCAAATCCTCCGAAGAGAAATGACCATTCTAAAGTCCCATTGGCGGTGAATTTGAAAAGCCTCCTTCGCATAAACTCGAGGTCGGCGTGGGTCTGGTCTGAGAAGCCGTAGGCCAAGGAGCGGACCTTGTCGTGGCCGAACTATCATGCCATCAACATGAGGGAGCTGAAAAGTGAGAGAACAAAAACATACTTTGAAAAACTCGATTGTCGGATCGCTAGGCAGAATTGCGTTTGCCGAAATGCGAGGACGAAGAGACGTTATACTCACCTGGACGATTTGAAAATTGGCAGATCCCTCAATCGCTTCGCAGCAGCAGCCAGGTTCTTGTTGCACCAGGAAACATCGTGTTGCAGGCACATATCACGAACAATCTTCCACTGCTCCCAAGCAGCTTTCATCTCCTCCACCTTGGAATCTCCTCCGTCGCGTGGCGAAGCAGCGAAACGTTCCACATCGAGTTCATAAATGCCCGTAAGTCGCTTCTGAATGTCATGCGATCCATTTGTTGATGTGGTGACTGGTGGACTAGGATGTACAGAGACCACCCTGCAGCGGAATCCATGCAACTTTGCCCTGGCTAATCTTGTTGCCACTTGATCGCAAGAGTGTTGGAAGTATGAGGGCTTGTCAGTTTCCCGTTGACGACGTTTTGAGCACGGAGCATCTGCCATGCCCGAACGGTGGCCTTGATGCAGGAGACGTATTTCCCTCGTTCATAAAGGACTGCACTATGATTCGACGCGTATTTCGGTTCATGAGGGTCGAGTCGGGATGCCTGATGGTAATAGTTATGAGGTGGGACTTGAAGCTGACGCGTCTCTCACCTCTGCATAGCAACCTTGACTCTTGAAAGCAACGACGTCGGTTAAGTTGAGTCGTGTCGGGCTTCCAAACAAACTTTATGAACGAGACTCGCTTTGAAAGGTCGTTAGCCCTGTAAAGGGCGCTTCCGTCGCTGTTCAATGCTTCAGCAGCCTGCCGAACCTGCTCTGTCGACATCGTGGTCGCTTGTCACCAATGCTCGAAACGTGGAGGAAGGAGTTGCACAAAGTTCGGACGAAAGGGAGGAGATAAATGCGCCATCTTTGTCGGTGGTTGGGCCTTTGACTCGTGGACAACAGAGACGAAGACAAGGGGGCCACTGTAGCCGCCGGCGGATTGCGTTGCTCAAAAGTGTACTCGCGGCCACTCCTCCCCGCTCCGGACTTGTGGCGTCCGAATTCGGCACCGATCTGACTCATGCCGTTGTTCTTCAGAGTCGACAACAGCGACTTCTTCTTTTCACCCCTCTCGCATTGAATGCCAGTCTCCCGAACTCAGAAAAAGAAGCCAGCAAGAGCAACAAACAGTACTAGTAGGAAGCTATTCTAGTCTTACCATGTAGAATAAACTAATCCTCTTGACTCGAGGTCGCACCAACGCAAAATCTACACCCTCCAAGTTCTTACCCAACCCTCTTCCAACAGCGAGAAATGCCTCACTGAACGATTCTTTGCTTATCCATGGAGAGCCAACAGCGAACCAGTTCGGACTCGGAACACACCACAGGGACCAGCTGCGAAAGCGACCCGCGGTACATAGAGTGGTCAACCAAATGATCCAGAGAGGGGAACTGGGTCCAAATGGAATAGAGCAAGTCGCAGCTGGCGGAATGCACTCTCTTATCCTTGACTCATTGGGACGGGTGAGCTGCGAATGTCCTTTGACTAAACAAGTACTGATGAAGGTAGGTCTGGTCCAGTGGGTGCAACGATGAGGATGCTCTCGGTCGAAGAGTGAAGGTTGAAGGCGAAGATCCAAGCGAGCTAGAGTCCAAGTTTTCCCTCGTGGAAGGACTGGAAGGCTTTAGGGCTGTGAGAATCGCGGCCAGTGACAACGCCAGTTTCGCCCTCAACGAAAAAGGCGAGCTCCGAGCTTGGGGGACATTCAAAGCTGTGGGTGCAGTTATGTTCAAGCACGAATCAGTATCATTTAAATTTCTTTGCAGAAGAAAAGCGGAGACCGAGGGTTTAGCTATGAGCACAACCTCGAACGCTCCTTGAAACCCATCGCCTTCTCCGTCTTTGCCAAAGACCCCATTTCGTCAGTATGTTGCGGGCACAACCATGTGCTTGCTCTGACGGCCTCTGGGCATGTCTATACCTGGGGAACGTCAGAGAACGGCCAACTTGGGAGGAGGATCCTCCCGCGGTTCCAATCCTGGACGTACCGGCCCACTCCCGTAATGCGCAACATCGTGGCCATTGGATCTGCTGCCTCCACATCATTCGCCGTGGACAAGGCCGGGACCGTCTACGCCTTCGGGAAGAATTCAGAACGCCAGGCAGGCGTCGACGACGAGCGCAACATCATCGACGTACCAACGCCAATATCCGCCCTTCACCCGCGGCAACACGGTGGTGCGCGCGTCGTACAGATCACAGGCGGTGACGAGCACGCCGTATTCCTGTTCGACAACGGGCAGATGTGGACCTGTGGCTGGGCGGACGATTGCCGCCTCGGGCTTTCCCTCGAGACGCTGGCGAAGTACATGGTGCCAGGGTCAGACCTAGCGACTGCGTGCATCTCGCCGCCCGTGCGCGTCGTCGTTCCACACGAGGCAGGCCTCCCCGAACCGCGAATCGTGGCAGTATCCGCTGGTTCACGATATACGATTTGCTGTGATCGCGAGGGCGTCCCGTATTCGTGGGGATGCGGAGTTTCGCACCAGCTTGGGCTACCGGGAGCATCAGAGACGGCAGAAGTGCCTACGAAGATCACAAGCGAGGACCTCGAGCAACAGCGAGTACTCCAGGTAAGCGCCGGCGGCGAGCATGTTATGTTCATGTAAGTCGATGTATTCTCTTTCTCTACCACGGCATCCTGACTTGTGTTCATCGGCTCTAGAGCTCGGCCTATGTGAAGCTAAGGTGCGAATATCAGTTGGTGATAGAGTAATTATCTTCGTCAATGCCTCATGTAAATTATGAGTAAGAATAAGATCGAACTCCAGTCTTTCGAGGCATCAGGGTGAAGGCGGCTAAAGGTTCCTTGCTGGACGCACAACATTAGCGCATAGATGAAAAGTCTGAATGACATTTGCGTTGAGTACGAGCCGTCATAAAGGTAGCATGGGCTTTTGAAATTGCACCGAGCATTCGATCATCGTTTAAGTACATAATTGAAAAGTAATATAACAGCATCAGGCCATCCCCGTCGATCCAAGGTGTTCAAGGGACGCATTCTGGAATCTTGCTGGAATCCACAACCTGCCCTTTGTCAAGCTCATGAGTGACGTTCGTCTATTTTTATAGTTCTGCCTCATTCATACCTGTCGTTCGGCCCAGCTTACACCTTTCTGGATCCGTCGTAGAACGACTTTCGATCACCTGGAGAACCGGAGGCAAGGGATTTGACGGTGAGCCTCTCCAACCGAGGGATGGCATCGGCCCATGCGGAAGACGATATCTCCGTGGTCTCTCCGTGACAAATCAGCAATTCGGAGGAGTAGAAGGAGATTGTGTGGTGGGCAGGAATTTCCGGAAACAGCTCCCTGACCGCAATGGTGGCCGACTTTTGAGCAAAAGGCACGAGTCGGTTTGAAGCGTTTGCGAAGGCGGGTATAATAGATATCACGTACCAAATGCGATGCCGGGCGTTCTGCCAGGACTTGTTTCTGCTCGTAGGTGTAAATGAAAGTCTTCGAAGGTCCCGCGCCCATCGTTCGTCTGAGTCGGGTATCAATGGTAAGGGTAAACTTCAAACAGGGAACAGGAGGGCTCACAGCTGAGTGTGGAGCGACTGGTGATCGATAAGAGACGGTGAGCGCCCAACGATAACTGTGGTGGTTGTAAGCAAACCGATGACCCAACAAAGTCCCACGCATCTCCTCACTGAGCTTTAAATAGACCTATAATTATGTAATCCTCCGGCGCTTAATGTGCGCGCTCTGAGATAGCGGGGATTGATAAGAAGCAAAATCATCATTTTCATCGAGATGCAGCATAGAACAAAACATAGGGCATATCGGACGTCGAGACGATTATCGATTACAGTGTGACACGGCAGCTTCGGTCAGCGTAGCTACTAGTATGATTCCGCTCGAGCATCATCGTCTACTACTCCCCAGAGTTGAAGAGCAGCATATTCACCCTCAAATCCCAAGTCGGCTTCGGAGGGTTGCCCGAGCCAGGAAGCTTCACTCGAACGACCGACCGCAAATCCAAACACTTGTCGTTCGTGTCATCGGTGGCGATGGGATGCTGGTTACGAATCAGGTCTCGCATCAACAGTGTGAAGATACCAAACTCACTGTGACGTATACAGCGGTGCTGATGGTTTCGCCGTACTGAAGAGACGATAGAGGGCTATGTGAGTATACAAATATCTAGGTGAAACTGGTATGGAGCTCACCATTTCGCAATGACCCGGAAGTCCCAAGTCAGGCCTCAAGCCGCGAAGGAGAGACCCAGGAGGAGTGTTGTAGACGTTTCCCCCAAAGTGAGTGGAGAGGAACTGGTACTGAGGAAGATCGATGAAGGGCTGGTCGGTGAAGCCTTCGCCGGGGTGTGCACCACTGAGAGCAGGGTTGCGACCGGCCTTGTATGGAAGGGTGGGCCTGACTAGAAGAGCCTTACTGCCGTCGGCACTGTGTCCAAGCCAGAACCATTCAGAGGGGATCGGGTCCGCGGGACGATAGATAGAGACTGGGAACTCCGACGTGTTCTCGACCTGCGCTGCATCGACCCATCTCCAAGAATATGGTACCAAAGTTGCTGTAAGCAATCCCGCTCGAGTGGCATCAGGCTGTTCCACGACGTAGAGGGTTGCGGGTGCCACCTCGACTATGAAATGTAAAATGTTTTCAAAATACCCAAATCATTGAAGAAAGAGCGAGATCGCATACCGAAACCAATTCCCAAGAGGAGGTTGAAGAAAAGAACCGCCAGGATGGCAGCTGGGGACACCTTCACGATGGGTCATGGCAGAAGTTGGGGGATAATGCAACACAGGTAGGCAGATTTATGAATCCCCGCAGTCATGCATCCATGCCCTCGTGATGACTGCCAGATTCGAGTAATCCAAGTACTAGCATAATTTACGTCGGGATTCACATCGACAGGTCATTCGAGAACGCCCTTGTTCTGAGCAACGGACGAACGTTCGTCATTTTTCGGGCATCGCAGATGGTAGCTTATTTATCGGAGTATTGTCCCATTGGTTTTACAAATGCTTGGGAGAATGTGCAAATGAGTTGAGGGAGCCTCGACCGGGAAGACACGAAATGACTTAGAGAGGAAAGCACGCACTTCACAATATCTTATCGTACGAGCTGAGCATGCTCTCGAGCTTCGTGATTGCGTCTCCAGCCATGAGATCCTCGGCGAACGACTCGAGTCTGCGCTTCCATGACATGTGTCGGAGTCGTGCTATATGAAAAGTTGATCGACTCATCATCAACGGATATCCGAGTCCGCCATTGGGAGACTAGAGTCGTGCACGAAGTGCCAAATCGTTGGGATGGTCATCATACTGCTGGGCACTGTCCTGTAAGCACGAGTTCTGGGTCGGTATTGAAACATTGAAACTTGAAGAATGGAAAAATAAGGAGATTCGCATGAACAACTTAGTTACCTTGAGGCTATTTCCCTTATGTAAGGCCGTTCTTGACAGTGGAAACCCCAACTGTATGGATCAACCCCGTAGCACCTCGTAACACCTGGAAATGAGGGAAATGAGAATGTGTCCTCCACAACATAATCAATGTTTGAATCTCGATATGTCGAGATGGTGTGAAGAAGCAAGAAGGATGAAAGGGTCGACAAAGGCGAATTCCCACGAGCGGAGATAAGTCTTTCGTCGTCCCAATTATCGACCACCGCAGCGACAGTCACGACGGTCAATAACGATGTCAACCCGCAATCTCACCAACGTCCCCGAAGAATCCTCCTCCCAGGACACCAATGCACCCCCAGTACCGCCCTCGCCAGGCCTGGCGACGTCACCAGCGCCGTCAACACTGACGTTTTCATCTGCGACTACCTCGAGCCGAGCAGCGAGGAAACCTGCAAGCGTACGGACTCTAGGAAGAGCATCGAGCGAGCAACTGTCAGCAGGCAGCTCCTCGACAGTGAAGCGGGCGGCCTCTGTCTCCGCCGCATCGCAGACGAGCAGCAGCTCGAGCAAGACCGTCCGAGCGGCACCCTCGGTGCCCCAGGTGCCTCCAGTGCCTGACCGTCCCGTCCAAAAGTACCGCCTTAATCCACGTTTACCTCACGATAAAGATGCGGAGCCAGCCCCGAGCACGATCATGTACTGGAGTCGGGCGTCGGTATGGGGTGCCATCCCGATGAGAACGATGCGGGCTCATACGATGACGCTGGTGGACACGACGGCATGGCTGATTGGAGGGTGCGACGATAAGGACAGCTCAAAGGACCTTTACTGCTTCAACACCGGTGCGTCCTTCGTCTCTGGCTCGGAAGTATATGCTCACGATCTACAGAAACGATGCAATGGACCCACCATGATACAGTAGGCGACTTCCCGCCGCCATCGCGTGCGCACACGACAACTCTCTTTGAGCGCAAGTTGATTGTATGCGGTGGCGGGCTTGGTTCGACGTACTATGACACCGTCTACGTGCTCGATACGACTACGCGTCGGTGGTCGCGGCCACACATCGCCCCTGGCCCAAGCCCAGCACCTCGACGAGCACATTCGGCGGTGTGCTACCGCGGCAAGGTGTGGGTGTTCGGCGGCGGGAATGGGCTGACGGCGCTGAACGACGTGTGGACCCTCGATGTCAGCAACAACGCAGGGGCGAGCGCATCGAAACCGATGCGGTGGGAGGAGGTGCAGACGATTGGGGTCAAGCCCGGCGCGCGGGGGTACCATACGGCAAACCTAGTCGGGAACGTCATGGTTATCATCGGAGGTAGTGATAGCAAGGAGTGCTTCACGGACGTCTGGTGTCTGAACCTTGGTACGTCTGTAAATATTCCGTCATCTAGCTTTTCTCAACAACTATCTAGATACTCTCGTGTGGACTTCCACGATGAAGCCAGGCCAGCCGTCGCACAAGCGCCTCGCACACACTGCGACGCAGGTCGGCTCCTACATCTTCGTCATGGGCGGGCATACGAGCACGGAATACGTCTCTGAGCTCTTGCTTTACGACCTTGGTCAGTCACCCCACTTCTTTCAGCACCTGCGCTAACGTTGCACTCAGTGTCCTTGCAATACGAGCTGCGTCCTCACATGGTATTAGGAAAGCCACCCTCCGCCCGAGGATATCACGAGACGATCCTCGCCGACAGCCGACTCTTCCTATTTGGAGGGTTTAACGGGTATACCGCATTCGACGACGTCCACATCCTCGATCTCGCGGCTGGTGCATACTTACCCCAAGTTACGAGCTTCTCGATGGGCTCAGCTTGAATGATGCTCGGCCGTGGTGGTGTGCCAATCTGCACCATTTCTCGTTCTTCAGCCTTGGTATATTCACCCACTTCTTCTACATCATGGAGCGCCTCGCCTCGTGCGTTCGCGAATATTCTGTGAAACTTGTTCGAATGCACATGTACTGGAACCCAACATCTTCAGCTTCTGCCGCGACTTGTATATCTATTATTAACTTTGCACCTAGTTATGGCATTCGACACCGACTCGCCAGCACGTTCGTTCAGATTGTTATGCTCTCTCTGGCCCTCATTATCCAGATGTTGGCCTCTCTGTATTCCCATCCGTTTTTCTCGTTTCTTGGGCAAAAATTCGGCATCTCTGCCGCTCTTCGTGAGATGCCCTTTACGCCAGTCTTTTCGATGTATTAAACTCTAACGGTGCTGGCACTCATTCATGGTGCTTGAATCTACTTGCGTCACCGAAACCGACGATTTTTCGTGAATCCGCAGCCTATCAGCTACGAATGTAGAGTATATGAACTGCTCAAGTCAAATCTAGGTGACGACGCACCCAGGTGTCTGTTCGACGAGAGAATGTGATAAATTTAGACCGCCTGGTCTGCAGCAGGTTAGCCATCCATATGGTTTGCCGTGAACGTGTCTACCCGCCACGCTCTAAAGTATAACAAAGAACACAATTCTGCACATGCCTTGCTATCTTTTTTTCCTCATCTCTTCGGGCGTGCGAGACAGCAAGGATGCTTGTGGAACGCACGTTCCTCTTCTCCTGGGTTCGATTTAAATGCTCGTTGGATTCCAGTCGTACCAGCGAACATTGTTCGTCCCTTCAACAAGGATTCAGTATGCGAAGGTTCTCTAGCTTGCTAGTCTTCTCCATCCTCGCTGTCTGCGGTGCGCAAAAGGTGGTCCTCACGAACGACGACGGTTGGGCAACAGCACAGATCCGTGCGGAATATGACGCCCTCAAGGCTGCTGGATTCGACGTTTGTCCATTTGTTCACTGTTGCGTTCGATGAATTGAATGATATTCACGGTGCACCATTGCTCGTAGGTCATTCTTTCTGCCCCGACCGTGAACAAATCCGGGACTGGTTCCTCGACCACGACGCCTACCGTTCTGACTTCCCCTTGCCAGTTCAACACCTGTCCAGCTGGGTCACCTGCAGTAGGATTTAATACTACTGACCGTGCGTTCAATTCTCCGTGTCACCTTTCCCGTTGGCCGACTACTGAGGCCATTTAGCGCGCATAAACTATGTCAACGCCTTTCCGTGAGACCATCACCTTTTGTTCCATCCTTGCATCTCAACACCCTTGCCATAATATAGGGTTGACTCCGTACGATATGGAATACAGACCCTCTCCCCTCAATTCTTTGGTACGAGACCGGATTTCGTTATCAGTGGCGCAAATATTGGCAGTAAGGACATCCATCTCAAAGTGGACCAAACCAGCGTACTAATACTCTCTGAAAAGCAAATCTGGGCTCGGTTGGAAATTCTGGAACCGTGTACGTTTTGTCTTCCTGCCAGAAAGTTGAATGACGAACAAAACACCACCAGCGGCGCAGCGTCCGAGGCAGCCCTCGAAGGGATCCCATCAGTCGCCTTCTCAGGCGCCTCCGGTTCTCAGGTATCCTATACCACGCTCTCAAACACGAGCGCAACCTCTACCAGGGCTGCCAACATCTACACCGACCTCGTTCTCAAGTTTACGAACGCGCTCCTGAACAACCCGGGCCCCATTCTGCCGCCAGGCCTCAGCGTCAACGTCAACTTCGCGTCGATCAGCAACTGTCCGTCGGCGTCGAGCTACAGGTTCGTGTTCACGCGCCTCTTGGCGAATAGTGCTCAGACAGACGTGACGACGTGTGGAACGAACCATTTGACTGCTGAGGGGACTGCGATTACGAGAGGGTGCATTGTGACAGTTAGCGTGTTTAACGCGACGACGAAGAGGGATGTTGAGGCTGCATCGCAGGCGGCTGTGTTGAACCAAATCGCTCCAATTTTGAGCTGCCTCTAGCACCGAAGAGCGGGTAGTCGGAAAGGATAAAGGATGCGGAAAGAATCAAGGGTTGGTTATCGTTCGAGGAGCTCGCCGATGTTGCAAGAGTGCAGATCTGAAAGCATTCGATCTAGCAGATATCCATGTATAAAGGCCTGAACGGAACAAGAACAGAACCAACATAAGTCATACACAGTCGCATATGTTGAGAATGTGTTAACTGACTGAGAAGCTCATTCATTCCCATCCTCCTCCTCCCTGTCTTCTACCTTCTGCTTCTCCTTCCTTGCCCCTTTGCCCAACCTCCAACGCTCATTCATAACCTCCACAGTATCCAACCTCTTCCTCTGCAATACGGGCACGTACTTCATTGACCTCTTGAACGTCCCACCACCCAGTGGCACATTCATCATCCTCTCCCTTGGTGGCTTCCGCATCAGCTGCGCCAGCCCATTCGACCCATCAGCAAGAGGAAAGATGCTAGGTGGGGCAGGATGATGCCTCGCCACCGCCATGGCGAAATGTTGATCGAGGGCGGTGAAGACCCGCGAGCGCGTGTGGATGCTCTGCATCTGGTGGTAGAGCTCGCCAGCGGCGTTGTCGGTAACGTTCTTGTTTAGCCGCCCTGTAGTACGCCAGTCGAGCTCAGATTCGTCGTACGCACAGTCCCACAGCATCAGAGGAAGTGCGTCGGCCATCTGGTATTCTGGCTTGGAGGCGACGACGGAGTAGGCGGCGTCGCCCTCTCGTAGAAGCTCCTCACCTTCTGCAACGTTCATTAGTTCCGTTATCATGGATGGGGGTTCGAGACCTGATCCGACGAGGAACAGAGCAGACATGATATGTCGGACTTGATGGTATAGGAACGCAGTCCCGACTAGGTCGAATACGTACATCCTTCCGTTCACCTGATCAATGCTCTCCAGAGGCGTTATGCTTGCCCTCAAAATCTTGCGCTTGAAGCTCGTGATCTGCTTCTGCGGGTCCAGTTTGCATAGGTTACGAAAATCGTGCTCTCCAACGAGACGCTCAGCGGCAGCTTCCACGAGAGGGATGTCGAGGTGGAGGGAGGAAAAGAAGTACTTGTAGTGTCGATACTTGCACGAGAAACGGGCGGAGAAATCGGTGGAGACGGGGGACCAAGCGATGATGCGGATGGTGTCAGGGAGGATACGATTGAGCATCGTGACGTAGTCGAGCTCGACCTGGTCTGAAGGTCCCTTGGGTTTCCGTGCGGATGTGTTCGAGGGCGGCTCTTGTGCCATCGAAAGCGACCCAAAATCATCCACCAGTGTCCGAGTGTCGTCTGCTCGACTTTCTGAGCCATCTGACGTGGTCTTGCTTTCTGGAATTGCGGTTTCTTCCCCCCGCCCTGGAGGAAACGCGCTCCGGATCCACAAAGACACAACCTGCCCAGCAGCACTCACGCCACGATCCGTTCTCCCACATTTCTCCCATCCGCAAGCTTCGAACCCTCCAGATGCATCCACAAGGTGGGCCTTCGCCATGGCGTCGAATAGAACGTTTTCGACGGTCGGAAGAGGCGTAGGCCCAAGCTGGAACGCGAGACCACCATACTCCCATCCCGAATAGCAGAACTTCAAAGCAATTTTCCGACGAGCGTATTTTGAGAAATCGAAGGCGCAGTCCTGGCTCTTCTTCAAGGGCAGAATTGACGTCTTTAGTGTTGTTGACTTATCGGTGGCCGGCTCTGCGGTGGTCGAGTGTCCATCAAGTTCCACGAGCCTTTCGATGAGTTTGTCGCGTGTCCATCCTGTGTATGGTCCAGAAGCGATACTTGAGGTGTCGTTTGCGGCCATCGAGACGCCAAAGCGTGTTATACTTGCGCGTGAAGACAAAAACCTAAATCCAATGTTCATAAATCGAGTCAGAAGAGTGTGACCTGGCAATGAGTCAGACCGCGTAACAAACTCATTTGACAACATACCTTTGTATACACCTTAGACCATTTTCTATGGTGGTTCCGATGGCTTGAGGTGCTCCTTGTGATGGTTCCAGTGCAACATACTGTTGACAGTGGAGGATGAAGAGATTAGATTAGATAATGAAACTATGAGTGACTTGCTGATGTAATGAGTAGCCCAGGGTGAGTCTTTCGGAAAATAGGTCGGGATTCTCGCGATCTACTAGCAAATGCGAGTGTCTTCCAGGACAAAATCAGGAATACTTAGACCAATTTTGCTGGAAGATGGTCTTGCTTCTTAAGAGCACGACCTCCACAATCTTAATTTTCAAATGACAAAGAATACCTCAAATCTACTTCTCAAGAAGATCTGATGAGCCAGGAACTTCCGAGTCGTCGATAAAATACATTCCTGCAATGTACTAAGAGACCTATGGCCCTCAAAAACTTCGAAAGTGGTTTCAAAAGTCTAGCGGATCTTGACAGCATAATCTGTTTTTCTCGGAAGACAGTCGATCAGTGTCGAGATGAGCAACTTTCAAGTATTACTGACGTGTATAAATTGGATATCCCCGAGAGTTCTTCTCACTGTATTCGATGTTCGACAAGTATCGCTCGTGGCTTTGAGTTTGAGAGCATTAAGGGTGGCTAAGCGCCCGACGGCCCGGATGACCCGAGGGTGCGGTTGTATGTTCCGCTCTCGATCCCGTTTGTCTCATCTTGCGCTGTGAACCTGAAACAAGACGATTCTGGGGCGGCAAATTTCCACCCGAATGCTATGGATCTGGACCTCGAAGCAAAGCAAACCTTGCATGGACAAAGCAAGCCAAGATCGCATTAAAACGACTGGGGTTTATTTAGTGGCAGAGTTTTAAGGCGATGTACTCCGGGGATCTTATAAGAGTGCTAACTTTCATGAGCCGACCTTATTTACTCTCCGCTTTGAGCAGCTAATCTGAGACCTATATATCGGACGAAGCTCCATTTTTATCCGCAGTTTCTTCCATACGACCTCCACCTCTCCTATCCCTAGCATATAATCGCGACGATGAGCGCAAACCCTCAAGTGACCAGCACTCATCCACCCCCGTATCCACCCAACCCCTCTCCTGCAAACGCAATGTCTGCTTCTGCCTCCATGCCTACTCCTATCCCAGCGCCGGCTACGTCCGCTCCGCGTAACCCCGAGACAGCCCAACTTACGAACAATGCGCCAGTGACGATGCCCATGCCAGCCCCGCAGTGCAGTCCTGGGTGCCCCGGAGCAGTTTCGCGCGAGCAGCAGTCGGCGGCAGTGGCGCCGAAGACCTCTCAACCGATTCCTCCTCAAGTGCACCAGGCGCAGAATCAGGGTCCGCCGCCGCCAATGTACGCGGCCGCTCCACCACCCATGGGACCGCAGCCTGTGATAACCAACGTGGCGCTTGGGTCGCAGTACCAAGCAGAGCGTGCGTCTGTTTGTTTTTTCTCTCCTGGACAATCTGACAATGCTTTCGCTGGCGTTCAGTGTTCGGACGGTGCGCACGGGGGTATCACGAGCCAACTACGAAGTTCGGACCTTGTGGAATCATCACCGCGATTGTAGGTTTTCCTCCTCTGAGACTCCTTCTTTAAAACGGTGACTTACGCTTATTCGTTCACGGTAGTTCTGTTTCCCAATTGGCCTGCTCTGTCTCTTGTAAGACTTTTCCTGTTTCCAACGAGACTCGGGCCAATGTTGATTAATATTTTTCACCCTTTATTTTAGCGCGGACAGGCACAAGCAGTGTGCCCGCTGTGGAGCTCACCTCGCGTGAAATCTCGGGATCAAAGGAAGTGTATTGCATAGGATAGGACGGACTCTCTTTAATATGCAGCGTTATGAGTGTAGAGTCTTCCAATTGGAAAGATATCTACTACACATTAGATGCTGTATGTTGTACTATTTGCGCTCGATTTCGAAGGGTAACCAGGAATTATGTTTTTGATACTCTGAAATTCGGAACGAACGTCGAAGTCACTGCGGAAACTGAAATTGTCAGCCCCGTCATGGTTGCCATAAATTCTGAGCAAACTAATACTACAAGTACAATAAAGGTAAAATTCTTTGCAATACAGTGTTTATTCCTTAGTACCTCTCTCCTTGAGCGCGAAGCTCACCCTTCTCCTGCAGTGCAGGATTATGGGCCAATTTCCCAGCAAGCTGAATAAAAAGTAAAGTCATCATCCGTAGATGTAACAACAATTGAAGGAACGTACCTCTTCGGTCTTCCCAACGATCTTGTCGCCAACGGTGGGCTTGTGCTGAGCTCCATGGCCCGCCTGGTGACCAGTCTGATGGGTAATACTCGTGCTCTGATCCTCCCGACGCTCGTTTCCAGATGTTCCTCCAGGGCCAACAGGCGACTGGGTCGATATACCCTGTTGGTCCCCAACCCCGGGAGGGCTCGGGAGCTCTTGCTCGCTCTTGTGAACACCTTCCGCTCCAGGTGCTTGCCCACGGTCAACACCGATAGGTGTGTGCTCGTGCGACGTCCCAAGATAAGTGGTCGGGCTCGGCTTGTGTGTGGCGTGGTGCGATGGGATAGTGCGATGGGGTCCCTCTGCCGGAACAGGGGGTAATGTAGTGTGGTCCATGGTCTCGGGGGAGTAATCGAAGGTTGGCGCGCCACCGGTCGCACCAGGAAGCGGTTCGTTCTCGCGGTGAACGTGGTGATGAGGTCCAGTGCGCAATTCTTCGGTAATGTTCGTGGTCGACATGTCGTTGTTTAGGATTCGGTGACGAGACGAACAGAGGTTATTATATGATAAAGGAAGGTGACGTCATGATGGTGTGGCGCACCGGATCATCGAAGCGTCATCGAGTCGTCGAAGAAATGGAGACCAGACTACTCTAAAGATAGTACAGCGCTGAGTTCGAGCACATAATGTGGAATCTATTGCCTGCACGATACCTACGTTGAGTCGTGCGGCGTAGTAATCAAATTATCATAAGATACATACAATGCAATCATGGTCATCATAAAGCTACCCGAATGAAGTGCGAAAGATACAGACTATGTTACGGCTATGGCACGGGCCTCGACCCACCCGGAGCCCCTGGCTCCCATTGCACTGGGCTATCGAGGTCCCTGGAATAGCGGGTGGGATGCACATCAACATCAGGCTCCAGAGTGCCGCTCGGATCTCTAAATGTAATTCGAGCAGGTTTTCGCGTACTGGACGCTCGTGGAGGGACTGACGCTCTCGTGTCGGTTCCGCGCTGCGTTCTTGGAATGGGGAGCATGACGGTGTTTTCTGTCTTACTCGTTTTGAGTTCTTCCGCTGTTGGTGCAACCATGGCACGCAGATTGAGGAGCATGTGTGAGCCGAGAATGCATCCAGCTGTTGCTGATGGGCTTGGAGGGGATAAGCGCAAGATTCAGACCGAAAGGTGGAGATAGCGCACGTTACGAGCAGACTCGACAAAAAGGGAGGGCCGAATTGGAATACAAAAAAATTCGCCAGTAAGAGAGCTGAAATGTTTTAGATCCAAGCCAAGAACCGGACTGTGGATGAGAGGGCCGGCGCACCGAATACACTAAGGAAAAATGTCAGGTATTCTTACGAAGAGGAGAGAAACGAACTTACACGGAAAAGTACACTGTCGAATCGCGAGCCTAGTGATTCGGTCAGCTCACGTTGCGGACACCAACGGGAAGACATTACCAAGAGAGTGAATATTCTAGGGGCTGCTACGCCATCTCTCCACCACACAAAGGCTCGGGAGATGACAAGAACAAAGAGCACAGCTATCATGGCACCCCTTATCAGTGTCTTCCAAAATAAAATCAAAGCGAGGTCTTTACTTTCGACAATGAGAGGCGCTATCCTGGTCAGCCATGTCAGTGTCCAATCAGCCCAATAGCCGGTCATACACACCAAAAACCCGCGATCATGGATGGTACGCTTGTCGCGTAGCACCCGGGTAGACTTGCTAAAGAGTCCTCGACTGATATCACACGATATTGAGCTCTGTAGTCGCAAAACATGGAAGTACTCACTCAGAACATCTTCCCCAACGTAATCCTGGATCACGAGCCCAACGAGGGTGGCGGTTCCACCGAGATAGAAGAAGAATGCGACGAATAACGCCCACTATGCCCATCAATTTCGAGATGAGCTCTCGTTCAAGTGAAATTACTGACTCTATTTCTTCGATCTAATTGATAGCGGAAGCGGATGTCAGAGAATACAAGCTCCTATATGGGGAAGAAACAGCATACAAAGCGCCCATACTCTCAGAACGAGAATCCCTGCGATATTAAGCGTGGTACATTAGCATTTCGTCATCCTCACAAAGCAAGAACGGTGACAAAACGAGTCCGTACCTTGGACCACGCTCGTCGAGATAGTTGTTGTACTGTTTTGTGCACCGAGTGAGTATCCCCAAACGAGTTTTGCCACGAAGATAAGAACGCTCACATGGTGAGCCACCGTAGGTAGAACACACAACTGAGAAAAATCGTTTCAGTTTTTCATCAGGAAATCCTCGCGCTGGGTACGTATACGTACAACTACATGACGACAAAACATGAGAACATCAGGAGAATGTTTAGGAGATCGGGGGCTGACGACACCTGGTGTCACTCACATCATTTGATTGATACGGTCGAGAAGCAGCTAGATGAACGGTGATTTGAGATTCCTCCGACTTTGAGGTTTCGAGATAAGTGGTTCATACAGATGCAATTGAATCTGCGCAAGTGGCGCGTCTGTCAGAGGTGCTGTACAGGTGACAAGGGTGGGAGAGGGTGCGGAAGCGGAGGAGTGGGGCTCACAGGAGCATAGCCTCGACTGGGTATCGGTTCGTGAAGAAAAGGAATTTCGGGATCGTGACTCGTGTCCTAAGGCATCGTTAACGGTACCCGTCGTTCACAACCACGAAAGACGTACGGCCACATCCTGGACACCTAAAGGTCAGTTCTGGATCAGCATCCTTCCTCTCATGCCCAGAAACAAAGCGCACTTCTTGGTCTATCGTGGTCGCGTGATCATAGAGCAGCGCTGTCAGGCATGCAGCTTCATCCGTTGAGGAACGCGATGAGGTATGGGATTGCGTCAGTGGTGCGACGGAGCGGGTGTCAAGGACGCCAAGTTAGCGCGCGTCTATTTTTAAGTGCTGCATGGACGAACGCACCAGACACCAAGTTAACCGCCATCGCCTGCTCCGCCATCGTCTCTATCTCAAAACTCATGGCTGGCTTCTCGAGAGGTACGTCGCTGTTGATGGTGGGGGGTAGAAGCCGTGAGAATCTACATGCACACCACCCACGGTGGGTACTGCGGGCACGGGGCGTAATTGGTCGCAAGGGCGGGGATGAAGGTCGGGGATGAAAGTGTCGGGTGGGAAACGCGCAAGCCCTGCAATCCTCTCGTATATAAGTTCCTTATTGACCCGAGTATCCAGCTTGCCCAACGCAATCGATATCTCGACAGCGTCCAGGAACACGCGTTATGTTTATCCCACCCAGTGCAACATGCTGTGGCGTGTCCGTCAGCGTTCGGGGGAGGTTCGTGAGATAGACCATGGGCGCATCGTACCTTTTGAGTGGAACAGGGAGGAGGTGATTTGGGAACACACGATCGAATCGTGGGCGAACGTGAGATAGGCCTTATATCATAAGCCCGCGCCCAGATCAGCAGTTGTCAAGCGAGATCTTATCTCTTCGCTTGGTACAGACCCTCGACATGTTTGGATGGCTTGGGTTTTGTTGAGACGAATAGCAAGGACGAGAGAACGAAATGAGAGGAGTCGTACGATGAAATGCACATGTCGTTGAACCTTGTTGAAAGCATACGGCATGCCAACTCTCCTGGAGGAGGAAATGCCTATTATGTAGAATGACATGTACAATAGCATCCTCGAGGTGTCGCTGATAGAGGGTGGATATTTACCCCAGTAGGGCATAAAAGAGCCTGGGGCTGAAACTGAACGCCGATTGTAAGGTGTGCACCATGAAGGGACCAGAATTGAAAGCTAGAGTCTGAAAACGGGCGCTACGACGTTTCAGGTCACAGCCTCATTGTAGACTCTAGAGCCACCCATTTGTGCGCCAGACATTCGTAGACATGCTGGAGACCAGGGTAAGAAGTATTAAGCCCGTGAAGAGCCGGTGTTTAGTTGATGGACCTAGGGCTCGAAGTTTCGAAAGGTCCAGGACCACGACAGGAAGAAACATTAGTGAAAACGCAGGCAGACTTGAGGAACGCGGTCCCGCCAGCTCAGAACGCGGCAGACTGATCCGATCCGGAATTTGCCGAGGCCATCAGCCTCCACACAGGGCACTGGGCACCGATTGTCCTTCCGAACCCCGTACACAAGTAGTCCTAAAGTTCTCGCCACCCCCAAGTCCCTCGTGCGCTGACGCGCGATAACTGATAACCCTTCCTGAAACACGGGATATTCGAGTGACAGTCGATCGGGAAGGAGAGCAGCACCACTGGTCGCATCATCATGGGCCGGTTCAGGAGGCTCAAGGAGCTGGGGGGGGCAGACTTGCATAATACGCAATGGGGGGTGGGGACTACGTCGACTGTGATGAAATGAGAGCGAAGGGCCGACCAACACCGAAATAGAAAAAGGTCGGGTCATGTGCATGAGGTACGTGCTTTGCGACCTGGAATTGTCCGACTGACACCTTCCCCTTCTACATACTCTCAGAGATGGACTGAGGGATGGAAATCGCTTCTGTGTGGATAACTGCCGTGTGATATCGTGGCGTCGAAATTTCTGGCCTGCAAATTGGTCCTGCGGAAAACTACAGGCAATTCAAAAAAGTTGCGCTCAAATTGCAAGAATGCACATCAAATCAGCCCTACAACCTCGACGATGACTACCGTAGGGAGACACAAGTCCATGTTTTCTTTTTTTCAGTTTATCATCCACATTTTCCTCACAATCGCAACTGATGCCGCCTTTGCTTTCTGGCTCCGTCAGCAACCGCTCTCAAGACATAAATAATATGTACACCCACATATTCAGGTCCCCTTGCCCAAGACCTCGACCGTGATAGTGCCGAGCGCACCGCCGTTTATGTTTGCACCATAGTGTTCAACCATCCACTTGCTATTCGAGCCACTGACGGTCCAAGTATTTAACTTGCTAGCCCACGGGCAGTCCCAGTAGAAGTGACGGATGACCCTGTCGCTGTCGCCTGGGTCGACGAGGTCGAAGGACCCAGTGGTACCCTCGGGAGCGTTCTCTCTGCCGCACGCGTTGATCTGGACCTGGTCATCTCCCGTGACGACCTTGCCGTTGTAGTCGCTTGCGCTGACTTCGTGGTCCTTGTTACCTGCCGTGGTCAAGAGGGCGATGCTGAGCACTTTGGACATTCAATGACACTCAAAGACCTGGCTTACCATCAGTATGGAGCTTTCCGGAGGTGGCGTTCAGGTTCGCGATCTTGAAGGGCTTTGTGCCGACATTTTTGAGGATGATGATAACCCACTGAGCGTAGGCCCTGTCGTCCTTGTTGCTGTCCATGATGTTAAAATAGGTGGTTGTCGCGTTTGGTTGGCGGGGGTTTGGATGGGTACTTGGCCCTTCGACCAGGAGTATTTATGCCCTCCATGCAGGCCCGCAATTTCTTTTTTCTATACAGCAGGCTGGACGACGTCATCTTTTGGTCCTGCTGGCTTCGGAAGCTGCGTTAAGAAAGGGAGAAATGGGCCAGAAGCCCACTCAGTATCAGAAGACCACGCCACGTCGCCGTAAATCCTATCTATTCTACATTGAAATGGATATCGCTGCGACGCGGAGACCAATCGAACCACTGAACATCCATTCTGAGCAACGAGGGAGGCGTATCAGCGCGGGCTATCGGAGCGAAACCCTTCAATCTTTTCTTCGAAAAGGCATCTTGCTCCGCCTCTATGCAATAACGCATGAAGTTGAACCTCCAAAGCATACTCTAGAAGGCACGATGGTGTCCCGGATTACGTCCTATGTGTATTCCTGTCAGGACCTATGGCATGCGATTTTCGCAACGAATTGACCGAAACGTCCCTGTCCTGGCTGTAGTCACGTAGAGCCTGTGGTCCTAGTGCGTACCTCAGCATAGTCTGACCTTGTCACATGCAGAGTAGACATACAGACAACTTTGTGCGAACTCCGCTTATCAATGCTGATCTCGAAGAAAGCGATGTTATTAACCTCAAACTTAAACAATCCTACCCCATGAGAAACCCATGATCGGGTGGTCTAGGTATTATCAACACAAAGCCTCATACTACGTTTCGAGCTAGTCGAGCACACGTTCGTCTGTTAATAGGAATCGGGTGCTTCAGATGTAGCTTTCGTGGTCCGAAAGGAAGGTTGCAGTGAGTCTTCTTCAATACTTAGGAACGATAGAAAGGAACATTCGATCGATGTAGAGCAGTCCTTCATCCCCATGTGGGGGGTGGGCAACTCGACGGGGAACCCCATCGTGCATTGATCTCTCATGAAGTACACCGGAATAATGCCACAAGTAAAGTACGGACCTCAGAAGTCTCTTGAACGACCCTATATGTAGAACGTCCTGAGAGGGCTAAAGGTTCAGAGGCGCAATCCTTTGGGTCATGTGGAAATGCAACGGTGGCGAAAATGGCGCCTCTCCAGATACAAATTCAAGTGGCGTAGTAATCGATCCTGATCTCGAAGAAAGCGATGTGAGAGCCCATAAGTATCTTCGGGCTTAAAGAATACTATCTACCGCATCGCCTTATGCTAAGCTTCGAACTGGAGGAGCACATGTTTGCCTATTAATAGGGATGGGGTGCTTCAGGTGTAGCTTTCAAGATCCGAACGGAAGGTCTCAGGGAGTCTTGTGAACCAGATTCCTTGCGGAGTTGCCTTCGCTTCCATAGAAAGGAACATTCAATCGATGTGGCGCAGCCATTTATCCCCATGTGGAAGTGGTGTCCGTATCTCAGTGGGACAGCCTATCGTGCAGCCTATCGTGCTTTACCCTCTTATGAACGAAGCATAAAGTGTAGAACCACGGGGGCCGCAAGGAAGTTGGAGCTTTGAAATCTCCCCAAGTTGGACAAGCCCAAGTGCAGGGTTACGTATGTGGAATGCGTAGGCGGCGAAAACGTACCGCTCTTGAGGTGCCGTGGGGTCTTGATTTCCCTGTGAATCCCAAGCACCTCTTAAGGTCTGCCTTGTAGCAGCCCGTTCTCCAACCCCCGATCTCTGGACAGTTACTTTCTGCTCTTCGTTCACTCCATTATGCACGCTACCTCAAGCGGAGCAGCGTGTCGCCGCTGCGTGCTCGTTCCAAGCCGCCCATTCCTGCGTAGTTGATTCAATTGCTTCCTTGCTGTAATTTTCGCTGCTGATCCTGATTGCGGGACCCGTGTCCACTGGTGGACGAGGAGCGGCGACCCTACGGGAATGTCAAAATGCCGCCCTGTCAACAGAAACGATTACTATTAGGTATGAGGACGTTCTTCCAATCCGACTGTGGATTATGCTATTTGACGTTTCTCGTGGCGTAGATTGTGACAACAATTTGCTCAAAAGAGGTTTGTCATGACACAGCGCGGACCTATTTCAGCTCTCGGCCGAAAGTAATCCGCGTCCCGAGTCTTCGCCTGGTCTCCAACATATCGTACTATCGGAACACGTTAGAGGCTGAGTTCACCGGGAAGCTCATGGAATCAACTACTTTGTATTGTCAACGTTTCGGCCACCTGTAAGTCTATGACTTCAGCTTCCCCCGGATTGTGAACTTGAACTACAATAACTGCCAAAAGAATTTCCCTGCTTTTTTCGGCATGTTGACCCATTCCTCGACCACCGCAGAATGTCATTTTTCAGTGTCGGGCGCGCACTCTTTGTGCACTGGGAAAATGTAGGCCACGGAGGTGAAGGGTACGAGTTGGGGCTAAAGGCGGTGGTCACGGGAGGAGGTGTTAATGTAGACTTGTGTACAGTTATGGAGTGAAGGGCCGAGTATGTCCGTCCCGGGGTCCTGGGTGTTTATATGTCTCAGGTAGCGGGGAAGTCCGCGGACTGGCGGATTCCGTTCTAATATTAACTGATGTGGATGAGTGGTTAAGGGTAGACAAAGTTTGTCGTGTCGCGACTTGGCAGGGTCGGTGCCTCGTTGATTTGGACGTGGTAGTAGGTTTTGGGCACTTGATCTTCTATGGTGACATTATTAGGGGTCTCTAGGTTACGTACTTGTGGTGTTCCCGGTTTATTGGGTGGGTGGTGATTATGCGTCGTTAGCTCGTCGTGTGTATAGTTTTTCTGTCTTGGGCGGTTGTGGGTTGAGGCGAAGGGTTCATGAGTTTCGGGGGTTGTACAATCCATTCATGCGCTACGGTTTTGCTTGGCAGACGGCAAACTAGAGTTCGCTGCTCTGGTGTTTTGGTAAAGGCAGAATGCTGTGTTTGTTGACTCTGCGCGGTTCGGAGTTGGGTCGGGGTTGTGGTGACTTTGAGCGCTGTGCTTTTGAATGGTGACTCTCGCGCGCTCTCTCTCTCGCTCTCGCTGTTGATTGTGTGCATCGGCCAATTGTGAGGACGCACTATATGTTTGCGTATCAGGGGCATGATGGTGTGCGCCGGAGCGGGTTGTAGGACACAGAGGGAGTGTTTTAGTTTTGTTTTACGTTCATTTGATTGCAGGTGCATTGTGGCGATAGTGGGGAGTTTAGTGGTGTCTGTTCTGGGTTAGGTCGTATGAATCTGTCTTTCATTGTGNGGCGATCGTATTTCGAGTGACAGGGGGAGGTGATTTGGGAACAGACGATCGAATCGTGGCGAACGTGAGCTTTATATCATAAGCCCGCGCCCGATCAGCAGTTGTCAACGAGATCTTATTCTTCGCTTGGTACTTACGACCCTCGATGTTTGGATGCTTGGGGTAGAAGGCAAGGAGCGGGGAACGAATGGAGAGAGTCGTACGATGAATTGACATGTTGTTGAACCTTGTTGAGCATATGGCATGCCACTTCCTGGAGGAGGAAATGCTATTATGTGAATGACATGTCAATAGCATCCTCGAGGTATCGCTGATAGAGGGTGGATTTTCCCAGTAGGGCTAAAAGAGCCTGGGCTGAACTGAACGCCGTTGTAAGGTGTGCACATGAAGGGACCGAATTGAAGCTAGAGTCTGAAACGGCGTACGACGTTTCAGGTCACAGCCTCATTGTAGACTCTAGAGCCACCATTGTGCGCCAGACATTCGTACATGCTTGGAGACCAGGTAGAAGTTTAGCCGTGAAGATGAGCCGGTGTTTAGTGATTGGACCTGAGGGCTACGGTGTACGAGAACCCTAACGTTACCTCGGCCTTCTCACATTCATTGCACACGAGGCACCACCTGGTCGACTGCCATTCGAGACATCGTCATGTCGTCGTCTTGTGCTGTCTTTGCTCACCACACATAGGTTGGCATCATGTAGACTATTCGTATGTGTAGTAAGTCATTGAAAGATACCAAACCAACCCAAAATTAGAGAAAAGAGTTCACTCCCCCAGAATTCGCGCCAGCTGATTAAAGGCGGTCATTCGAGAGGATGAGTTCTTTGTATATCCAAGCAGCCATATGATATGCTACTATCTGATGGGAAGTATTCTAGAGTTTATGAAATTAGATTATAGTATCAGCCGATCTAGCAGTGAATTTAGAAGAGGGCTCGGCTTCTTGCTGCCTTCGTTCTCCGGATCCTTCCTTGTCGCTGACATCTGAATTTACAGGAATGTCTACAGTGCGGGTGATCGTGCGGATATGGGAAGTCAGGCACTACCACTCCATAACACGTAACGAGTGCTCTGATGTCGAGGATCGGATTACGCTATGCGGCTCTAAACTAGAGGGCTTCGTGCTGACCACAGCAGAACGAAGGACGACAGTGGGCGCTACTAGTGTGGATCGGAATGTGCGATCTGGCGAAGAGACGGAGAGCTAACGCGGGTCTAAATGGCGGAGCGAAACGAGGCTGAGAGCGAGCGAGGAGAGAGCGTACGAGAGACGAGTGCCATCAGTGGCAGAATGGACGGAGTATGTATTTTATTGATGGAAAACTAATGAACAGGCTTCTTTAGCTACTACGAAAAACAGACCACAGTCAGGTATCTCTTCCGAACCGGGCAAGAAGTAAAAGAATCAAGAGAAACACTTCCAGGAAAATAAGAGATAAAGGAAAAATCAAACGATGAGGGAGGACGCACAGACGGCGTGCTGATGGGTCTGAATGGAAGGGTGAGCGTCGAGTGCATCGCTTCGGACTGAAAGACTGTGGTCGATCCCAGGGCTTGCGAATGCTCGGCTGGCACCGTCGACGTAGGCCGTGGCTGCCGATGGTGTGAAAAGCCATATGAGGAGTTGCAGTACTGAGGGAGAAAGCTCGACATGAGGATGACCACGAGGGGCGCGAGCTTGTGATTGAGCTGTAGTCGGAGGCATCGGATGGACGGTCCGTGAGGTCGAGGAGTAGGTTTTCCCGTGCAGGAGGAGGCGACTCATCAACGAACGGCGTGCGACTAAGCAACTCGGATTTTGGGCCATAGCTGGCCTTCCTTCCACTGTGCTCGATAGTGACATCTACTCTGGCCCGAGAGATATGGCGGCAAAAGAACTGACGCATCAAGGTTTCGGCTGTAACGCTCGAGAATTGGTTTCCCAACTGATCTCTTGGCCGGGCCTTTGGCACTGAGACGAAGTCTACCGCTGCAAGCCACTGCCCACAATCTATGTCACCATTGGAGCCGCGCCTCAGCAGCAAAGTTGGATGAGAAGTTTTCAGCCATGGTTCAGTATTACGCTGGTTAACTATTGAGTAGACTAGTTTATCCACCTCTCTGAATAATTACTTTACGCTGAAATCTCAATATCTCCCTCAGGTTCACGGGGAGCGAACCTCTTTCTCTATTGTGGTGGTTTGTATCTTTCAATGACTACTACACATACGATAGTCTACATGATGCCACCTAGTGTGGTTGAGCAAAGACAGCAACAAAGACGACGCTGATGGAGCGATGTCTCGAAATGCAGTCGGACCCCAGGTGGTGCCTCGTGTGCAATGATGTGAGAAGGCGAGGTAACCGTAGGGTTCTCGTACACCGTATAGGGCTCGAAGTTTCGAAAGGTCCAGGACCACGACAGGAAGAAACATTAGTGAAAACGCAGGCAGACTTGAGGAACGCGGTCCCGCCAACTCAGTGCGCGGCAGACTGATCCGATCCGGAATTTGCCGAGGCTATTAGCCTGCACACAGGGAGGGCACTGGGCACCGATTGTCCTTCCGAACCCCGTACACAAGTAGTCCTAAAGTTCTCGCCGCCCCCAAGTCCCTCGTGCGGCTAAGCTGTGATAATATTTCCTGGAACACGGGATATTCGAGCGACAGTCGATCGGGGAGGAAAGCAGTAGCACCAGTCGCATGGGCCGGTTCAGCAGGAGGCTCGAGGAGCTGGGCAGACTTGCAGGAAAGCGCTTCTGCACCGCTGTCGCCCAAATATCTGGCCTGAAGATTGGAAGGGTGGAAAAATGCAAGCAATTCAAAAGCGTTGCGATCATTCTTTTACAAGAAGGTACATCAAATCAACCCTACGACCTCGACGGCAACTACAGCAAGACAAGTCCTTTTTTTTTGTTTATCCTCCCTATTTTTACCGATTTTCATCCTCAGGATGGCAACAGATGCTACCTTTGGTTTCTGGTTCCATCAGTAACCATTCACGAGAACTGGACAAGGAAAATATGTACACCCACCTATTCAGTTGCCTTTGCGCAGGACATCGACGGTGATGGTGCCGAGTGCTCCGCTGTCCAAGTTCTGGCCACTCCACTCGACCATCCACTTGGTATTCGAGCCGCTAGGGGTCCAGGTGTTTTGTTTCTTGCCCCAGGGGCATTCCCAGTAGAAGTGACGGATGGTCTTGTTGCCATCATTAGGGTCGACGATATCGAAGGACCCCTCAGTGCCAGAGGAGGCGTTCTCCCGGCCGCACGAATTAATTTGTATCTTCTCGTCGGGCCCGATTGTCTTGCCATTGTAGGCGCTGGGATAGACTTCCTTGTCCTTGTTACCTGTGGAGGACAATGGTAAGCACCACATGCGTTTGGACAGTGACGAAGCGGCTTGCCATCAGCGTAGAGCTTTCCCCAGGAGAGTCCGAGGTTCGCGATCTTGAAGGGGGAAGAGCCGACGTTGTGGAGGATGATGATCACCCATTGAGCGTAGGCCCTTTCATCCTTGTTGCTGTCCATGGTATTCGAGCTGGTGGCAGTTGGATTTACTCGGTGGGTGCTTTGGAATGAGGACTCGGCTCTTAGGAGGCCTGCTATTTATGCAAAATCTACAGGTCCTCGATTTCCTTTTTGCTTCATTGAGCTGGACGATGTCCTCCTTACGTCTAGTTGGCGCATTGAGTAATAGATCAGAAGGTTGGTCAGTACCACCCGACCGCGCCACATCGCCACATCGCCCCCATTCCAAGAGCAGCCTGTGCGCCACGGACTTCCATACAGGCCCGCAATTTCATTTTCCTATCTAGCGTGCTGGGCGACGTCATCCTTTAGTCCTGCTTGCTCCGGAAGCAAGAAATGGAGAAATGGACCAGAAGACCGTTCAGTATCAGCCGACCACCTCGTAAGTCCTATCTATGCTACATTGAAATGGATATTACCGCGACGCGGAGGCCAATTAAGCCGCTTAACATTCGTTCTGAGCAATGAGCGAGGTGTGTGCAGACTATCGGAGCGAAATCATTCGATCTTTTGTTGGAAAAAGCATCTTTCGCTCCGCCTCTATTATGCAATAACTTGTGAAGTTGAACCCCCAAAGCATGCTCTTGAAGCACGATGGTGTCCTGGATTACGTCCTATGTGCATTCCCGTCAGAGGCGCCTACGGCATGCGATCTAATACTTGGTTCCTTTGTAATCGGGACGTCGATCCCTTGCTCGGATCGATCCTAGCTAAGTAAACTTTCTTCTCGCAGGTGTGTACCCTCGCAGTCTGGCCATGTCACGCGCAGGTAAACTATGTAATAACTTTGTGCGATCCGTCCGCTAATCGATGCTGATCTCCAAGAAAGCGATGTGAATACCTTCAAGCTTAAAGAATAGTAGTACCACCCAACACATCGCCTCATGCTAAGCTTCGAACTAGAGGAGCACACGTTCGTCTGCTGATAGGAATGGGTTGCTTCAGGTGTAACTTTCAAGATCCGATAGGAAGGTTGCTGGGAGTCTTGTTCGATATTAGGAACCAGATTCCTTGCGGGGTTGCCTTCGTTTCCATAGCAAGGAACTTTCGATCGATGTGGCGCAATCATTTATCCCCATGTGGGAGTGGGGTCGGTAGCTCAATGGGAGAGCCTATCGTGCTTTGCTCTCTTACGAACGAAGCATAACGTGTTGAACCAAGGGCCGCAAGGAAAGTATGGACCTTATATCGAGACTATAGAACCTCCTGAAAGGGTTATTAATATGTAAAGATGGTCAGGCGCAATTCTGGGTCAGTCGTGTGGAAATGCGGCGAAAGTGTCCCCTCTTGAAGTGCGAATTAGACTGGGGTACTTCCTTTCACTCTGAATTCAAACACCTCTTAAGGATGCCTTGTAGCAGCTCTCGTTCTCCCAAGCCCAGACTCCTACTGCACAGTTATTTTCTGCTCTCGCCTTCACTCCAATTATGCACGCTACACTCAACGACGAGCAAGCCAGTGCCCCCGCTGCGGCTCGCTTCCAAGACGCCTCTGTCCGTGTTGTTCATTGTAGTCCTTGCTGTAATTTTACCGCTGCTGATCACTTATTGCAGGACCCAGTGTCCACTGGTGGACGAGGAAGCGGCGACACCCTCAACGATGTCAATGCCGACCCTGTCAAATGCAACAAGATCTCTATTAGGGACTAACATGGATTGGACCGTTCCTTATCCAAATCCAGACTGTGGATAAGCAACGGATTTGATTTGATTGGATTTGGGACGGATGGTCCATGGATTTATCCACTTTTTTGACCATACTACAAAATTTTGAATGGTTTCCCATCAGAATCAATAGAAGCGTTAGAAATTTCCGTCATGTCCCTTAGCGAGCCAGGGACACCATGATTTCTGACCGGCTGAAATCCCTGTTTCGCCCCAATTCCAACGATCCCCTCTGCAGAGCGCATTTCTAGGTCGTTTCACTCGAAATTTGGCCAATGGAGAGGTGATGACACCAGACACCATTATCATAGCTTTTATTCCAGAATTCTTCATGAGTGGCATAAAATAGCGGACGATGAAATATGCGTGTTTATCCGCGGGACCTGCGGATTGGCACGGATCTTATCCAAATCTACCCGTTCCATGGAAAACCGTGGATTTGGATAAATACCCGGATTTTCCTGATCCATGTTAGTCCCTAATCTCTATTCGTCTGCAGAGCCTTGCTAAGTTCCTAATGCTTCTCATCTGTAGATCGATGACAACAATTTACTCAAGGGTATTGTCATGACACGCGACGGACCCATTTCCAGCTCTCGGGCGCTGATCCAGCGTCTCGAAACCCTTCGCTGTGTCATTAACAATATAGGTACCATCGAGACGACCACCGTCGAGGTTGAGTTCACCAGGAAGTTCATGGAACCCAACTACAACTCTGTACCTGTCAAAGTTTCCGGCCCCTAGTAAAACGAGTAAGCCAGCCTTCTTCACACCGCGATCCTAACACATGAACACATTTCAGTGTGACCACCAATGTCGAGTACTCCGACAGCTCGACCTGGACGAGCAAGCCGCATCGACTTCACTGTTCCCGAGTCCGGCCTTGATGACGTCGTGGTTCTCAACCCTGCATTCGCGAGCGCTACCCAAGATGCCCTTAAAAAATTCACCCTCACTGACAAGAGGGAGGCGCTTCACAACGTCTTCGAGGAGTAGAGTCATGTCCTCAGAGCTAAGGTCAGGATTGGTAGAGTGCTCTCTGCTCACACCCAGGATACATTCAAGAGTACCGCGGGCGTCTCACATCTTCGATATTTCTAGGTTCTAATCAGTGGACTAACGTCACTTCCTCCTCTGCGTAAAAAAACTGCAGCGTTGACAGAGGTAATAAAATGCCCCTCTTCGTGTCTCTTACTCTATTTCTCCGATTTTCTAGCCCAAGGCAGGACTTTCTCCTCAGCCCTCGCAACACTAAACTCAGATTCCAGCGTGTCTGCATCCACTTTCCAAAATCCCTATATTATTATCATGAGCGTGTATCCCAATCCTCGGGTACTGAGCACCTACCTTCCACAAGCACCCATTAATTCTTAGGCATCTCAATGTTGGAGGCCCATGACGCATAGTCTCTTCCACCACCACTTCGTTGACGCGAAACCCTCGCTTAACGTTACATATTTGGAACGAAGCCGACTGTAGATGTGGTACGGCCGTCTTGCTTTCGCGGAGTATCGTCTGCTCACAAACGGCTTCAGGACAAAAACCAACGAACATCACGGAAAGGGCACTAACAAAAACACTCCTGTTTACCCTGGCCGAAATCTCCTCCAAGCTTCTACACCGGTCAAATAGCTCCCTCAGTGCCTTCCCGTTAACAAACGACGCGCTCATTGTAAGGACCCTCAGTCGTGCACTATGTTTCTTGACCAAATGATCGATCAGCGAGTCGTGGGCGACCTGTGCTCCGTCGTCGTTCGGGGTATAATTGTCGCCGTCGGAATCTGAGACGAGCCTGAGCTCCTCGAGGAGGGGCGACCGCGCGATTGCACGCCGGATCCACTTGTCTATGGCCTGGGTCTGTGGCACGGTGTCTGTCTGCGCGAACGAGACGATGAATGTACGGAGTTGCGGAAGGGCAGGAGGGTGTGCTGGCTGTTTGAGTTGCTGTTCTCGGAGAACTAGAGATTAGAACGACATTGCGCTTACTTAAAAGGAGGACGTATACTCACCCAATAATACCGAAGCTCGAGGTGCCGAAGGTGGTGCAACTGCGAGATGAAGCCGAACACGTCGTCGTTCGTCAGCGAGTATGAGAGGCCGAGAGTTAGCGCCTGTACACTGTTCTGAACGTGCGGTAAGATCGCTTTGAGCACCCCCGGAGTGACAGAGCCGCAGTTTGCCTGGCCATATGAGAGGTTAAAAGATAGATATTGTATCGATATAGTTGGAGGCGCGCCTTGAGATGCAGCTCTTTTACACCCCCGCCAAAGTCCTTCTCCAGCCTTTCCAACCACGCTGGTAACAGTTCAAGGATCTTCCTTCCCGGACTGACCAGTCCCAGCTTTCTTAGATGAGATAGCTTGACGAGATCCGGCGCATGTACGTCATCCGTGCACGACGCGTTCACCACTAGGCTCGTCAGGGGAGATAGAGTAGGGCGGCCATCGCCCTGTTCTTCAGGTATCGAGTTTCTCGCAATAAGAAGCGAAATGCTAGGCGAGAAGAGCTCTTCGTGGTATGTCACCGGCGTGAATATAACAGTTTGGAGGCTAGTGAAGAGCGGCAAGGCATTGGCTATCGTTTCGGCAATTGTGTTGCGCGGTGGTGGCCGAGGAGATATATATCCTTCATCCGATTAGACGTTAAAGCCAGAACTGCAGAAATTCAATGTAGTGCGCACCATTGATCTCCAGCACGAGCACGTAAGATGCGTTTCTAGATATAATCGCGGATGGAAAGTTCGAGTTTTCCTACTCCGTTCGAACCGTCGATTGCCAGACACCATCCAAGCTATCAGAATCAATGCAAGCAAATGCAGAACATTCTCTATCGACTCACCGGTATCGAGCTTGTATCCTTTAGGTCTAGCACAGGCTTGAACATGGGTGAGATGACGACATGAGCGTAGAGCATCCTTGATGCTGCCCGATTGAATTCCCAATCAACCAACGAGCAACGATAGAGGAGGTCATAGTCGTCTCGACAGAGTTCCATCACCCTTGCGATGAGATCGAAGTTGAGAAATTTGGCCATGGCCTGGGTGGTGAGCACTGAGCAGTGAGAATGAACACATAGGTCGAATTAGATTTCAATCTCGTGACTCAGTACTCGGAGGTCAGCATTTGAATCATCAGTAACGTTTCTCAGACACTGAAGGTGAATCATGCAACGAAAGGAGGCGTAGACCTCCCAACGTCAAACCTCAAGGCGATGCACATCCACAAATCTGTTCCTGATGCCAGAGTGAGGCTTGCGGCACTTTGTGCCATTGTGATGCTCAGTTCCTTCAGACCACCCGAGTGATGAGCACAATCGTGAACCAAGGCGAACGTGCAATGTGATGAGTGTTTATATTGCAACGGAATGGAGTTGATTGATATACGACGTCTTTTGCAAAAGAATACAACTTGGGCTTCCGTCCTCTGTGAAGCTTCGTCGCCTCAACAATGGCCCGAGCCAAGTGACACTTACGCAAAGATGAGTTAAAGCGGAAAGTAAGAAAGGGGCGGGAGCTTACCCGTCCAGACAACTATTGCTTGGTAGCCTTCTCCAGCTCAGCGTGTTCCTGCTCCAGCGAATCCTATCGGCGGAATGGTTTATCAAACCATTCTATGGCGAGTACAAAATAATCCACGAACCAGCTCTTTCTTCTTATTAGCAATCTACAAACCCAACATCAGACACGACAGGGAATTGCGAGTACAGCCATACGCACCTGCTCCTTGAGCTTTGCGATCTGCTCGGCTTCGTGCCTCTTGACATATTGGTCTATCATCGTAATTCAAGGTCTGCATATTCATAGTGGTGTAAACCCATCGTACCCTCGTGGGCTTTCTCCTTCTTGCTGCAAAGGTGAAACCAGTAAGCTATTGCATCGGGAAAACACGCGACGGAACGTATCCACGTACTTGAACCCTCGCGACTCAGCAACGCTACCTTCTGAGCGGCCAATGGTGTACATCCTGGCGGGTGCGGCGAAGGCACGGGGAATGCGGCGAGCAGCAGAGATTCTGGACAACATTGTGGTAGAGGTAAGAGTTTGTGTTTCCCGTCGGTGCGCACTCGGCCAGCCGAGATTCAAACATAGTCACATGCGTCACGTCACCTTATTTTCTTTACCACCACCATGTCGTCGATCCTCAGGCAGGCCGCCAACGTCGTACGTCCCAGCGTCTTCATCGTAGTAGACAACGCTAATGAATGAGAACCAGGCCCGCATGCGCACATTCACGTCTTCGGCCGTGACTCGCAAGGGTGCGTAAGATTTCTGTCGCGTTGGCATGCTCGACTCACTCCGGGTACACCCGCAGACCTCGTCCAGGACCTTTACCTCCAGCACATAAAAGGTTACAAGCCCGCTACCATTGTGAGCTTTTCTATTCGCGCTATGCTACGCCTTTCGGTCGCGTTTGGCCGAGTTCTCAACAACACTCTTTCCCATAGGCCAAAGATCACCATGTCGGTTCCGTGAAGCAGTTCTCTTTGCCACCGACACCAAAGGCCCCCGCCCTTCCCACCGACCTCGCCGGCGAGCTGGCAACATACGACGCAGCTGAACCCACCCTTGCCGAAGCCCCTGCATCGACGGCAGCGGCGACAGCGGAAGACGCGACTGGCGGTGCTGAGGCTTTCCTTACCTTCCTCGAGCAAGACGTTCCCAAGCCCCAACATCACCACTAGATTATCTATCTGCACGTTGTAGATCGTCGAAAAGGCACAACGTATTGATCTGTTTAACGGAACGTTTGACTAAAAGAGATGTTCAACGTCAACACGGCGTCTGAATACATCGATCCACTCATATGGAGGCGAAGTAACGCTCTCGAAAGTATATGCATACCCGAAGGGTAATGACGAGCAGCAATCCATGAAGTCATCTTTTTGTCCACCCTGCCTAGAGAAATCCGCTACCTTGCTAATCTTCTTCCTTTCCACGCCTTGCTGGCGGTGTCTGAAAGTGTCATTCAATTATCCAACTCTCTTTGTATTTTCCTTACGTGCTAGCATTATCTGTTCAGCACTCGATTGACTGTTCGTGAGGCGAGGAAATCCGATAGCAACTTCTAGACAACTAATTCTAAGATACATATTATGCAGAGGTGCACATTAGCCAACTGGTGAATGCATGAAGTGCTATAGGGATGATGTAGGTATGTACTTAAATGTAAATATGGTTGATATGTGCGATGTGTGAGTAACGAATAACAAATACCTGCTGCAGCAACTGCAGCCCTCGAGCAACCTACGAGAAGAAATACTGCGACGACTTGATGGCCTGCACGTTGAACGTACCCTTGTCCGGTAACGGGGGTATCAAGTCAGTCAGGCTGACGAATTTGCCCTCCAGCAGAGCCGCATTATCCAGTTCGCCCGTGCTCTTCTTGCCTTTCTTGCTTGAGCCCTCCTCTTCCTCCATCCCTTCGTCGCCTTCCAGCAGCGTACTCAGGAAATCGTCGTCTTCAATATCGTCCTCAGCCTTGGACGTTCGTGATTTTTTGGGCTCGACCTCCAGGTCTGCGTCGAGTTCATCTGGCGCAGTGGTCTCGGCTACGGAGCTTTCCTCGTCGGTGAACTCGACGATGTCTTTGATGGCTCGAAGGGCACGTTTCTGGTGCTGGAATGCCTTGATCCGTGTGCCGGCTGCAGCAAGCTGCTTGATCATACCTCCTCGTGCGGAGATGCTCTCGAGCGGGATCTTGTATCCTTTGTAGCGTTCGCGGAACTGAACCAGGTTGAGTTCAAAACAGATAAAGAAGAAAAAGAAGGCGCACCTCCTGCTCAAGCTTCCGCAAGATGTCAGAAGAATGCAAAGCGATGAACGTGTCGCGGATGATGCTGGACATCTGGTCGACATCGCATGCGTGTGTCCAATAAGAGTCGTGCACTGATGCGAAGGTCAGGTTTTGGTTCTACGCAGAAGGGTAAATGCATGGCCCGTATACAAGAAGGAAAATAAATACCCGGCATTCCAGAGCAGTCAGCATCATGTGCGTAGCATCAAGGCTGTGGATGAAGTTGGGAGGGAAGGCCGTGGCCTGTTTCACCGCGTTGACTAGAAGGTACATGAGGTTCCACCCTCCAACCAGAAAACATTTCACTAACCTTCGGAAGGAGCATGCGGATCCGAGATATACACAGACTGGACGGCTGTCATCACCTGTTTTCTCGCCGTCTTTCTGTATGGCTGAACGATCGGCAACCCGAGCGCCGTCGTCCAGATGACGGACGTCATCTGCTCCTTCTTAACCCTGGAGCGTGGGATACCGACCATGAGTTGGCCAAAGGGGTTCTTGACGAGATGGAGCCGCTCTTGGGGGATCGACTTCGCGATGAGCCGTGCACACAGGTTGAGCCACAGCTGAATGCTTTTCGCCCCTCGGAAGGTGTCGCCGATGCTGGCCATGACCTATCATCAAGAGTGAGAAGGCATTTGCTAAACAAGAGAAAAGGCTTACCTTCTTGGCCAGGTACGACGATGCAGCCCAGGTCTTTTCCTCTGGAATGTCAGGCCTATCCCGCAACTGCCTCTCGATCTGCTCTCTCGCACCGACGAACGTAACACCATACACCGTTGTCATGACCGTCTGCTTGACCACCTTCCTCGTGATCTTTCCAAGCAGTACCTGCGCGGTCTCGTTGCCCGCTTCCGCATCAGTCTTGACCTGCGACTCAACTTCCAAACTGATGTGCGTGTACACGTCGGAAGGTCGGTCGGCGGCGGCGAGGTTGACCTGGCGGGCACCCTGAGCGTCTCCTCCGAGGGCAGCGTAGTGCTGCAGACCGTTGCAAGTGCCGTCCTGGTGCACTGGCAGCGAGCATTCATACGTTGTAGGGTCTTCAAGAGCCAAAGCGTTCTTGAGCTCAATGCAGGTAGCAAGACATTGCCACGGGTCGTCCGCCTTCTTCCACCAGCCGGAGCCCTACAGAAATTGTATCGTCAGCTAAAGAATACAACGTACAGAATGCAACGTACAGTCAGAGGGTTGGTCGCACTCTCGATAATGTCCTCGACGTGATCCTCGACCCATTGCACACGTTCATCGAAGTTCGCCTTGTCATACCCGTACAAGTTGGCAAGGTGAATTTTGAGCCAGCGGAACCCTCGTTCGCCCAGAGGCTTGGCTACCTCGAACTTGAGTAAAGCACGCGAAAGATCGTCGCCGATGTGGTTGAGATGAGGCGGGATAGGGTACGCACGACCACGGAAATCAAGGTTGTGCGGAAGGTAGATGGTGTCTGCGAGGAACTGGAAAAAATCGAGTCAGATTTTCATTCTGAAATGAAACAAAAAAGACGTGACAACGTACAGCCCGAGCAATCTCAATCTTGTAATTGACGCTGCACCTCTCAGAGTGGTTGTTGCCTTTTTCCTGTGCCCATACCCTGTGCCTCTGCATATAGTGGCTCCTTGCCTCCATGTCCTTCTCCTTGCCTTCCTCTAGCACGGGTTCAGGCTGGTCGTACACCGCGGGAGGGATCTTGCCCATCCGTTCCCCAGAGTTCCAAACCTCGAGGACGATGTCGAAGATAGGCTTGTTGATCCGCCATGGGGTCGAACCGAGGATGTCCAGCCCGGCGTAGACGAGTTCGACGGTGCCCGCGTTCGTGGCTTCCTTGAGGTAAACCTCTTGTTCAAGAGAATCTTTGAATCGCATGGCGTTGCCTGAGTCGGAAATGAGTCAGTACGAAGACACCAGTAGTTAGAAGGACAGCTTACATTTGTTGTAAATGTACCCTCCGTCATTATAGTTGAGCCAAGGCCGAGGCTTTACGAGCATGGGAAGGTGCCGCGGATGCACGGTGCGAGCCAGACTGTCTTTCGCCATGCGCTCGGTGACGATGGGGTTGAGCTTCAAGACACCAAGCTTCTGACCTCGTTGATACTCATAGCCATGGAAGAAGGCAGGTTGAGATTCGGTGCTGCAAGTCAAATCATGAGAGAGGACCATGACGAGAGAGAAAAAAAGCACTCACTGTATCTCATTCGTCTTTGGGTCGACCTTCGTCCTCAAGACCTCCGCAACGTCCATTAAGCACTCAACGAGCACCGCACCAACTCTTGACCGTGTTGTCTGCGACCAGCTCGTCGTCCAAGCCTCCCCATCTTCCATCGTCCGCGCCGCTGCAACCCTCCGTTGCCTAAGGTGCTGGTATCCCATGGACGAGAAATAGCTCTCCGCCGACCATGTCCCGAATTCAGGCACCGGAATGTCATGTTTCTTGCACATTTGCGCCTTGTACTCGTTCTCGACGGCCTTACCCACAGAGAGCAGCGTACGCGTTGTCTTCATTCCGAGGCCGGCATTGGACGAACCCTGGAGCCGCATGACCTCGAGAATAGTGAGGAGTGACAGCTTTTCCGGCTTGATGAGCGTCATGTAGGGAGCAATCTCCTTCACATCCTTTACCCTCGACCTATCCATCTTAGCCACCTCCACCTTGAGCCTCTCGACGAAACGTAGATGCCAGGTCCACATCCACTTCTGCAATTCAGAGTCGAGAAGGTGTTGATTTTGGCCAAGGCCCTTTTCGGAGAACACTTTGGCGCGATGTTCTAAGTGCTCTAGGGCGAGATCATAGACAGAAGCCTCCAGGTGTTTTTGCCGTGCATTGAGGTCTTGGTCGAGCATCTTCCGCGCCTCAACGACGTCTGAAAGATGCCGTCTCATTGCGCTCAGATTGAAGGGCACTTCCACATCCGGGTCGTTGGGAGACTGCTTCGAAGTTACGGTTTTGTACACAGGCATCACTTCTGGCACGTCCTTGAGGATCGGAGGAGTCGCCTCAACCGGTTGGGTGTGGCCGAGTTGCTGAAGGACGTCCTTGAATCCGAGGTTGACAGCTTCACTGGAGAGCATTTTCGCAATCTCCGTCATCAGCTCGGCCGACTCCAAGGTAGCATTCGAAACGACGTCCATGACCGGAATTTCACGATCGACGAGCTTGCCGAGCAGGTAGCCCGGTGTGTGACCGTTCACATCGTCCTCCGTGTGGATCTCCCTGGTCTTCACCCTATGTACTTTGTGAGCGTAGCCCACAAAAAAAGTGACAGAAACCTACTGGTGACATAGCAATAGCATGAGACTGTACGTATTGGCATTCGGCAGAACCTCTTCCAAGCCCTCCTCCATCGCGTCGTAGAGCCTCCACGCCTCGTCAATCCAGTATGATCGTTTTTTCTCTTCCTTCCGTGCCATGCCGATGTAAGCTTCGAGGAAGGCGTTGTACAGCCGCGTCTCGAGCAACGACGACCCGACTTTTGTACGCAGGCGTTGGAACACTCCTCGTGCTCGCGGCACATCCTGCAGGTTGTGCAGACACGCGTTGATAATACCCGCCATGTCTATCGTCCGCGAGTCGGGATACCAGCGGTCGTTGTCTTGGTCGAACGCCTTGAGCGGCCGCGGTGTTGGTAAGACGGTCAGCCCCGGTCGCTGTAGGAGAAACTGAGATAGCGAGTCTATAGAGTGTGTCGACGATGACGGGACATTTTGAGCAAGGAAAGGGGGGAAGTCGTGAATGGGAACTTGAGCTGTTGCAGTTGCAGTTGCCGGTGCGTTCCGCGGTTTTGAGGGCGTCGAATACAGCCTTGCAGGTCGGGGAAGAGCCTGGCGAGACGACAATAAAGTGGTCTCAAGCTTACGGGCTGTTCGCGGAATCATACCGGGCTGCTGAGAATAAGGGAGTTGGGGTTAGAAATTTAAATTTGCCAGCACGGCGTGCCTCAAAAATGCCATCACGTGAACGGAAAATGAACACGCTATTTGTCCCGATGCCAAGCCCATGTAGGGCGCTTAGTTTTATCATGTTCTCAGCGCAAGAACTGAGACTATGGCGAGGCAGATGTCCTACAAGTAATATAGCGCGTCTCGTTGTGCATTATCTGTGAGGCGTCCGCGACGAGAGTGAATTTTTTTCACATACCTTTGGTATTTCAAATTTAATGAGCTTGGTTTTTTTGGAAGGGTACTATCTGGCTTCCTGGTGGTCCAATAAGAGTATGAGGGAGAGCGAAAACTCGACAAGTGGAGAAGATGCGGAGAGGAGAAAGATGCACGAAGGCGATTCAATTGCGGTTATTTGGTATTGCAACTCTGTGAACGTTGGCGGGACGTCCACGGTAGACTTTGCACTTTGATCCTCGTCGTTGTTTGTTTGGCGGTTGCCTCCACCTTGCCCACGCCCTTATTCACTATGCTACTTGGAACATATTGCCTCGCGTCGAATCCTTGCAGAAGGTCTGAGCCTCCCTGGAGTACGTGTAAGCGCAGAATAATATATTAGGACCTTCCCTTAGAGTTTTTGTGAACTCCTGCACAAGAAGTTCAATTACTTTTGAACAACCCTTGGACCACCCCGAGGGTTCGAAATTGAGCACGGATCGTTATTGACTCCAGGGTCATTAATACGAGAGATTTTAAGCCCTATGATGGTGTCAGCATCTCAGAAAATATCAGAATCATGCCAAATCCGCACCGGCCAATCTCGATCGTGACACAAAGTTGGCTATGGGCGTCATTTCTGTCACCGGAACGCACACTATTCACTTTGGTATTGACCAATCTTTGTCTACCTAGCGCAAGGCGCTGTGCGCAGGCAAATTCGGAAGTTTCCGAGAAGGTGGGGGCGAACGACTTGGAGCGGAGCTCGTTCGTGGTTCCAGAGGTGATGGGCATTCAATGGTGCGTATAAGTAGATGGCTAGTCTTTCCCGGAAACAGGCTTGTATACTATTCCTCATTGTGTGACTACCAAATCCTCATGCTAAGGATGTTTCAGCGCATCGTGTGAGCTGACCGGTCGTAGTCGCCTCTATTATGATGTACACTAATATTTATTCCTTTTCCCTTCAGATTGGCTTGGTGGGTATTCCTTGATGCCCTCTTCTTCAAGTCGTAGAATTAGGTACGTCTATAGACTCATGATACACATAGAGTTTGGTTCATTCTCCATCTTTTGAAGTCCCATTTTTGTCCCGTCTCCTCGTCTCGATCGTTCTGGAAATATTAAACTATCTTTAAATCCTCATGCCCTCGACCTTCGCGTACCCTTCGACGCGCCCCTTTTTCCAGATGCTAGCAGGACCCCGCCTTCGGCACTGATGAGTTGGCTCTCCCTCACCCCAGAAAAACAGCAAGTCGGATAATTTTTCTTGTACCTTGCCATCAGGTCCCACAATGCTGCTTTGACAGACCAGTGAGCTACTAACAACATACAATATTTGTCAGAGAATATACATCAGACTGCCGGTGAGTGGTAAGGGTAAACACCCGCCATGAGATCTTAGGGTGTCCGTGAAAGCGAGTGAAATGGAACTATTCAATACTGAATATCAGGGGGTATTCAATGAGGGAAGAACTTTACCAGGGCCACATGCGCAGCAAGAATTGGGGCTCACTTGCATGGAAGAAAGGAAGTACAATATAATTGACACGGTCCTCAAAGTAGAAACAGCCAGCTCATCACCGCCGAATAGATAACTATTATACGTGTATCGCGACCCTCGGCCTTCGCCTATAGCTACGTTTAGACGCCAACACACATAGTTCGTCACGCTGCCTCGTTCCTCGTTTCGCACCGTTGTATGCTGTGTGTTCCTCGTCGGATACACACGACTGAGGAATCCATTCTCCCACCTCAGAGGCTTCAGAGGCACTCATCTATCTATGGGAACCTGCTCCAGTGAGGACGGCCTAGCCCGTCGTCGAACGAGATGCGGCCCGGGGATCCGCCGGATGGCAAACAATGCCCAGCAATGAGGATAAAAGTGCAAAGTCTACCGTGGACGTCCCGCCAACGCTACCTGTGTACAGTGCGTCGAGCTGTTTTGACCCAGCATTACTCTTATCCTATTTCGAACTCGCGTCTATCTCATGTCAAAATATTGTTAAGTAACTGGCTAACGATTTGAGATTTCCTGCCATTTTTATCCTCCTGCGAAGTCCTGGAACCTAAAGAGAGAATTTACAGTAGAGCTTAATTTCTTCTCAGAGGCTGCTCCAAGTGCACATATGAAATTTAAACATAGCTTATTTCAAACAATGTTCCGTGTTTTGCAATCTTCCATGAAAGCAATCAGCTTACACAGAGGTAGACACAATGAGATTATATTGTCGAAGAACGTTGGAGGAACTTTGCACAACACACACTTCGAGTAAGAGGCGCATTTTCAGCTGTAGTCTATAGAAGGACATGAGAAATCTCTCAGCCTTCTAGAATTAGTATCCTAATTTAATTCCAACGCAATGCGGGAGGAGGTGACAGCGAGGCATGGCGTAAACGCGGGTGGCCTAGACCAACGCACAAAGAGCAGCGGTATATATGTATTCAGAAGCTGGAGGTGAAAACATATTTGGATTTGCTGACTCGTAGAAACCATAGGGCTATTTTTAAAAAAAGACACGCGATTCGCCTCAAGATGAGTGAATGAAATAACGCCATTCAAAAAGCGAGTACCGTATGCCATGACCTGTGACCGGTTGGCCCGTAAACGTTTGAACAGGCGTTTGACGAGAAGAAATTTCTTCTTCCATTTATCAAGCACACCTTCTTGAGTGAGATTCCTACTCGCAGGCCGTCTGTGGCATCTCGAAATTCTTGCCCTCCCAAAAAAATTGCGGAGTTCTATTAATGGGTTCTCTAGAGCCCAGCCTCGCCATCTGTCTCACGAGCTTTGTGTATCCTTCTCCAAAATAGAGAGTGCTTCGGAGGCTTGCCCCAACGCTTTTGCATTTGCTTCCTGCTTCCTTTCCTCGTCAGAAAGACGTATCCTGAGTGCAAAATGCCGTGGTCAGTGTCGAGTTCTCCCAAAAAAAAAATCTTGGTGGTGTGAAGCGAGAAAGGAAAGGGACGCGCCACATCAGGATTTCCACCGGACCACCCCCGGACCGGGAAAACGCGCCACAATCCGACCAGCCCGCGACCCTTTGAGGCAAGTCCAAGCATTTTTCTGGCCTGAAAGAAGCATACTGACGTCCCGCCGCCCCATCTGAATGATGTATGAAGAATCGGACGAAGCATCATTCGATCCACGACTCGGAGGTGCCAGAAGGACTGTGGCGTTGATACGGGGAGGGGAGAAGGTCAAGAAATTGACTAAAACGGACGCTTACTTATTTCTCGCGGAAAGGACGCGAAGAGTGCGTTCACGCTCCAAGTCGGTCATAGATACCCAGTTCTCAATGCGAGAAAGCGTCTAGACGCCGAACGCGTGTGGCAATCACGGTTCCGACGTCGGCAAGTGACGGCGTATGCACCGTAATTGCGCAGTGCATTTCCAGATCAGAGAAATTTCAAGAACACGCCAGGTGTCATCGTATTCATGCGCATACATCCATGAGTCGACAAGAGTGCCAGAAAAGAAGAGAAGCATCCCGCAGACGGCCAGCAATCAATGGTCCGATATTCAAGTATAAGTGAGCAGAAAAAACCCCTCTATGTCAGTGACGTCTGCTATAATAAAGTAGGGAAGGAAGAAAGACTAACGCCATCACTATTCACCACCATCGGGCCCAGCTCGTCGAGCTTGATTGACTGACCACTGGAGGCATCGAGTTGGGTGGCACTTGCTTGATCATCGGCGCCTTCAGCTTGACGCGCATCAGGAGCTGGGAGGGCTAGCGGCACATGGGGATGTGTACTATCCGCCATCGGTTCCGGTTGGTAAATGGAAAGTGCTGAAGTAGAGGAGACAAGTGGCGCGCCGGTAAGGATGACGATTACTTATGTCCAGCTACGACAAGTCCGAGAACATTCGAGAACATCCGGGAGAAAATGGCAGAACAAAATAAATAATACGAGGACAACAAGGTGAATTGGATGTATGAGAGTGAAAATGGACGGGAATCTGATCTTGGGCGATGTGGTATGCACCAGCTTGAGGAATTTGAACCATTGAAAGGAGTACTCGTCACAATACGGTCCGAAATGTTCGTTAAAGGCATAAAGCGGGAATGCAGCTTGATTCGTCGAAGCATATGCGTCGTGTCGCATCGTTTCACGCAATTTGTAGCTCAGCTCTCGCCCGACTGATAAGAGCAGGTAGATTTGATGACCGCGGCTTGATAGAGCATTTGAAGGGCTGAGGATGGCTGTGACAACGATCCCATATGAATGCCCATTCATACCCTAGCCAAAAGAGAAAGCTGCTCACCGAACGAATCCGCGCGAAAACTCGTAGGTGGCATTGAGGTCATTGCCGTCCTGGTCCAACGCCTTGGAGATATCAAAGGTAGCGATCATGCTCGCAGCTATTAGCCAGTAGTTGGCGTCTGCCAAATGCCTCCCAGGGCAAATCCTTTTCGTAATCATAGCGTAAGTCAGCAGCTCATGGAGTAAGAAGGATCGACTTGCTTACCTTCGCCCAAAACCGAAGACTATCCCAAAGGGGTCGGGCAATCCCTCGTCATCGAGATACCGCTGAGGGCGGAAAAGCTCCGGCTGATCACAGTCGCGCATAATAGCACTAGCAGCATATGTCAGGGTGCGATAGATGTATGTCGTTTAAAATAAGAGACCCACTAAATGTTGGCCAAGACCGTGGACCCCGCTGGGATAAAGAAATCTCGGTAGAAGTCGTCCTCCATTAGTCGATGTGGCATTCCCAATGGCACCATCGGGTTCCAACTTCCCCATCGCTCAGGTTAGTCAAATTACTAACCGGACAAGTAAACGGTATCTTGGACTCACCGAAGGACCTCCTTCAGTATGCACTCGAGATAGGGAAGAGAAGGTCTATCGTCGAGGTTCGGTAGACGGTCCTTCCCAACCACAAGGTCGATTTCTTCCCGCGCCTTCTTGAATTCGTGTGGATGGAGAACCATCGCCAGTGTAAATGTATGCACGGATGATATCGTCTAGGAAGAACGATAGCCCGTCAGCACCAGTTCAAAGAGAAGTAACGCCAATGTCCCATTCTCACCGTATCCTCGGCCGCTGGGGAAAGGCATGCTCAATTACGAGGACGGACGCGGAAGAAGGTGAATGGGCCAGTTCTCACCAGCAAAGAGTGTCCCAGCCGAGCCTTTGATATCCTCTTCGTCTTCTGGTGATATATGTCCATCGTCATCACGATGCGAATCCAGCAGTGTCGATGTGTAAGACGGAACAGCGGTTCCTGATTTCTGGAGGGTTGCTTCTGGTGAATCCAATGCGCCACATAAGTCCTGAAACAACTAAGGCGTACATACCATGTCGGCTTTGACTTGTTCGTATGGTATCTCCATCATATCTTCCACGGCCTTTCGCGTCTCGAGTGCTCTCGCCTTAAACGAGGCGAACGGAGCCCAGCTCGGTAAATGTCTATGCGGCATCCACATGAACGACGTTGCATAAATGGGTCACTATGGACGAAGCTTACCTCATAGCCGGGAAGAAGTCGACTATGTTGGCCCCAGCAGATCCCGATTCTGTCGTCAACGTTCCAGCTCGCTCCGCTAATAAGCCGGTTAAATGAATAAAACGCGACGACCCGCAGGATATGAAAGGCTAACCCAACCGCACGAAAAGATCATCCACCGAGAGTATGTCATGGCCGTATGTAATTTTGAGAATAGTCGCGGCTGCGAAACTGAAAACAGCGTCAACAATAATTAGACGCCAAATCAACGTGACTGACCGTCGGTAGTGATCGACGAAATCCTCGGGATTGCTCAGCATGTGCTCAAGAAGAACCAAAATTTCCTTCTCTATGAGAGGCCGAAAGGCGGATATCGCTCGTTGATTAAAGACCTGGTTAATGAACCGGCGATGCTTTCGGAATCGTGGCCCACTACACCACAGTCAAATATGAAGTTGTTATATGATAAGAGCACAAACTCACTATCGCATATGAGTGGACGCGCTCTGCCAGCCCATCCTGTGCAATGCGTATCCCCAGTTCAGACGGGTATCACCGAAAGTGGGGTGGAAAGTTACCCACAATTCCGAAAGTAAAACAAAGCGAGGCCGATCAGAATAAATAGAACTTCTCTTGTCCAGTAAGTCCCGCGCGGCCTGCAAGCTGTTCAAGATGACCAAGGGCTGTCCGAAGGTACTCAGGTAGACCACGTCGCCTAACACGAGCATGAGCGGTTGTCTCCATCAACATTTCCAAAAACTGACCGTATTCAGCGCCCCACTTCTCAAACACTTCTTCCTGATTTTCGCCCGGTATCTGCAGGACGTTTCCGATGATTGGAAGAGGTTTGGGCCCTGGTGGAAGGTTGATCCAGGGCGAATGGTACGCATAAAGGATTATATAGAGGACGAATGCGCCGAGGGACCATGCGGCTGTTGGAATCCACGAGAAAGAGGACAAACCCATGGTGGCGATCTAGAAGAAAAGGGAGGATAGAGGAGCGATCTTCAGAAGTTGACGAGTTGGCTTTATAGCATCCAGGCGACGAATTTTGACAGGTAGCGATGTCCAAATTGCGAACGAGCAAGCACATTGGGCGATTATGGATTCAAATTAGCTGTCACAGTTGGGCCCACAATTGCGGCTCTTCCTGAAAGCTCCCGTGATACTTCACATGAGGATATACGACCGATAGGCAAAAGGGAAGCGGACCGAGAGGTGGCATCGACCCCGCTCTTGACACTATGCCGTTCTAAGAGCAAAGAAAAAAATGCTTATCGAAGAGCTGTGACATAAATGACGTCCCAAGGGGACTACGAAGATGAGACGTTGACGCTTGCCGCAAACAAAATGCCGGACAAGCGTGAAGATAGAACCAGGCATGGCTCGCGGTATGTCAAGTCAGCATGAGAAGCGTGACTGCTCAAGGAAAGGACACGTTCATATAGAAGGGCATTCGTCTGCCTTGCGCTGCCGTTGATGGTTGATGGGATGAGAACGAGCCCGAATTTTCACAGGAAGATTGGGGAAGATGACCAGGCCCCGATCTTGTCGCTGTGAAGACAATACAATTGTCCCAATTGAGGATTTCACCACCAAGGTATAGGCCCAAGAAGGTCTAGAAATTGCAAGTCCGCCGTTACGACACAGTGAAGTCCAGAAAATGAGAGAGAACTTGGGGTTAAACCGCACAGAATCAGGGTCCCAGACCCCTTGAGTCTTGAAGGAGCTAGTCCGAATACTGTGCATTCCCCTTCTAGAGGTCATGAGACGAAAATCCTCGCGACTCAGAGCTTTCCATGTTCTATGTTTCCTTCGTGCCGCCGTTACTGCCATGTTGTGGTGAGGGTCGAGGGAAGAAAGACGGTTGAAAGACGGTGCCCCGTATGTTCAAATCAGAAATCAGAAACTCTTTTCGCGGAAAGTTCCCATCACGTGGTTTAAGCGCCACCCCTATACCAGGCGCTTCTAGGTAGGGCTGGAGATTCATAGATAAGTTTCTCTGGATACAATTAGGTGTTGCACGAGAAATAAACTTTATCGGGAGTAAATTTGTTTTTGCCCTAACATCGCTTCCGACGAGGTTCCTTAGACTAATCCGATCCCAATCGTAGCACTTTCTGTATATGCTGTAACGGAAGATTACGATACATAGTAATACTTTCATCCATTTATCAATCGGTTCAATGGGGTGCACCCCTCCATCGCAGCCGCCATATGCGAACTTGATTGACTCTGTTCCTTCTGGCATGATTCCAAGGGCGAACTCCGGCTGCAATTTTGGATCGGCTTTTCTTCTCCTGTTTTGTTGTACCCGTCGCCTACTATGGCGTGTTCCTTGAGTACCCAGGCGTAAATATCTCCCCGATCAAACAACGAATCGGGCGGCATGGACTCAGAAGCGCGACTATCTCCGTAAGGTTTCCGAACCGCGATATGAGACTGCATACTTCTCTATATATGTTCTACGCCCTCTGCACCCTTCTCTTCGGGCATGCAGGGCATCATGGGAGATGGAATGGGGGGCTGTGGGTAGCTACTTCCAGTTCGTTTACTTCCCACTGCTCCACAGATGCTGGCGTTTATTGGACAGGTCCATTTGGATTGCAATCTTTCCGGGGTCGATTTTCTTATCCACCGAGGCTTGCCGGAAAGCCGTACTTATGACATGAGAACCATTCCTTGGAAGATGGCCACTTTCCATTTTTAAGCTCGAAGGACATGTCAACAAAAACGTGTATACACGAGGCGCCCACGAGTGGTTTTGTCGCGCTGGTATGAATGTTGGGCCTGTGTATTACCGTAAATGGTATCCAGGAAAGACTGAGGGCACTCATTATAAGGAATGGCGCTCTTAGTGATGAGAAGAGGTTTAAGGATAGGTGATTGTAAGTCGAAGTGTTGATTATCACGTACCCAAAGCGATCCATTTCCCGCGTCCAGTCGCTCGAAGCCTGCACCGACGTTAATCCTGCATTGCCACGAAGACCCACAGTGCCGCTTCCTGCTAATGCAGCGCAACTCGTGCTGCCTTTAAAGTTCTCTTGGCTGCAACTTGGCTACAAAAATAATTCGCATTCCCAAGCGGTGCCAATTTGGATGTCGCCACATCCTCCAGGTTGATAGAGGGCATACATCCCCTACCTCGAGCCGCCAATAACTGTTGCTTTCTGAGCAGGTTGCTAACAAAGGCCCCCGCTCATTTTTTGCCGACATACCCGGAGAAGGGAACCGCAACGGGCACTCCGACAGCGCTCGGAGAGATACAAAATAGATATGATGGAAGAGTAATGACGCGCTGGTAATTTACAATGACAAAACGAGTTCTAAGAGTTGAAGAGCAGACAGAGATAATTCACCTCTGAAATGGCGCTACGCAACACTGAGGAGTGGACCAGCTGGATCAACGAACTCGAGCTTGACTTGAGCACCATCGGACACGGCAACTACCTCGAACCCATACAGAGACACATTCAATGGGACCGCTGTTCTGGAGTCAGGTGCCAGACGTTCTGGAAGTGGGTAACTTCTACGTACCGTACCACCAAAGGGTCGAGACACCTACAGGAAAGGTGTACGTCGCCTAGAACATTCGTCAGAAAGCACTGCATAGAAGACGACGCTTCACGAACCTGCATTCCACGGAACCAGATGGTCGTCCTAACCGGGGTAGGGTTCCATCCACCCACACTATCGTTCCCTGTGGATATAACTCGCTTCATTTCACGGTCAATGGGGTTTGAGAATACCCACAATTCATGACCACGAGAGAGTAGCGAAGCCACTCGGCGGCCTTTATTCGACCAGTGACAAAACCGACCACACGCAGAGCCCAAGAAGCAGAACCGCTGACTTCAACTTTAATCCTCCTACCCGAAGGGCCTCCGATATCGCGGGGGATTGTCGCTTTTGACATTTGCGCCATGGAATAGACTGACCAGGATCAGATATCGGGCATGAGCAGGAATTTAGTCCTTTTCCTAGCATGAAATCGCCGTCAAATTACATTACTTACACTCTTGATTGACGTTCCAGGACCCATCCGTCTTGATTGTGACGATACCGCGACAACCTGGACCTCCACAACTCGCCGTCCCTGGGTATTTTGGATTGCCCGAGGTGTCCAGAGCGATGTTCCACATGAGTGCAGTCTTCGCGTTGTTCTCAATTGCGCCTATGAAACTGCGAGTATACGTTAGAAAATTACAGCATACAGGTCAGTTGGCTTAGTGTTACATGTTATGCATGAACCACTAGTCATTAGATTTATAAGTAGAGTTAAACAATGAATTAATGAAGGGACCAGGCGCACCTTGACGTCGTTCCACCAATCCGTCCCATATAACCCGGAGCATTCTACCATTAGAGCAAGATTAGATTAGATTATCATGTCCCCCTAAGACTCGAATTGGCTAACCGGTGAAGTAGATTTCCTATACCAACAGGATTAGTATAGTCCTTCAGACATTTGAAATAAGAAAGTGCCTTGTTCGGATATAGCTTGCTGAAGTCTCCCTGCTGGCTGACTGACCCGCCATAGCAGTGAAAAGCAACCCCATCGAAGGCATCTCCGGCTGCCTTCATCAGTTGAACCGGATATCCGGTTGCTTCACTCCAATTATGCTCGTATCCTTGTGGGCATTGGGCCATCAGCGATTAGAAGTGAGGTGGCTAATACATGATTACTCACCGATGAGCTTCACGTTAGGAAAGCCATGAGATTTCAGAAGGGGCTTGAGAAGACTCCCGATCCTCGCCTCCTGAACTGCCGTCAGAGTCGAGGATGGATATGTTGGATTGGAATACTGCGGCTCATTTTGGATAGATATGGCGTAGACTTCAATCCCGTTACGCTCGAGTGATTGTAGTGCCCTTAGAAGATAAGTAGCATCTTCCACAGACCCATGAGTGCTTTTACCCCCACGCGAAGAACTAGGGCACTCACAGATATTGACCATGGTGGGCTTGAGAGTCCCGCCGTTCATGGTATTGCTGGCCTTCATCCAGCCGGGCTGGATGCCCTGAGTCAACAAAGGACCAATCTTTCGGCGAAGAAACCCACAGGAGACCAAGGCACCACATGCAACTTCACCGCTTGATTGTGGCGTGGCTGAGACCAGGTTTGCGTTACGAAAGCAAGAAACACATACTTGGATTTATCGCTAGAATATCTTGAAGTACTTCAAAGACGTAGGAGGGAGTGACGTTAGCATCTACTTCCTTGAGGCAGGTGTCTCCAGTAACGTCATCATATGAATATTCTAACAGAAGGTTGTTGTGAGTGAAAAGGCTGTTCCAACTCAATCAGGCATAAAACGAACGCGAGGCGGAAAAATCAGATGACCCCATGGGCATACGAAGGTAGCTAAGGCCAGCCGCATTTGCACCTTCTGTAGAGTTGAAAAGGTAGTTGACGAGGCTCTGATAGTTCGTAGCATTTTTTGTCTTGAACACATGGATGAGCCTACGGCATATATCCGGGAAGGGGAAATTTTCACCTTCAAGCTCTTGAGGAGCAGCGCAGATGAGTCCGCTAGGTAAAAGTGCACATTAAAAGAGGCGTTAATCGGCAGAAATAAAGTGGAGAACGATTGCACGCACTCAGTGACCCTCCAAACCCGATCACAGTTTGATAGGTAACGTTGTCGTTCACCACAATATGCGCGTCGCCGATTAGTCCAGAACTGACAAATTGAAGGGGCGGTCGAGGATTCAAGGGCTTGAAGAGGTTGCTTCTGTTCCAGGTTGTCTGCCACTGACCAGGCGAAGGGTCAATGAACGGCTATTGCGTCTACTGGAGAAAACCTACGATATCCCAAATCTGTTGGCAAGTTGCAGTTTCCCAGAGTGTGGAGAGGACGATGATCAAATACAAGCGCATAGTATCAGTTCCCGAATGCTGAGAGTACGTCTCGGGGTTAGAGAGCGAAGTTACAGCGACCAAAGGGAAAGAAGAGGAACGGCGCTCGGCTCATCATCATATACCTCTCCTAGTGCTCTTGGCCTGTGGGCTCCGTTGTATGTCTCGCCCGAGTTAAGGGCCAGTAGGAGCCACGCTCATGAATGTTGAATGTTGAACGTCGTACGTTGATCATTGATCCAACATTTCGCAGACTGTGTCCACTGTCAAGTGTTTCAAGATGCACTGCACAATCTTCTGTTAATGCGGGCCTAGAGGCAAAGGAAGAAACTGCTTACCCACATTAGTCTGGCTTACGGGGTAATAATAGAGTTCGGGGATAGGATGCTTTGATACACGGAACGATGTGGGCTGTTGCGCGTATGTCATGGGCCACCTGACTTAGGCATGATTGCAGAAACTGCTCTGAGCTGATGCCTCAAGAGGCACGGATCAAGGGAAGAAAAGTATAATGCAATGCAATGCTGATCCAAAAAGCAAATAGTAAAAAGAGTAGGTAAAGAAAGACGCCAACCACGATCTCAAGATGAACATTCAGAACAATCCAAGTAGGTCATCTTGTGGTTGTGGTTGGGGAGCGGGCTTTCCTGGAGCTAGTGTCTGCGGCGCTGGTGTCATAGGGGCTCCGCCAAATGCAGACCCTACACCTATGAAAGCGCCGCCTCCATAAGGCGTTGCAGACATCGGAGCTGTGGCTCCTCCACCTCCGAATATCGATACGAGATCGTCTAGTGGGTTGCTCGAGGTTCCGGCAAGAAGGTTGGCTGCAGCTGGCGTTTGTGATAGCACCTGGGTGGCCGCCAAACCTGACGGCTGGCCCTCCAGTCCGGTCGAATCGTCGAAATCGCTGTTTACAGTCATCAATCTGATCGGGGTTCAAGGGGAAAAAAACTTACAGCAAATTTTCCGCCTGCTGGCCAGCAACAACGGTTTGGAGAGCTTTTTGCGTTGAGAATTGATCTTCAACACTGTGTCCGTTGGATTAGCAAACCCTGATGCACGAAGGCAATATATCCAACATACTCTGCTTTCCGTACTGAATCAGCACCAATCCGTCCTTTGCCGATGAAGGTCTCCGCTGGCTTGTGATACACGCTAGCAAGGGTGCCGATTTCTCCAAGTAGCTCCTCCAGAAGAGCCGGTGCCACCGTCGTCCGAGGGATGGAGATGGGTGGCCTGTGAGCGAGAACGACAGCCTAATCAACAGGATATCAACGTTGGACAGGAGGTTTTCAACTTTAGAAACGGACCTTGGCTGCAGCCGGGTCCATGGATAGCAAACGCCAGTAGATATATGCGCGGTCTCGAACATCGGGAGAGTCGCAATCTCGCGTTGCAGTGTTTAGAACCTTCTGCACGATCCCTTGCGAAGAATCCGGTTTCTTTAAGAACAGCTTGACGACTGCTGTAAGCGTTTGCAATTGCACCTTTGCCAGTATGGATGAGACACTCGTTGAGGAAGCCGCAAAAGGGAGAAGCCTACCGGATAAGCCTCCTCCGTGAAGGTGTCAACAAAGATTCCGAGCAGCTCGTCCGCATTGTCAATTGTGTTGGCATACTCCCCGATGATCCAAATGAGAGAAGCCTTGGCCTCGGGTTCATCCAGCTCATCAAGGTTAGAGCACAGGATTGGGATGATGCCCTCGTATGTCGAAGGATATTTCCGGAAGATGTCCTAAGTGAATTTGGTTCATGGTTCATGGCACGAGAGCGAAGGCAATTGATTACCTTCATGACCACAACGGCCTCCTGCACAACGTAGCTAACCCGTGTCGCGATTAGGTCGAGTAGTACGTTTACGCATCGTTCGGCCGCGGCGTCGATCTTGACCGCTGTTTGACCAATTGCTTTGATGCTCTTCCGAACAAAATCGACATCAACTTCGGAAGCGTACCTATGGACAACGTCATGCAAAGGAAGAAAGACAGGTGCCGATCTACGTACTCTTTTAGCTCACTAAGTAGAGCATCGACGTTGTTCTCCGACGCCAGCCGGACCATGATGTCCAGCTTTTCAACCTTGACGTATAGCGGGTCGTTGTATTTACAGAAGAATACGCGCATCTCGTTGGAGAGGATGTCGGGCCTTTTTTGCAGCAAAAGGTTAATGTTTCGCAAGGCCACCCATTGCACCTCCGGAGGCGAGGACAACAGGGTAACTAATGGGGGTGCCATCTTGCGGACAAGCTGCTTCACGAGTTCCTCTCTCCGTACGTTGCGCATGTGGATCATTATGACCTACGTAGGTTAATAGGAGTCGAAAACCAAAGGTATCTGGACGAACCTTCACCGCAGCGAGCACCACTGCCCCGTTCACATGCTGAAACTGTGGCACAACGCGCTCACAGATGTGTTCGCTCTCCTTGTCGTCTTGAGCAGAATAACGTGAAAGTGCATTGAGAATAGCCACCCGGCCCCATTCCGAGCATTCATTCAAGGCGATCAGGAGCTTGTTCAAGATTGAGGTGGTGATACTGAAGATACCAGCATCCGGTGACGCCCCTGGCTGGGATATAGCGGCGATGTGAATGTCCGTTAACGCAGCAACGGTATTGGCTACGACCTGGCGCAATAAATTGAGGGCAAAAGTGGACAATAATCGAACTAGCACTTACCATTGGATTACTGTCTGCGATCATCTCGAATAATTGCTCCAGGAATCCATTGTCAATCACCAACTCTGGCTTGAGGTCGTAAAGTTTTGCCACACAAAGTGCTGCTGTCTTGCGCACGTATGGGTTCTCATCCCGCAGGCACTTCTGAAGGGGATCGCAGAGGTAATCGATGATCTTCTCCGCCCGCAGACAGCCCATCGTCCGGATGGCGAGCGCTCGAACCAATGGATTCGGGTCGTCTGTATCCTTGACGAACGTATTCACAGCGAGAATGACCAGCTCCGGTTGCGTCTTAGCGTAGTTCATCAGGTACAGATAAACCAGTTTCTTCTGCTCAAGATCGTCCGTCTGCATGTTCTTGAGAACGTCTGGGAAGAGCCCGCTGACATCTTACGTGGACTAGTTAGAAAACGAGGGGGGAATAAGAACCTTGCGATACCTTTCCCGACAGTCATAGACGCGATAGTCCGTTTGATTGCATCCTTTCTTTTGTCGCGGTATTCGCTGTTTAGATCGACGCTGAGCTCGTAGTTTTCGCCCTTTCGAGGAGCACGTATGCTCATGGAGACTAGCAGAGAATTAAAATGAGATAAAGGAGGTGTTGGCTAGTCTCGTGGGCGGCTAGGGATGGCGAACGATGATGGTGAGATCAAAATGCTTTGCTTGGCTCTGTTGAGTTCACCGCGACCAGACTTGCTCCCAACCAACACGACCTCAGTTCTTGCTTTCTTTGCTATGGTCTATCCTTTGAATATCGCCTTTCAAGAACCCCTCAAAATCCTCGTCTACTCGGGACGACTTGCTCGCAGCATTGATATGTAACTTGCACAGATGTTGCAATTCCAAAACTACATGGTTATAGCACTTGGGGCAGGGTCCAGCTATACCGAACTGTCGCTTGTGGTGGGCAGGTTCGTGAATCGTGGTCTCAGTCCTCTTGCATAGTATGAACCGACTATTTTTAATTTGTACAGCCGTCTGGCCGGGATGTTTACAAAGCATGGATAGCTGCCTTAGCAGCATCAATCCAGCGAGCATTACTCTGGTTGTCCTGACATCCCAGGGGATTTGAGCCCGATGACATGCGCCGTGGAAGATAAATTTGTGGTCAAAAAGAAAGCGTCTGAGTTCATGGGGATGCTGGCGGTTGAACATAGGTTCTTAGCATTGGTGAGCGGCGCTACCTTGTCGTAGAAGTGCTCACCTCAATACCCACTCGAAGTTCTGGCATTACGGTCCATTGTTCTGGGGCTGCCAACCCTCAACACGTCCCAGTTAGGAGGCGCTCTCCTCAGGTTCGTAGAAAATGCGACCTTATCGCCCTTAGGGCTCACCCTTGGTCCAACTCCACAGTCAATCGCCATTATCATGGTCGACGGGCTCCAGAAACAGCAAATCGCCTGTCAACCGCTTGCCAAAGTTGTCGAGCTCCTCTCCCCGAAGGCTCCTCGAGCAGGTGAAACCCATGCCGGCCCCGTCCAGTCCTGGGCAAGACAGTGTCTTCGCGGGCAAATGAATCTTCTCAATTCACCCTTGCGGCCCCAAAGCTCATCAAGGATGAAGGAAATCTTTGTCGAGACTGCACAGGGATGGGTGAACGTTCTGGAGGATCTCGTTGAATGCAATTTCCGTACGCCGCTATGCCATGAAAAATCCCCGTTCTCCGTGGTACTTGAAAATGGAGCTAGCTCGGCTTAGGGCGACAGCGCGTTTGGACCTCAATACATCCTTGTGGGATTTCAAGGAAGATATCCATCGCCTCACTTATCGGCACCCGACAGGCGCAGAGAAGAAATACTGCTCCCACTTAGTCTTACAGTTGGCAAGAGTGATACATGCACCTACCGACTCGAATGAATGGCCGATTGTTGGGAACCCCCACTGCAGCAGGGAAAAAATCTCTGGGCTGAGTGTACTTCATTGATTGTAGCGAGAAGCGACTCGGAGGCAGATTTTATCATCCCGCTCAATAGCCTTGGTCGCTCCCTTTTTGAATCCGACGTTGACTCGGAAGCGGCCTTGACACAAGCACTGTCGAGCTTCTTCTGAATCTCGTCAATCACCTCCTGGCAAGGAGAATCAGAGGTGTGTCCGTAGATGCCAACCTCCTTTGGCTCCTAGACTCGACAAGGCCTCTTCAGCGCCGACGCGCCTCCCTTCCGTCGACACTCCTGCGTGCGTTTCGTTCATCGTATGCACGTTTCATACCTCTCGATGAATTTGATTGCTAGCGTGCAATTCTGCAAGGAAGTCTTCGTCCTCTGAGTCATAATCAAGATCTAATGCACACACAATTAGGAGTACATCGAATAAATAACTGACATACCATGGCCCGACATCAGAGCTGTTCCCATCGTCATGCGAGTCTCCAGGTCTGCATCCTCGGGAAACCTGAATTGTCACTCGCGGCTCCGACTTCGTCCTCCTGTGATGGGACCATCTTCGTCGTTCAGCTCACCCATCTCGGCTCCCCTCTCGACGGGATCACCAAACTTCCGTCTTCCTGACCGCCTGATCCCGTCGCCTCTCCTCCTCAGCCCGCTGGCGAATACGTGCTCCGACCGTACCTGGTCGAATTTCTGGTTTCCAGTACAACAGAGAGACAAGTTCGCTTGTTTTTGTCATCAGTTGAATAACATAGAACGGTAATGCTGGCGGCAGTGGCTGGATCCTGTTACACCTTCTGAATTTAATCTCTGCATTGACAATGACAAGAAACGGGTTAAGGGGTCGCTGATTCAAGCGCACAGGGTTGTACTGGAAGCTTGGGAGAGACGGAGTAGAGGTTTCTCGTGTTTCTCGCAATAAGCGGTCGGAGGCTGGAATATACGTCTTCCAGGAGGTGCTATCAGAGGCGTCGACCCGGCGGCAGGAAGTGCTCTGGATGTAGAGCGACGAGTTCGTAGGTCGGGTGGCGAAAGCAATCAGCTGCGAACTAGCAACATTATAATCATCTCGGATATATAAAAAAAAACAAGAACCTACGTCAAATTGCTGTGTAGTAGTGTTTCCCGTAGAGTTGAAGATAGCTTGCCGAACGTCATTGTCGCGTCGAATGATCGAGATGCGACCATCGAGGGTGTCAAGAGAACCGGTAAAGTCGGTAAAGGCATACGTATCTATAGCCTTGTGAACAACGCGATCGACTATGGTACGATCCCTTTGAGATGCACCCGAGCTGGGAAGAGACGAGAACGCACGATTTACTAGGTTGGATGCATTGTCGAGGTCAAAATCTTGGGAGACAATCCCAAGCACTCAGAGTGGACTGCCCGTCACCTTCACAGGTCATTGCACGTTACGAGTCCTCATGAAATGAGGCTCGTCTTTATAACTCGAGGTCCCAGCCATCAGTTGGAACGCCCAATCGTCCGGCAATTGCCGTCGCATGACATCATGTGATTCACAAACATTCTCAAATATGCGTCGGACCGCTGCTCCCGACGCGAGCCCTTTCGCTTTCTCTGTTATTCCATTGCCCACGCTGTTGCATTGTGATCAAAGACCCACTAGGGGGGCCCCCCGAGCAAAGTGATGGGAGGAGAGGGTCTTGTAGAGAATCTCTAGTAATTAAATTTGGTATCATAAGCATTCCATCAATTCTAGTATTTGAATAGAATCGCCCTCTGGGCAGGCCTGGCCACGGGTGGGAGGACTTAAGGAAGCAAAAACACCGCAGAAGATGCGGTCGTCTACTGGAAAGAGAACGGAAGGATAATGTCCATATATTACAAGATAGTTACGAGTGTCAAGTAAAATAAAAAATACTTGTTGAAAGCGAGCCATCGCAAGGCGTGGCAAAACAAATCCTTTTTTGTTAAGGCCCCCGGCGTGCATTTGTTTGTCAACTCGATGACCCAATGATCGCACATACACTTTTGCCTTAGACATTACACTCATCATTTGACTGCGACTTGTTCAACTCAAAACTGTCAAATGTCTGTCGTCTTTAGTAAGTCTCCTCCTCTTTTATGATGTGCTGTGCTCACTTAAGTAAGATCCCTCCCACTTTTCTTGCACAATGTATTTCTATTCGCGTCCGCCACGTTACACCAGGCTCTCCTCGACAACGACGAGGCATGTGACCTCATCACCTCCCTTCTCTCCACGTGAACGTCCCTTCTTGCATCATGCTGCAAACCACACGTTCCTTAAAATGAATGTCTATTCCTGATCATCCTTCCCTTCTTGTACATCCATCTTCCAAACCTTACCACAAACACCTTCCCTTGTTCCATCCATGCACCCATGACCAGACAGACTGTCGCTTCTTGTATGCTGCCTGCTACTTCCTGGCATCTCTTATCAAGCATATGAAACTATATTTATATTTTATTTCCAATTCCAATAGTTACCGACAACGTCAAACTACCTAATCTTTCAGATTCAGACGTACTGCCTCAAGACCTCCGTCCAGCCCCCTTAACTACCTCACTACTCCTTCCCTCGGGGGCCCAAAAAGAAAGGACTCATCACAACAGAAATGCTCAAAGTCCCTTTTGCTTTATCAACCCCTCTGCTTTTAGTACCTCATTCCCGCTCTCCTCCTCCTCCGCTTTTAGAATCTGACTCCCACAGTACCATATATGGTATTTCAGATGAAGGTAGTACAAAACCCTTGGACACTTTTATAGTGTCCAGGCATTTGCTGATCATGACCTGCAAATTGATCACCACTTTACTCTTAATCATGACAAATAGCATAGCATACAGTTACAAGATAGCTGGAGTTATCTATTTTGGAGCAGATTGCTTTACTAGCCAGGTTATCACTGAAAATAATCAGGTAGATGGCATGGTCCATGGAAGAACAATATTTAAATGGAATATGATGGTTCTCTTGATTATCATCGGATGCCAGACTTGAGCATATGCCAAGGAAAAAGAGTATCTATTGCAATTTACACCCAGACATAGTATACATATGAGAGATATGGACTCGTATATGCCATGTGCAAGCAGTGGCCCACACCAGCAAGTATAAACGGAGAAATACCACTTCTTCCTTAGACCTATCCTTTGTGACAGCATTTACCCAGTGCGTTTGTTCGTGGGTGTAGCATATGGTTTTAGTCACGAAACAAGGCCCGTCTTGTGCAATGATACGGTTATCGAGCTGACGGCGGTTGAAGCCCTTACGGACGGAGGGAGACGTGGAATATCGGCAAAATTGGCCATCCCATAAACGTGGGCGAATTAATGTGCTGAAAGTCTTCCGTCTTGTGTCTTGAAGGACACATTTGAAGCCAATCTGAAGTCCAAGGGCGTCTGTGAAGAGAGGAGTTCAAGAGAGAGAGCGTCAAAGAATTGGAGGAGCAGCGAATCACCTGGCAGCCTTGTGCCACAGTTGCAGAGCCGACTGATCGAGGTAACTTTCAGGCGCCTTCAAATAGGAAGGGACTGCATCGTGATGGCACGGGATAAGGGTGTCTTCGAGGAGAGCCTAAAGCTCCGTAGGGTACCTCTTGCTTTTGGGGGCGCAGGTGGTCTGATGGCAGATTAGGTCGGAGTGCCTCGTGTCGTAAACGAAGGAAGCCTTTAGGATGAAAAACGTGAAAGAATATTGGATCATGAATTTCCGCCGATCATTTCTGGCAGCAACTTCCTGCTGCTCAGGCGTATAGGCCGACGTACAGAGACGACAAATGCCAGCAAGAAAGTGACGACAAAAGTTGTTCGAGCAGACGTAAGCCAGAATCGACGGCGAGTTGACAACAGTGAAAGTAAGGGAACGCCTGTCTTTTCGCTCGAAGGTGACGTAGAGCAATGGACAATGATATGGCGATACATGCGCTTGAAATCCAACTTGCAAGTCATCCAGAGTCGCTCTCCGGCTCGATGCTCTGATGTCGAACCGTTTTCTATAGTCGAGAGTGTCATTGATGACAAGTGAAGACCCGCACCGGACCAACATCGAGGGGTAGTGTCGAGTACGTTGAGTTTCTCGTAAGAGAACAGGAAAACAAGGTTAAAGGAAGTGTGTAGCATTCTAAGATTCTTCGCCTGCGAGATGTAACGTGTAGAGTTCCCTTAGCCTTATATCGACGGGATTAAATTTCGGGTTGAGGCACCAATACCGATGGACTGGCCAATCCTGGGAGACGGAAGGACTCAGAATAATAGCTCTGTCGTGGCTATATCGAAAGACTCACAGCTTTTTGACACTCTCGATCGCAGTAGGTCAGTTTCTCAGCCTGTCAGAGCGTCGTGCCCACCTTCCACACGCAGCGCATATCCTTGAATTCATAGTCTGCTGGCCGGTCTCATCCAGACATTCGAGGTATTGTTCGTCGAGGATGTCCACTTTTTCGTGCAGATCCGTCTCCTCTGGCAACACCTTTACCAATTCAGCGAGCGAGAGACACATTTGGTTTAGGATACAACAGCCGTTGGAGGACAGGCCTAACCCGCAACTTTTGTAGCAAAAATTGATGCCATTTGACATATGGTGTGAGAGGGAGAAGTCCTTCGAGCCCTCGTTCTCTCTGTGCAAGTGGTAAGCAGAAATGGAGCCTGCGAGACTCGCAGCGACTGCACGCTTGGCAGGTGGGAACGGACTTTCTAGGACCTTATGAAGGATCTTCATGGCCAAATCTAAGTCAAGAGGGACACCATTGGTAACCGACATCAACCTAGAGAACAAGAATATTTGGCAAACTGTCCAAGAGGGTGCAGGAATAAAGAGCAGCACAACGCACCGAAGACTATATTCTAACATATCATCAACGTTTATCTTCTTGAAGCCTGCTTGTATTTGCTCGACGCTGCGGTGCATCAAACGGGCACCTATGCAATATGTTGCGATCCGATGCTTCCGCTCAAGTGGTGTCTCGTCAGTTCCAGCCCTAGAGAACATCCAATAATAGCGGGTTGCAGGCAGAAAGCAGGTGGCATACTATACGGTGTAGTGAATCATAGGCTCCGTCAGTATCCCCGTCATGGGCGGTGAGAGATGGGTGAGAGGAGATCTGGGTGCAATGGCATGATGTGGTCGCTGTATTCGGGCAATGCCGAAGCAGGTTGATGCGCCATCAGTACCGGTCAGACCGGTCACGCCTAGGAGCCTCCTGCTCTTGTCACCCACGATTGCAGCAGGCAACGAACTTAAAAAAATGGAATTCGATTGTGCCACTTCATGAACCGCGAAGAACTGGAATCAAGTGAGTGGGAAGTTTCTTCAAGTTCGTGGTGCCTTTCATCAGATATCGTCGAGTCCTCCAGTCAACCTCCAGTCGGTCATCGCAGACAGATGGCGGGTTTCTTCGGAATAAGATATGGCGTCCAAGGGCCTCCAGCCTCTTCGCTAGCTTGGATTTCAAGAACCGCTTTTGCATGACCTCCAAGGCGTTGCTAGTCCCTACGCACTGGCAGGCTTCACCTGCAGCTATGCTGTGGTCATGGTTGTGTCAGAGAAAGATAAGTGGTGATTTAGATCATTGGAAAGCCTGTGTAGTAAGGGTTCCACAAGACAATCCGCGGCATGTCTGACGTTAGAGCTCCAAGCTCCTGGCCTTCCAACGGCAAATCTCAATGGCCCTCTATGCTTCCATTCTTGCTCACCCTCGTTCCTGTCCCTTCTGGCAGGTGCGGTAATACTTCAGGTGCACTGTCCTATGTCGACGTTCTAATGACATGAAATGTGTGCTCTGCATCCAGCCAGACCTAGGCGACCTCCTTGACTTCATATTCTATTTTCAGAAGAGGGGCTTCACCCCCTGGATAGACCTTTCCTCTTAAGTATAAATCAATGCCTCACCACAAGCTTCAAACCTCCGTATGTCGATAAGCCTAAATCATTGCTTGATCACGAGCTCCGTGAAGTGGGCCTTCATGTGTTCCTCTAGGAAAGCCTCTCCGAGACCTTGCTGTCAACGCTTGTGTTTAAACTAGAGGCAGCCACCGCGGCAAGAAACTCGATTCATTCAAGGAGCACCTCATGATCAGACACAACGCCTCCAACGATCATCCAGTGCGAATGTAATATCCCTGACTGTGCTAGGCGACTCGCATTGACGGCATACCGCCAGTGCCGGACGAAATGTTGCCGCTCCGATTTCTTGAGTCGTCTCTAGCACTCGTAAACGAATTACTGCTGAAGTGCTGAGAGATACCTTAATTGCTCGCGACCGATTATCGATTAATGGTTTGATATTCGAAGAGCTCGAATGGAGAAGCTTTCGAAGACCTTCCATGAACCACTCGCATTTATTCCTCGACATTTCTATCTTAATTGGCGGACAGCACAGATCGTTCCAGCCCAACGCCACATGTACAGAGGACGCTGTTCCAGGCATTCAAGATGTACTTCGTTGCGCGTCAGAACCCTCGTGCCAAGCACTGGGTCATCTCGTTCTCCGCACCATTGCAGTGTAGGCTTTTAATGAGACGCTCTGTGGGGTGTATTGATTCCCTACTGCTTCTTCTCGACATCCCTAGTACTCAGGGCTGTGTTAACTTCGTACGGTACGTCAGACCAATCTCCTGCATCCTCGCCAACGCCGATCCTTCTGTCCCCGTCCGTGAGGCCTCGCTTGCAACAAGTCCATAAGGTCTAACAAGATCAATTCAAACCACAGCATCACGAGTGGAAAAGGGGCGTCCGCCACGCCCAATTCCACCCTTTTATCAGATAATCGATGGTTCGACCAACCGACACCCGGCGATTGGCCGGAAGGGTCTGGGGAAATGGCCGAAACGTCATCGATTCATCGGTGTGGAGAGTTGAAATACATGTACTTGAACAAATACATGCACTTGAACGCATGCGTGGTGCGTCTCTCTCCTGGCCCTGTGCGCAGTACGTCCCGGGTCGAAAATCGAGTCACGTCGAGAAAATTTCTGTGGTCTTAGAGACTCTAGAGGCAACTGAGGGATGAGGAGGGCACTTGTACTGTCTCGATGGTTTCCGGTATATTATTACTCTGGAGATGGAGGCTCACCTGACGCTCAGCTGATTCACCAATTATCACAGGCACTACCTTTCTAACGGTGTATAAACCTCTCGTACTCCACCACTAGAAGTCCTGTCGCCTAGGAAATAATGTCCCCACTACTGCTCCGCTCCGAAGAACTGGGTACTGGCGCAGAGGAGCATTTATTTGGAATGTTGTAACCATCGGAACGTCGGGGCGCGGCGCAGAATCCCATGCGCCACGCTCCGTGACAAAAATGTGACGCAAGTTCCATCACGGATCGTCTTCCTAAACGGGTATTGTTGTTTCAAGAAAACAAACGGAACGGATGTTCACATTCGTCACAGGTACACGCCACGCCGGGAAGTCTCCGTCGAGGGCTCCGGCGTGACACCTCGTCAGCCACGTTGCAGGCGTTGCAAGTCCCAGAATTCTGGCAGGATAAATGGAGGACCACCACAACAAGAAAAGAAAAAAATGAACAAGGCTGAATGACGAGTGCTAGAAAGACAATTCCTCCAGTGCGTCAGATTTCTGCGCAGGATGTCAGGTAGATCCGGAGCCCGTCATTGACCACGAGTGAAAACCAATTCTCTAGCGCGGTCCGCCTCTTTCCTTGCACTTGTTGATTTGCATTCCCCTAGCCATCAAAGTTTGATCAACCGGCTAAGCGCCCGAGCTAACACGAGGACAAGCGCCCAACCAATACCACTTATCATTCCCTCGCTTGATGCTGTCGACTATCCTTTGCACATTAAACACCTCCATCGTTCATAACGGCGTTTTTATAATACCACTCCTCTGGAACACTTTGCACAACATCCGATGTGGAAGGACGGTAGTCTTACTGTGAAACCCGATATGCTTCATCCAGGCCCGTCCATCCGTTTCTGTCCGTCTCAGCCAGATATTCTCGTCGCCGGTTGAATATCCCGCGTAACATACTATACATAGGCATCACCCTCCGGAAGTCTGAGCTTGGTGCCTCCCGCAGCAAGAGGCGTCCGAGCTCGCGCGGGTTGGATGGCTAAGCACGTCGTGCGTCTTGTCCTTGTCCAATGTCAATGTAATGTCAATGTCAGTGCGGCTGGTAGGCCCTGGCGTAGCTTCTCATTTCTGTCGTACATGTTATGTTGTCGTGTACGCAGATCACCCACGACGAACTCGAATTCGAACTTCTGGAAGCAGTGTCTGTTT